>VYXB01003570.1:259073-292247 GCA_013397135.1 Pachyramphus minor | reverse complement strand
AAAAAAAAAAAAAAGCCTTTTTCAAACAGTGCAAGAACTCCAAAAGGAATTCAGGACAATTAAATCCATGTCAGGAGAGCAGAGAGGAGCGGGAGGCTAATAAATTGCACGCTCCACAGGTTTATGAATATTTGAACTATATTTCTTACAAAAAAAATAGTACATTACTGCAAGTTATTTAAAATGAGTAACTCCCTTTAATGAACCTTGGTACCATCATGCTGACTAATAGAGTAATAAAGGGTTTAATCCATATTTATGTACATTTTATGTCATTACAGTTGGTGCCAATAAATTAGCAAGTCCAATAAGAGTTTGATTTTATACCATCACCGCTATTAAATGTGCAACAACACACTGTACATGAGCACTAGCTTTGTATTTTATTTAATTTCTTTTTTCAGGAGATAGGCTGTGCTAGCAGAGACTGGATACAGCAACCCTGCAGAGGATCCCAGTGCTTGTTTCCTGCAAGATCAGACCCTATTTAGGGGTGAGACAATCAAAACAGGGAGTTTATTCCTCAGAGCACTGCACACTGTGCTGCTTCTGCATCCTGCAGCAGGGACACAGCCACAGAGAAACACTTCTGCAGGTGCCACTGGTGATCATGGAGAGCTCTGAGCCATTTTAAAGTGATCAAATTTAAAAAAATAAAATAGAAAATTAAGAGTCAACTGGTAGAAAACAATGTAACTCTGTTCTTTTAAGGTGCCTTAAAGGGGCACAGATAGGAACCAGCATCTCAGGTCGCTTTTGGAAACCTCTGTCACGAAACACAGCACAGCCCTTATCACACCAGGATTGCTTAATAACTGGACATTGGGAAAAAAAAATCAGGCTGTGAGCAATTTAAACTGGCCTTTTGACCCCCCTGGGTAACTGGGAAACACTGCAGACAAGATTACATGGAACATGACGCATCTTTTTGGAAAAAGCCTGCGCACACCGGTTGCCCAACGTCCCACCAAGGCAGAGATGGAGCTCTTCAGATCCACAGGGATTTTGGCTGGACAAGACCACATGGTTCTCAATCCCATTTCACCAGCTGTTATCCTGGTGACAGTAAGAAATAACTTCCCAGGCTTAAAACTCAAGGAAGTTGCAAAACCAGAGATAAAACCTCACGCTCCTGGACTCGAGCAGCCCCCAAACACACTTGCTCTCCATCAATCCTGTGGCAGCTCCTCCTTGCTGAAGCCCCATCTCAGAAGCCAAATGGAGTGATGGAAAACTCACTCAGAACAACAGCTCATCGAGGCAAGACTGATTTTTCTTCTTCTTCTAAAGCACCAGTTTTCTTACACCAAGAAACCCCAAAGATTCCAAAGGACAAGCCCTTCACGTTGAGATTGGCACCACAGAAACGCAAGTCCCCACCCTCCTACTCAGTAATTACACTGCACCAAACCCAAAAAATACTAGTAATTGCTGTCCCACTGCCCTTTGGGTTTGGAGGAGGGAAATAACTATTTCAGTGGCATCCAGAAAGGAAACACCCAACACCACTTCACCGAGACTTCTCTGCAATTAAGTGGCCGACTATTACTGTGCTCTGCTCAGAAACGTCTCCTACACGGTGTAAGTGTCTTGTAACCCAGAAACACTATTGATCTAAGGAATTCATAGCTCCAGGAAGAATTTTTTGTGTGTGAAGTCTGTGTTTGGCCAGTGGGAACGTGGATTAGAGACTCCCTTCGCTCTCGCTGTGACTCAAAATGGAAAGGAACGCTTTGGTCAACAGCAGATTTTTCCCTGTTTATTTGCTTTGCCACTGTTGAACACAGATCTGAGGATAACGTGGGAATGAAAGGTGGCAAAGACAATGGGAATGTTTTGACAGGCTTCCAGAGGGATTTAGGCTGGTGCAGACCTGAACAGCTGATACCTCCATCAAACTGATTTAAAAAAAAAAAAGAATAGGTTTTTGTATACAAAGCCTGTGCTTCCCACATTTTATATGGTTGGTTGAGGACAACTATGCACATAAAAATAAGCAAAATCCAGGCAATAAAGTACATTTGGATTTCTTGGAAGTTTATGACACGTTTCTTTCACGAGCCTCATAAAAAAACCTAAATTGTCACGAGGTGAGAGGGAATGGCAAATCACCTCCCTTTCCTAAATTACAAATCTGAACCTTCCCCCCTAAAAAAGTGAACAGGAGGAGGGAATAGCTGTTCCCTAACCAGACCAGAAAAGAAACCAAACTGTGCTCATCAGCTGACATGTTCCAGCAGTGTTTAACACCAGGCTCTATTAACAGGCATCACAGGCAATTTGAAACAGCACAAAGCAAGAGACAATGTGACAATAAAGCAGCATTTTAATTAGCAGCAGTTCTTTCCCCGGCCCAAAAGGTTCCTTCTGTGCATTCATATTCCCAGAACAACAAAAGCTTTCTTGTATTTCATAAATCAAAAAAACTCATAAAACAAGGCCCTGCAATTGCACATTCCAGATAATGGTCCAGAAATAAATTAGGCAATAAATATCAAATAATATATCCCCATCAGCAGTGAAAATCTACTCTTTGGATAATCAGAAGATGCCTTCCAGCAGCTTATGCCTGGTAACTCGAAACAGGTAAAACAATAGAGAGCTTTAATAAATCTTTTAACACCTTTTCTGCTGAAGAATATAGCAATTGTCCTGTGTAATAGCTTCCCTGAGCCCAGTATCCATCAGCCCTGATGCAGTTGGTGTCAAAACCAGGGAATCAGAACAAGAGCCACTTGTCAAAATCAGGCAGAGCTTTCCTCCCTGGCAGCTGGGTCTTGTTCAGCATTTGGGGCCAACCATCACTTACAGCAAAACACATTTTTGAGAAACTCAGGGCACTCATTTCACCCTGGTATGAAAGTCCCTGACCCCCCCAGACACTCACTGGCCACATGACAAAATTGATGGTGATTTCAGCAATGCTGTTTTGCTTTGCAGAGGTGGCAGCAGCTGGGGAAGGACTGCAAGAGGTCTGGACCCTGTGAAAGGTCTAATTCCCTCCTTCCCCCCCCCCAAAAAAAAAAAAAAAAAGACATTTTTCATGTATTTTAGAGTCTGATCACAGGAACATTTTAATCTAAAGCAGAAAGCTTGAAGGCTTGATCTCCCCCTTCACTGAGGACCCAGCAGAATCCATCTCTAAATATACCACGAGCACAGGGGAGAAGGGGCTCAGTTCTTGGGTTAAGGGTGCAGAAGCTTCTCAGAAAACCACAAGACCTTCATATTTTCATCCAAAAGCTGCAGCAGAAGCCCAGAGGGCCAGCAGTGCCAGGAGCATCACTGCCCAGGAGCTCAGGAGTAACTCTTACCTTTCCGAAGTCCCGTACATCGAAGAGGTCGAAGGGATCGAACAAGTCGCTATTTCTTAACCCGAATTTGTCGTGACAGACTTTGAGGAAGGTTCGGATGTTCTTCAAACAGAGAAACTGAGGAAAACCAAAGAGAAAGAGGGGGGAAAAGGTGAGCGAGGCAGGCACAAATTGCAACTGAGATTTACTGAGTTAAATTCACGTGCAAGACAAGTTAATGGGGACTTAGAAACCTGCACTGGAAAGCCAGGCAGGAGTTTATTTGTTGTTACTGAAGATGTCAGACTCTGGGTGCCCTGTGAGGGCTCCTGTGTTCTCAGCTGCACAGCAGAAACAAAACACCCTTTTGAAAAACAAATTTCTCACAAGGTAACATCGCAGAAGGGCTGGAGAACTCAAGCCAGGACATTTATTTCCCTTTAAAGGCTGAAGAAAAATATAAATTACAGTTGATGTTCTACAGAAGGCCAGTGTTGAACTTTTAACCATTTCCAGCATGATTGCATTTGGTTCCCTATAGAAAGGTTACAGCCTGGAGGAGAGAAGGCTCTGGGGAGACCTTAAAGCTACTTTTAGTACCTAAAGGGGTTCCAAGAGAACACACCAGCCACATCCAGCTCATGCCAATCCTGAGGCTCAGCCATGGGAGCAGCTCCCAACCCAACTCAGATCCTGTCCCCAAGACCAGAGACTGTTTCCACAAAGCTTTGCTCATCTTTACCCTTGGCCCATTTGAAGAAGCAGAAGCCTCAGCCCTCCAGGGACCACCCTTGATTATTCAGGAAGGTCAACCAGCAGAGTAACATTATGTTTCTCTTTCAAGAAAATCCTGTCTTTGACTACAGCAATAACTGGTTGTTTATTTGGGAGCATCAGGGATTCTGAGGTCTGGGGACTCCAGTCTTGCTCCAGTGGTGCTGCCTGGCAGCAGGGGCTAAGAGGAAAATAATAAAAATATGTTTCATTTCTGCAGCTGCATCACCTCCATCCTTCATCAGGATGGGCTGACTCTGCTGAGCCAGCCAATTAACTTCCCTTCTTTCTGCAGCCTCATTACAAAATACCTTCAATTCATTGCTGTATTGTGAATCAACTCTTTTTTTTTTTCCCCCCCAGCAAATTCCTCACAAATACCCAACAAATATGTGAGAATCCCAAGTAAATCAATCCATTAAAGGGGTGAATCACCCCCACGTGATAAACTGCCTTTGGGTGGGTTTGCTCAGCCTGGTTTTGTCACATGCCACGATCTCTGCTCCCCAAGCTGCCATTCAAATACACTCCATGTAAAGACACTGCTTGCAAACTTCACTCAGAGTTCAAAGCAAAATAAAAATAGCTTAACTTTCTTTTAATTAAACGAATCAAAGCAGAGTCTTTGGGGCCATCGTATCTGCACAGACACCACCACAGTGCAGCTTGTTATCACCGCATTTGGGATTAGAGAAGGGGTTTCCAGAGGTGGATTAGCAAAACCACCTCATTAACAACAGGCTGATTCACCTACACAAAGAAAGGAATAACCTTTTACCCTTCTCCCCCTCGCCTGCCCCTCGACATGGGGCCTCTGAGTGACAGCAAAGCTCGCCCAGCACAGGGGGTGGCACAGGACAGTCCCATCACATCAGAGTTTTCTCATTAGACAAGCACGTGCCAGAGGCAGAAATTGAAAACAAATCTGGTTTTCTAGGGCATTCCTCTATCTCACATAAACACTGCAGTAAATATAAGTGTCTAGACAGGGTTTTTTTTCGGAATTGCTTTACAACCTCTCTTGCTGACATGGGTTATTTCATAACTTTATCTTCTGGGTCTCTTGGAAGAATTTACACCCCAGGCAAACCGGCTGCTTGCGGCAGGGCCGTGTGTGCTGCTGCACTGCAGTCTCATTGATTTCAAATTTCTAGGCATGTGTTTATTTTAAATCCTTTTAAGCCTCCAATTTTGAAAGTTAATGACACAGGTTATAGCCACAATTACACACAGCAAGACGCAAACTTCCTTTGCAGAACCGCCCTGCCCTTCTGCAGCATCCCCTCCCTGTCTCCCGCTCATCCCAGGCTGGGCAGCACCAAATCACAGACTCAGGGAATGACAGGATGGTTTGGGCTGGAAGGAACATTAAGGATTATACAGTTACACTCCCCTGTCACAGGCAAGGACACCTTCCACTATCCCAGGTTGCTCCAAGCTGCATCCAACCCAGCCTTGGACAATTCCAGGGATGGAGCAGTCACAGCTTCTCCGGGCAACCTGTGCTGGCAAAGGAACTGAAAACTGAAGCTGATTTTGCTCATCCAATCCAGCTCTGGAAACCACCACACCACCAGCTGCTAAATGAGTGCAGTGTGCCCTGCTGCAGTGCCAGTGCCCTCCTGCAGCTCCAGGTGACATCAAAGAACCACCACACAGCCAGCCAGGCGCTGAGTGTGGGCAGAGGACAAGCATCGAGGAAGGAACCATAATCTATTTAAAGAGTTTTTGAAAAAGGCCTGATGTAAAACACAATAAACCAAGGCAAGAAACCACACTCCCCCTCCACCAGCAAGGAGCTGGCAACAGAGCAAGAGCACATCACTGCTCCCAAGATTCAGAATGACAACCTCACCTGAAGTTCAGGTGGGTACTCCCAGCGTGGGTGTTGGTGGCACAATTTCTTGCACTATTTCTCTCTCACCAATCTGCTAAGTATTATATTGCACCTTTCTTTTTTGGCATTTTGAGGTCAGTTTGCTGTTGATGGAGGTTCATGAATTCTTGGCTCAGTACTGTAACTCAATGGCCACATGTTAAAATTAGCTACAATTTAATATGGGCTGTGCCGAGGCCATTTTATTTACCAGTCAATCACACCTTTGGACAAGCAGACACCTCGCAGCAGAAAAAGAGAGAGAGAAATCAATGTTCTCCATGGGGATCATTCAGCACCTGTCAGGCCCAGAATCAATGGTGTCATTTATATGCTTCAAGCAAGACTGTCACCAAGGCAGGATCCTGCAATCCCTCTCGGTGCAAGGGACAGCCCAGCCCTGCCATAACCCTCCTGCCCATCCAAAACAGCCTTGGAACCCACCAGCCATGGCTTCTGGGCACTGACACCACCAGCAATCATGATGCTCACAGAAATGGCCCTGAGATCATGGCAACTTCCATGGACACCATCATCTCCCACTGTAGCACCAGCCAGGCTCCAAAAGCTGCTGTGGCACAAATCCTTGGCATGGGCAGAGCATCCTGGGCACTGCAAAGCCCATCAGAGAGGGAAGCTGCCAAAGCCAAAGAGGCAATGGGGGCAGGGATGGGACTGTACCACACAGGGAAAGAAACCCATCTTGTTAAACAAAATACCTTGAAGGCCGACAAGAGCTGAGAAAAGTGTGGTCAGTTCTGACCCAATCCTTGGAGGGTTGTAAAGAACCAGCACTAGAGAGAGGCAGCAGTGGAAGCAGAGGGGCCCCATCACATGCACTCACCCAGTTTCAGAACAGATTCACTTATTTTTAACCACTCTGCAACGTCATAAAGTGAATAAACCACTATAAACTGCTCTCAGCCACTGCTCCCACTGGGAGCCCACAGCCACCTCCTCCTGCACATGGGGAGGC
The DNA here is from genome assembly GCA_013397135.1 of Pachyramphus minor. Taxonomy (NCBI): domain Eukaryota; kingdom Metazoa; phylum Chordata; class Aves; order Passeriformes; family Tyrannidae; genus Pachyramphus; species Pachyramphus minor. The sequence goes on along the minus strand of VYXB01003570.1, from coordinate 285,328 downwards.
CAAAAACCCCAACGCCTGGGACACACTGGGAGCTTCTCAGCAGCTTCTGGGATGTTCTTTTTTAAAAAGAGAGATTTCATGATCTTATTTCTTTTACTGGATTCAGTAAGTTTAGAGACACACAAAGGGTCTTGCTGCTGAGTTTTCATGCCACTCAAACTCATCCTGCAAATTCACAAATGCATTGGAGATACCTTGAATGGAGCTCAAAAAAGGGGTAGTTTGGTATTTCAGGGAACTCCAAATACTCAAGCACTTCGAATAAATCCACTTTGCACACCAGGAGCTTAGCAGGGACATGCCCCACAGCCCCCTCCCCCAGCAGCTGGGCATCCCAAAGCTCTGCTGCTGCAACCCTGGGGCAGGAAGGGCAGGTCAGATGTTTCTAGAGATGGAAACTCCAGCTCTGGGGGTGGGAGGGGAGCCCATGGGAGGGTGCAGGGCAGCTCAGCACCTCACTCGTCCCCACGCCCCCACATTAGCCACCACCACCCCTCCCTGTGCTCCCCGTATGACTGGGCACCCCTGGCACCTGCACTGACTAGACAGCAGCCATTTCCAATGCAAATTCACCAGGAAACAGCCAACTACTCGAGCACCTCGGGGTTGGGTGGGAAACAGTCCCCCCTCAGCCTCAGCAGAGATGATGTGGCTTGAAGGCCACGTGTGCTCCTGACTCTCACCAAAGGGGCTTTGTTAAGGGAAAAAGAGAATCACTTAGGTTGGAAAAGACCTCCAAGATCGAGTCACACCTTGAACTCTGCACTTCCAAGCCCAACACTAAACCACGTCCCTAAGTGCCACATCTACACCACATTAAATCCCACCAGGGGTGGTGACTCCACTTTCCTGAGCAGCCTGTTGATGGCAAAGACACAGACTAAAAGCTGCAGAATGCAGCAGCATTCACTCAACAACCAAACTGGGACCCCAGTTGAGGTCTGGAGGACATTCATGCGAGCAGAGCAGCCCCTGCTCCCTGCAGCTGGGACGGCAGGAGGGAGGGAGGTGCAAGGCCTGGGAGCCTCCAAAGAGGCATTTAACAATGTGATAAAACACAGGAAAAAGGAAAGAAACCGGGGAGGATGATTCTGTCTGGCAGGGCAGGATCGTGCAGCAGCTCACAGCTTTTTGGAAAGGGTCTTTTGGAGAGGGAGCAGCTGCAGGGGGCCGGGGTTACAGCTGTGGGGGCATCTGGGCACAGGGCCATGCACTGAGCTGTGGGACTGAAACTGGTCCTGCAGCATGCAAGGAATGCTGCAGCTCTGCCTTTGGAGATAACCCGCTGACGAATGACGAAAGTAACTTTCTTTAGTGCTTCCTGACCATGATGTCAGATTTCCTCTTATCTCGCTGCCTGCACCACTGGAAAGCACCAGGCAAAATGTGAGTCCTCAACAGGGAGCTGTGAGCACCTGCTTATCACAGGCTCTGCAAATGGGGAAGGGAGGGTCTCTTGCTGAGAAAACACAGCGTTTACAGTGATCAGTGGGGAAATGAGTATCCCATGGTGCAAACCTCTATAGAAAGCTGAAGGATGTACCTCCTCCAAGTCATGTTCCCTGAGTTGCTCTGACATTGTAGGGAGGCATCAAAACTCCCTTGGCTTGGTCCAACATCAAGAATGGAGAGAAAATCCAAGAGCATCCAGGCACCCAGCAGGAACTACAGGGCTGCAGCCAACAACTCTGCATAGAAAGGGGTTGGAACTAGATGGTCTTCAAGGTCCCTTCTAACCCAAACCATTCTGTGATTCTGTGATCTAAAACTGTGCAAATCACAAGCTTTATCTAATCTCTCCAAATGGCTCTCTGCCCCATCCAGCTCAGCTCCACATCAAGGTGTTACCAGGACAGTTTCAGGAGCAGTAATGAGTCAAAAGCACAAGTGGAGCTTGCATTACTCCCACCAGCAGCACCAAATCTCCTGTGCCTTCGTTCCTCCTGGCTTTGTTCCTCCCCAGCTTCACCCCATTGTCTCTGCTGCAGATGAGCAGCCGCAGAGACAGCGCAAAACATCCCTGCAGAAAATTCCCCCTCTCGTTCACATTTGGATTCAAGTCACAGCTCATCAATTACTTCAGATGGACAGATTAAATTTCAGGTTGTTGGACAGCAGATTTATCTATTGAGAAGTGGAGAACGAAATTATTTCTCAAACAGTTTAGCACTATTATTTCCCCCCTCCCTTTCAAAGACATTCCCATCACTGAGTGCTCCCTGGCCGGGCAAATTCCACTTAGTGAGGCTGATTAATGAGCCTGAAACACTGATGAGGGCTGACCTCTCCACAGCCTCTCCTTCTCCTCACATCCACCCACAAGCAAGATTTATCCCTAGGAGAGTACTTGAGGGAAAGCAACCATTTATTTTAGCAGACACCCATAGCTGGTCACTGGGAGGACTGGGGGAAAGCAAAGCTACACAGCAAGCAAAGGTCCTTCCTGGTGAGAAGCATCAGAGCTCACAGGGACTGCAAACCTTCCACACCTGGCCCCAGAGAAGCACACCACAGATCCAGGGAGGCTGTCCAGCAGCAGATCAGCACAGTGGGACAGGCTGCCAAGCCCCACCATCCTCACACCTTTGCTCATCATCACTCTTGAACCAGTCAAGAGGAAAAAGATCTCCCAATTACCTTACAGGAACTTCCCATCATGGTTATGGGCTCTCAAAGGGAAGAAGTCTCTCAAATAACCACATTAAGCTCACGAACTGGAAACCAGAATATACACAGAACTGTGAAAACACCCAAAAATAAAATTAAAAAAAAAAATGAAAGGAGGCTCTGGAGTAACCTATTAAATACCCAGAAGTCCCAGATCTCAGCCCTAGAGGCAGAGGAATGGCTCCCAGCACTGCTCAGAGTGGGCACAAACATTTACCAGAGCTCTCAGCCTGAATTTCTCACAAGACATGAACTACTGGAACAAGGAGGAGCAGTGGCAAACACCTCCATGGTGGCAGACGTTGAGAAGAGAAGAACAAGAGACAGAGCACAGGGTCAAATTATTTAACTCATTCAGTGAGAGATGCCCAAGAACTGCTCAGTGACATACTGAGGTCTATATTGAGGATGTATAGATCTGCAAGCAGAGCCAGGACAAGTCTGTGTGAGGGCAGCAGCACTGTCCCCCCCTGGGGCTGCTGTCACCTCACCAAGCCCACTGATGCAAAAGCTCATCCTATTTTATCCAAGGCAAGTTTTGCAGACTCCTGAACTCTCTGCCTGAGGACTGCCAGGCTTGTTTCCTTCATTACACAGGCTTCTTCAGAGGGGGAAAAAAAGGAAAAAAGTATTTCAGAAGTGTCACTAAAACCCCCATCAGGCAGCTGATGAGTCCAAGATAACACAGGGCTGGAGGAGGGGATAAGGATGGAGTAACATCCTCCAGTCTGGAGAAGGGAAAAGACGTCACAGGCGAGTTTGTGGCCTCGGAGGCAAACTCCCGACAGCAGCGATGACCTCCCCGAAGCTCAAAACCACATGTGAGCCCTTCCCGGAGGCAGGAGAGGCTCGGGAGAGCCCGTGCAAGGAGCCCGCAGAGTCCCCGGGGGAGCGCTGGGCTCCGTCCGTCTGTCCGTCCCGCCGTCGGGGGGTCACCCCGCGACACACACGGGCTCTAAATCAGCGGAAGGAAGCTGCAACTTCCCAGAGAAAACGGCGGAGCTGCCGCCGAGGACAGTACTTCCCCCCTTTGTGGAGCCCTCCGAGCGCTGCAAACGCGGGGCTCTGCTGAGAGCGCCGGGATTTGTTAAGGTAAGGGCTTTTTTGGGGGGAGTTTTATCAGAGATGCTCACGGGGTTTGAAATCCCCTGATCCCACACCCAAGGTCCGGACAGCCCAGCCACCCAAAATCCAGCAGGTCCAACAGGCTCAGCACTGGTCCAGACCCCAAAGCCATAAGTCTGAGGTTTGTGTCACCAAAACTCTTCCCACTGAGGTTTTAGAAAAACCCCTGCACCGCGTCGGGCTGCTCGTGCTGCTCCAGAGGTTTATCTTTCAGGATGTCCCTACGAAGGAGATCTGCAGAGCCACTCCCAGGAATCACAAGAGCTGCTCAAAAAATCAGGTGGGCACAGACCTCTCTGATGGCCCCAGTCTCCACCAGCTCCTGGGGGATGGCAGGGCAGGGAGCAGAGGCTCTTGGCATCCTGAGTTATGGATGAGTGTGGGAAGACCACCAAGTATCAACCACCCTACTTCAGAGGAGGAATCCAGCTGGACCTTCTAAGGTTCATCAGTACCACAGCAAATACATCAACAGTGGTTCTTTTGGACTTTCCCACAGTATCCAGGAAGCTCTGACTCCTGCATCCCAGATCTGGGGTGTTTCCACAGCCCTGCCAGCAGATTGCCAGATCCAGCCTTGGCTTCAGTGAGCAATTAGGTCTGAGGCTATGGAAAGCTTGGAGGGATTGCTCAATCTGCCCACATTTGGCACCCTGAGAGTTCCCTTCCACATTCATTAAATTCAGCCCTGTTCTCTTCTTCCTGGACTACATGCAGCTCCACCAGGAAAACTCAGTTAAGAAAGGGGAAAAAACCCAAAACAATAGACCCCAAAACAAACAAACCCCAAACAAAAACCTAAAACAAACAAACCAAAACAAACAAAAAGAAATCTACAAAAAAATCTCCTTCCCCCCGCCAAAAAAAAAAAAAAGGGGGGGGAAAAGAAATTAAAAAAAAAGATATCTTGGCTCATACTATTGACATGAAGTCCTAAACTCATGTTTGCCTCACCATGGCTCAAACTCCATCACTCAGAAAACACGACCATAGATAAAAGATGGGATAAGTGAAAAAGAAAATTGTGATTAGAGCTGGTCAAGAAACAGGATACCTTCCCACGCACTGAGTTTTAGGCAAAGAAAATTCAAAACATTTTGGCCAACCCAGAGCTCCAAGACGGGACTTGAGCTGAACCATGACAATCAAATTATAACGGACCATTCAGCTGCTGTTAAGGAAAATGAGTAATTGCATAACCCCATATAGAGTTACACTGCAATGACACGCTTCCAGGGAACTTTCCAAGCAGCCATTGTTCCCCTGCTCCTCAGGCTGGCGCAGGGAATTAGACCGTGATGAACTTCTGACAGGGCAGTGGTGAGAACAGCTACAGCACAGCTCTGAGAGGAGTCAACAGCAGCCAAGTCAGCAAATCAGGCCTTGTCACCTCAAGGATTTGGTCCAGACCTGAGGGAGGACGCTCCAGGCAGCAGCCTGCAAGCCTGGGCTGACTCAAGGAATTCACACAGCTGATTTGTGTCTCTAAAACCAAGCAGCCCTGTGTAAATGCTGAAGGGACAAGCTCTGAGACTTTGGGGGCAGAAGGGAACCATGGTGTTGGTGCTTGCTATAGCTGACTCCAATGTCAGTTATGCAAGATTGTCAAAGCAGGCTGTTATTAAACAATAACCAAACATGTATGTTGAATTGAAGGCATTTATATTGGTTTTATAGGAGTCCCATACAAGCCCAGTTTTAAAATACTCGTTGATATCTGGAAGTATTCAAGGCCAGGTTGGATGGGGCTTGGAGCAACCTGGTCTAGTAGAAGGGGGGTGGGATAAGATGAGCTTTAAGGCCCTTTCCAAACCAAACCTGTCTGTGATCTCCAGTCCACCCCTGAGCTGATGGTACCACAGCTGCCACCGTTAGACAGAGGCAAATCCTCATTTCAGTGCACACACCACCAGCCTCACTACAGGCACCCCATGCTTTCCTTTCTTAAAAACACCCCAAGAAATCTTATTTCACAAGTTCTGCCATCACACCACCAGCGTGCAATCTTCCAACATCCAAAAGACTTTTTCTGGGAAGAGCTTGTATGGATGTCATTGCATTATTCATCCATCACAGGGAGATACAGTTTTTCTACACACAGTCATGATGTTGGGTGACTTGCTTCCAATTAGACTCACTTCACTCTCAGAAAGCCTCTGCAATTACAACTAAATGTGTTTTCCTCACTGAGAGATGTGCCAGGTTACCTGCCAGGAGGCAGAAATGCCAAACAAAAGGAACACCCAGCACATTCATCCCACTGAGCCCAAGCAGCACATCACACAGAGGGAAACCACCACTGAAAAGCAAACACTCAGCCACGAGAAATATTTGTAATGCTGCCTTTGGTGCAGCTTTTACCTTTTAAATTTGGTGATGGAGGGAGGAACAGCTTGGAAAAACTGCAAACTTCTGCTGGTTTGAGATTTGCAGAGTCCTGTCTTGCAGACTGGAGATGATAGTTTAGCTTCCAGATCACTATGGGACCCAGAAGTGATGCTGGCAGAGAGTTCTGTATCCTAAAGGATGGAAACAACCTGCTCCTGGTGACAGCTGCTGACAGACACCTTGACACCCAGGCTGTGTTACACCTTCCTGGACTGCTGCCCAGGCTGCCATCCACTCACAGAGCCTTGCTAGAAACTAGGCCAGTGGGTTTGGTGAAAAACAGCCCCAAAATGTCACACCAGGGGCCAGGATGGCATTTTTAAGAGTAGAAAACAAACATTTAGAACATTCTCTTAATGATGCCAGGTAATGAGGCTGAAAGACACCCTCCAGCTCCTTCCTAAAAAAGGAATTAAAGCCAGAACACAATTTCTCACGTCCTGGGTAACTGATGCAGACCTGCATATGAAATCAAGCTGCATTTTTACAAGATTAAGCCCACAATGTGCTTTTTAATAGGTCTCTGGGTGCCTGTGGCAGCACACGGGGCTCTGCACTGTATCAGCTCCTTATGGCAGAGGTGGAGCTGTCTTGGAGCAGCTCAGCAGCTTCTTCACCCCCAAAAGCAGCAGAAACAGGGGCATGGGGTGTTCCTGGGCCAACCAACCTGTGCATTGCTCCTCCAGGCACAAGGGAAGAGCAGGCAGGTGGAAAGACAAAGACAGACCTGCCCCATGTGTTACAGGACCTACAAGGCAGACCTTGCTTGGGGAGGGAGCACCCTCTGCGCAGCAGCTCCTCTGAGCCTCCTGGGTCATGGGGAAGAGTTGAGCATCGTATTTCCTTGCTATGGGCAGCAGCAGGAGCTGAACCAGAGGCTGGCAGAGCTGGGAGAAGGGGCCTGGGGCTCCTGTGCCAGTGTCTGGAGGCTGCCTGTGCCTGGGGACTGAGGAGGGACAAGCAGCCTGAGGCCATCGGAGCTTCTTCTCCTCGGCTTTAAATAATAAATGTTTTGTTGCATTTCAGTATTGGAAAGAACCAAGGCTGTGAACAGACAGTGTGAGCTGGAGAACAGGAAGGGTTTTTGTTTCTCCCAGTAGTTGAACTGAGGCTCATCAAGCTTTCCAGCTCCAAATTTCTCCTGCACAAAATGAACCTGAAATGGAGCAGCAGGAGTGGGGAGCACCTCTGCCTGCAGGGTAACAGCCTACCTAGAATGGTGCAAGGCACAGAAAACTGGTGTGGGTTATTAAAAAGAGTCTTAATGGAAGGAAAAATAAAAAAGTTTTATAGCTTAACTGCTTTAGTCCTTGTGTTTGAGATCCAGGACCAAGGGCAGACAGACAGATGTTGCTATAAAGAAGGAAGGGGGTAGACAGATGAGGCTGGAGCTGTGCATGGGACACACCCTGTGTCTGGCAGAGCCCCTGCCATCCCACATCACCTATCCATCAGCCATGCCCAGGAGAAAACAGCCAACAAATCACCCATTTTAAAATGGAAAAGGGAAGAGACAGACCAGCTGGGATGAATCCCCCCCTGCTTTATGCTTTCCCCCCACTAACACAAAGTGTTTCAAATTATAAACCACAGCTGGATACTCAGACCCTCCCAGACCTCCCATGGGTCTTCAGACCTCAGCAGGTTCCAGAGCACATCCCAAAATCCTACTTGGCATTGTCATATCAACCCCAACTCCATTTCTGTGTATGAGGAAAGGAAAACCCCATCCATGAACACAGACAAGAACACACATTTTTTCTTACTGCCTACACCCCTCACGCTGCCTTTGGCCATTTGCATTCAGGGTATCAGTTCCTCTCCCTTTCAACACTGCAAGGAACTTAATTAACTGAAGAGTAACTGTGAGTATCACAAAGCTTGGGAGGCCAAGACAGGAAATCTGAAGGTTAGCCATCATATTTAATGTATGCAGGAGATAAAAATCAGAATGAACTTCGATCAGGGGAAGGCTGCTGGTGTTACTGTGATGTTGGTTGTTTGTTTTGGGGTGGTTTTTTTAAGATTAGAGCCTGTATTTTATCTTTACGATTTCAATTAAGCATTTTTAGCCCTTTAGTGGAGAGGAGAGGTGTAATTCCTTACTACAGAGTTATCAAGCATCATTCCATTCACTCTAACACCATAAGGGAAAGCAGAAGGAAAGGCATCACTCCTCAGTGCTGGCATCAAATTTAAAGGAATTTCCAGTTGTGGAAAGGATGCTCTGAGCCACAGCAGAGGCAGAGCTGTCCTGACCAGCCCCACAAGTAGTTCTGCACAAGGTGCCTTACCTGTGCCCAGCACAGCTTAATTATCCCAATTCACACCACAGGAAGAAAACATGCAACAAAAATGAAATTACTTCCCACTTCAAGTTATTTTTGCAAAGCGGAATTTAATGAGAAACTCCAGCCACAGTTAACTCTGGTCTGTAAAGTTTCCTAAAGCATTAAAAGATTTGTTATCACAATGAATTAAAGATCTTTCTGCAGTGCTTAAAGTTTCAACCATCATATTTTGGCCACAGACTCCAAACCTCTCAGAGCTTGGGCACAACCTCATCCCTGACCTCCACTTCAGGGAGAGCTTTAAACTGAATTAAACTAAGAGGAGCTTCATTTCTGATCCATTTATTTAAATCTTTCTGTGAGAATGTGACTTTTACCTTATCTGGAACATTTTCCCCTTCCTTCCCAAGCTCCAAAGGCAAAATTTACTGCCACAGCAATGCAGTGCAGTTCCTCTTCTGCATGATGAAAACAGGCTACAGAAAATTAATCTACTGGCTACTTAATTTGTAAAGCTGCTTAAAAAGGTCAGGCCCCCAGCTCATAAAAACCACCACTGAGAACAGATCCCAGTGATTACGGGAAATAAGGCTCTGGATATTCATATAAATTAATACTGGGGAGTATAATGAGATAACAGGACCCTCTAATCTGACACATCCCACATCCCACTCCTGGCAGCTCACAACACTCATCTCTTCCAGTAACACATCAGGGTGCACCCAAAGCTGGCACCTGAGGCTAAAGGGGGTTAGAAATCCTCCCAAAATCTCTTGAATGCTTTGACTGAATAGTTTCCAGATCTGACTTCAGATTTTTTTTGAGACAAGCCCTCCTTTCTGAGCCAGACTAATAGGGGCTAAACACACACCAGCAGGGATGTATCTTAGTCTACCAAAAATATGGAAGAACATTATAATGATGCTCTGTTAAATTCTTTAATGGAAAGTTTAGCGTGTGGATTAATAGCAAACATCAACACTCCTGTGATTCTGCAGCTACCCCTGATTTACACCCACTTAAGCAAGAAAACTCAATTGGAATGTTTCACTGTGAGACACCAGGAAAAGCCAGTTATTTCTGGGAGCTGACTCTGCCTCTCTCCATCCCTGCACTCACTGACTGGGTCTAGTCAAACCCAGGTATTTCCCCAGGACATGCATTTCCCCTGGAGCAAACCTGGTCTAGTGGAAGATGTCCCTGCCCATGGCAGGGGGTTGGAACAAGATCAGCTTTAGGGTCCCTTCCAACCCAGACCAGTTTGTGATTCCATGAAACGGGACTTAATGACTTATTTACCAGCCAGACAGGAGCAGTTACACCAGACAGTACCTTCCTAATTGGAATATCTCAAATAAACTCTGTGTAACAGTGTAATTGCATTCGCAGAGCAGGGAAGGTTGCATTGTTTTTGCTGTGCCAGTCTAATTAATTTGGTACAATTTGAGGGTGGAGATAAGGCCCCAGGGACATATTGGGCTGGACCATTAATGCTGCATTTCAGCCAGAGGGATGAGGAGGGGAACTGGCAGCAGCATCCAACTCCTTCCCCAGCTCAGCTGCTCAATTCCATCTCCTTCCAAAGCCACCCACTCTGCTTTAGTGGGCTGAAAACTGTCTGGACACGAAAGGACAATACTCAGAGCTTAATGGGAGGGGATCAATAAGTCTAAACAGGCAGCAGCCCTAAAAAAAGCTCACTGACCCATGAATTAAAGTTACTTTATTGACACAGTTAAGACAGTGTCAACACACAGTTAAACACTCTCTTCATTTCCCCTTTTTTCTGTCAGTATCCCTGTTCTAATTTCCTAAATACCACCCAACTTAAGTCAATTTTTACTACTGCAGCTGCATGTATAACTTCCTTCTGCTTTAAATTAGTCCCCTCTCTTAGCAACTGCCTCCACCAACACATACACAGTGCAGAACGTACAGAGAATTTTTAGGCACAGAATTAAGGTGCAAGGACAAGCACACAGATTTTTGTCAGCCTGATGTATACTCAGTTCTGTGCAGCCCCAAGCAGAAGTTATTAAAAACACTGGCTAAGGAGCCAGCATGATACATTTAAAAAGTCATGCAGCAAACATTAAGACAGGTCTGGCTCCTGTGAAAATGGCTGTGGCATGTATTAGGCTGAGCTGTTAGGAATAAATTGCTCCTCTGCATAATGCAATCAAGACTATGCAAAGAAAAAAAAAATGAAGGCTCCACACTATTTTACAGGGCCATAAACACCAAGGGAAATAAAACATCTTTCCTAAGGTGTAGCTTTCAATGCAAAAAGCTCTTATTCAAAGCAGTGCTTCCTCCAGCTCCATGGGGAAAGGCTTTCCAGCTGAGTGCCTCGGGGAGGGGAGCAAAAATAACATGTCATATAAAGTCATCATGACCCATCACTTCTGGTTGCACTCAAGAAGCAGACAGACTTTTCCTGGAGCACACGAACAGCATTCCCTCTCCAGGACTTGAGCAGTGACCAACATCTGTCTCATGGACATCTGGCAAAGGGCTCACATCCCAAGGAGAGGGTAGGGAAGCCAAGGCATTGCACAGCCTCCCTTGCTGTTGGATGATTAATGGAGCCTTCCAGGGAGCAAAGCCTTTCCACATCTGGGTTTGTCACTGAAATGCACAGGTAGACCACATCAAGGCAGCCCGTGGTGGCTCTCCCCAAATCACCAAGTGTGTGTTAAGGGGCACAGACCAAGACCCCACAGACAGCTGAGCCCCTTGGAGTGCCTGGCCCTGCACAGCTGGGGGTGTGCACACACTGATGTGTCATTCCCCAGCTTGGCAGAGGGGATCAAAGAGGTTTAATTCGAGGTTTTAGTCCTTCTCTACTCCCAAGCACAAACCCCTTCAACCCCAAGACAATTTCTTCATGTTGCCTTGAACAATCCAAGGAATATCAAATAAAAGCGATGCCACGATCTGGAGAGCAACTGCAGCTCCAATTTTTGTTTCCAGCCATCTCAGCTCTCCCCTGGTATCGAGCTTCTGGTCTAACTCAGACACTCAACTTGTGAACTTTTGTCTCTCCTCCACACCAGCTTTCAGTTGCTTCCTACCCAGACAGAGTCTGGTCAACCACACGTCTGTATCCACAGAGAAGGACTTGGTGGTTACACAGTCTCTGGGATTGCATCCTCCTTCCCCAACTCCCACAGTGGCATGGTGACGATACAATGACACCAGAACTGAGAAGGGCACTGCTCGTGTTTAGCCATGGACAGCCCAAACTCCTGGGAAAACAGCAGTGCTCCCTTTGGTCAGCACCCCAAAACCTGAGCAAGGAGGGACAGCCACACAGCACCTGTAAATCATTGGTTTGACCTTGTGCCACTTCGGCATGGTGACAAACTACTTCCTGTGTGAGAAGCTCTAAGGTCTCACACCAGGTCAGTGTTCTCCCCCCCGACCAAACCAGCCTAAAATATGCTGATAAACCCTTTGGAGGGCTGAGAAATGCAGCTCAGTTCTCTTCTACCAGCCAGAACCTCCTCCCCAGCTGCCCTGTGGTTCTTCTCAGGTAGAATGAGATCTCAGTGCTGTGCATTCCCAGATTATCTGGATAACCTTTGCCCAGGATTAGGGCCTCTGTTTGCAAAGGGCTCGGCACCGAGTGGAGCTTGGACCTGTGGATTCATGAGTAACGCAAAAATAACCCAAAAAGTAACACAAATAATCAAAAAGTAATGTAAATAACAACATCTAAGTGTCTGAGGGGCTTTTTTGAGTATTCATGTCAACTGCTACAGGAGATTCCTGCAGAACCAGGGTCTGGAAGCAGCGCCCAGCACACACACTCCCCACAGCAGTAACCTACCACTGTCTCTTTTTTTAAACAGTTGCCTTAAACCCACAGAATTGTCAAAATCCAGCAGCTGTTTGGTTTTGTTTTTTTTTAAAGCCACCCACAGAAAAGTTCTGCAACAGTTTTCCCCAAAGAACAGCAGGAATAACGATGCCAAAACACCCAGGGAGAGCGTCTGGAGCCGCAGCAGCGACAGGAACCCCGGGCTGCGCACCAGCTCCCTTATCCTGGGATCTCATGGAGCTCCATGTGAGGATGCCAGAGCCAAGGGGTGGGAGCTGGGAAACTGAAATGTGTCTTAAGCCTAAGGAACACCGAAAATGTCAAACCTCAAAGAAATAAACGAGCCAGCAAGTGTTGCACAGCCCCAGGGTGGGATGGTCAGCCAGCGCCAAAAGGCTTTTTTTCCCCCCCCCAAATTTTCAAGTAAAACACTAAGTGGGTGGAGGGAGGAGAAGTTCTGCCTTGATTCTTCAGCACTTAAATACATGACAAAGCCTGGCTGCTAATGTGACAAAGACAAAACCGAGCAGTTATTAAGATACCTCGAACACAAGAGACAAGTTAAATATCCCCTTTTTGTCTGCAGGTTTCTCCCGTGCTCTGTCAGAGCAGCTCCTCCTGCCTCAGCACCACCAGAGCCAGGTAATAACAGCCCTGCTCGACTGAATAACGAGTTTCCATGGAGTGATAACACTACCTGATGCCCTGTCTGTATTATACAGGATCTTCACACCATGACACTGTTATTAGATGTCTCTCAAAAAAACCCTCCAAATCATAGGGAAAAAAACCCCAAACATCTCAGGAAGGGGATTTGAGCACTTCCAAGCCTACACAAGAGCAGTGCTCAGAGAAACACGCTTTATTCTCTTTATTCCCCAGGATCAGATCATGAGAAACCTGGTGACTACAGGGGATTGATTGGTCACTCTGCCCTGGTTCAGGAGGTTGAACATCCCTGCAGACACATGGCCCCATCTTTGGCAAGTTCCTCTCTGCTCTCGTGGAATCATGAGGTTGCTTTACTCCTCTTGAAGTTTTAATCCCGCTCCTTTCATTCACATCCAGATAAATCAGATGTTTAACCTCGCTTAAGATCATTTTTCTCCAAGCACATAACAGATAATACTATTCACTTAGTTCTTGCTGGTGCAGCCCAAAGCTGAGCGTGGGCTGGTTTTGGTTTTACTTTTTTGTATTATTTGACAAGGAGGGAAATCCAGAATATCACCTCCTCTCTAGTCACTAATCATTCTGCTTTATAAATTTTAAAACCTGGGTATTTTAAATTCGCTTTCAAGTCTATGAGGCTTCAGAGAACACTTCAATCATGTGTGTTTCCCCAATGTAATGAAAGCAACAGCTTCCACGCCTATTTGTCTGTCTTCCCGTAAAGAAAAATTTAACTGTCACATCCCAGGACTCCAGGAGAAACACCAGGGAAGGAGAGTGATAGAAATACTTGACCTCACTGCTGGTGACACAGCTGTGGGTCAGACACTCACCTAGGAGAGGCAGAGAGTGAGTGGGATCCTGATCCCTGGAGCTAAGGGGGGATGGAGAGGGATCATCACAGCTGGAGATACCCTGGTAGTGCCAACGCAGACCAGCATCTCCTGACGACCCCAGCGAGAGCCAAGTTAAAATAAAGACCTTTATGAACATCCCCCAGATGCTCTGCAGGTTGGGATGAGGCATCATGGCCAGTTTGGGTACTGCATCCCCACTGGTTTCACCAGGGATCCCCTCCCCTGGGTGCTCTTCCCCTCCCATCTCCACTCTGAGCATCCATCACTCCTCTTTGCCTCCAGGAATCACAGAATGGCTTCAACTTAAGGTGCCTTCCATCTTATCACCTAGTTCCAGTCCCTCCATGATGTACAGGGATGCCACCCACTAGTTCAGGTCGCCAGAAAAGCAGAGCTATCTCCAGAGGTATTAAATATTCACACACACAGAGCCAGCCCAGCTCCACCCAGGAATAGGACTTATCTGGCAGAGTTTAACCATGCCAGAGAAACACTCAAAAAGAACCCAAAGCCAGCAAGAGTACTCTTGGCTTTGGGTGAGGGCTGAAACAATAAAACAAAGGACACTCGAGTCCCAAATGCACATCAGAGTCCCACATCACAGCCCCGTCCTTTCCCATTGCAAAGGAACAGATTTTGCCCACACTGCCAAAATTACCAGGAACTATGAAAATGCAATGAGGCTTCATCTTCCATCAATAAATTCATTTATTTTTCTATAGAGGCTCTCACCCACCCCAGCAGCTGTATGCTAATTCCCCCTCAGCACTGCTTTATTATCACTTGGAACAGATGTTACAGCCGCTCCAAAATCTGGAGGTTACAAAAACTATTAACCTAATCTGGGCACCCGGATAAGGTTTGGGGGGGAATGTTCAGCAGTGAGGGGACCAGCTCAGCCCCATCCTTCTGCCACTGTGGCCAGTGGTCCCTGACAGCAGCACATGCAGCAAAGTAGCCAGGCTTTGCTCCCCCTGCTCAGCATCCAGAGCAATGATGGGATCCAAAACTAATTGACAAAAATACCCTCAAACATCGCAAAACAAAGATGGAGAGATCAAGGGAGATGTGATTTAAAGACTTGTTCCAAAAACTCAGGGAAATTAGCTACAAGATTCCCGTGGGGTTTTTCAATTGGGCACAAATGTGGATGCAATACTTTTTTTTAATTTTTATTTTTAGGGGTGTCTTTGTCGGGGTGTGTGTGCAAACAAAGTCATTGCAACCACAGATAAATCCAACTGCGAAAGGTTTAGCATTCCCCATGGAATTGCTTTCTCCAGAGCAGCCCAGTGTGACTCCTGGAGTAATTAATGCCAGAATCTATTTATGACCTTTGAATAAATTGTTCTTTTCTGAAGGGAAAGCTGTTAAACACGTTAGCAAATATAATTAAGAGGGGAGGGGGGGGGAATGACAAAAATCTGGAATTAAATCTCTCCTAATTAGAAATGCTTCATGCAACAACCTGGCTGAAACCCCACACTCTGAGGCTGATACTGTAGCTTCATTAAAGCTCCCTCATTACCCTTCCCGAGATAGCAGAGCTGTCAGCATGAGGGAAATTCACTTCTAACCTTTGTCACCTCTAAGGAAAAAAAAAATAAAAATGTTTAGGTGTTCTCCAAGCTTGGAGACGTGCACCTGGACATGCTAAGGCTGTAAAACCTTCCAGCAAAAGGTCTGTTGTGGTATCAGGGGAAGCATCACACTCCCCTCCTCCCCAGCCACAGCCTCCCATCGTGTCCCAAGGAACAGGTTTTGCTGCCCACAGCCCAGGACTTCTGACCAGGTTTGCTGTACCTCAGGTGAAGTTCTCACCAGGGAGACACTGATTGCATCATGCAGAAAGTGGCCAAAGCTGGTGGGAGTGGCATCAATTAAAGCTGGGAAGTCCCTTGGAAATGTCCTCGCTCTCCATCAGCCTGAAGATCCCAACCCCTGGAGAACCCAAAACTCAACTGATGTACGAGAAAGGGCTAAAGTGAGACACCAAATCTGTGATGCTACCCCAGCATCCTGCCCTCAGCACTGTAACCTGAAAGCCCAGAGGGCAGAATGAGTCACATCTGGCAAGATCCCAGATGTACTTTTAATTATTTCAGAAAGCCCATCAAAAAAACCAGATTTACATAAAAATATTTGTGCTCAAGCAATACCACCTCCAGCTGGTTTCACAAACAAAAGATGACCCGTGCAGTGAGATGCTCCATGAATCATGGCCTGCCTCCCTGGGAATAGCAGCTCCCAACACAGACCAGTCCAGCATAGTCCAGGCAGGTCAGCAAACCACAGTGCAACACTCACATTTCCTGTCCTGCAACTTCACACTAAAAAATCCAGACTTTTGGAGGGAGCCTGGAGCTGGGCAGGCCCAGCTTTCCTCCTGGGATGGTTGCTGCTGAGCTGGCTGGTTCCATGCTCCTGGCCCCTTGGCAATATAAAGTTCTTAGGTCTATTTTGTTGCTTGAAAACTGATAATTTTGTTAAAAGATCCCCCCCCAATCCACCTGCAAGTTTGCACATCTCCCCAGTAGCTGCTCCTGGAAGCATCACCTGAGAGCTGGAAGCTGCAGGTTGCCACCAGACCCCAAAAACCAAGAGCTTTGCCATCACCACAGTCATCCTGCTCAGGACCTCGTGGGTTCTGCTCCAGCATCAGTTGGTTTGGGGCCAGATGACCATTAAAAAGCCATTTGCACCATGCAGATCGAGCATCTGCTGACAGAGGGGCACTGAGGGAAGCCCCAGGGCCAGTTCACCGAGGCCAGAGGCTGAGCCCAGAGACATGCTGGGCTGAACAGCTGCTGCTCCAGCACCAATTCCCAGAAAACAGCCCCAAACCCTGCAGCAGCAGCAGAAAAAAAAGATATAAAGTTGATCTATAAAGAGGAAAAAAAAAAAAAGCATAAACTCTTCAGAGTAACATACTGAGTTTACTAGGAGAGTTTCTGTTTTATTTTCTGTTTACAGTCACCATTCTCCCACAGCCATGGGAGAAAAAGACTTCTCTTTTTTTTTTTTTTTTGTCTCCTCCCCTCTCCAAGGCAACTTTCTTGGAAGATCACTCACGTGAGGAAGTGCTTCCCATAAACACAGAGGGTCTTGATGTGCACAAAGCCTGTCCCAATGCTGCACACATTTCCTGTCCTGGGGACACGTCACTCAGCCTGGGATTTCCAGTGTTTAACACCCTCCAGCTCTTAAAGAAACAATCTTATTTATATATAAATATATGTACATGTTTTACACATCTATCTCTATCCTATATTATATATATAAAACATTTATACCACCACATGTCTATCTCCTATTCTTGTTGCTTCTGCCACAGAGACAAGCCCAACCTCCCAGGAACAGGGCTCTGCTTTAGGGAAAAATCTGTATCCTCCCATGAACTTGAACGCTCCCAGCCCAGCTGTGAGCATTCCAAGTACCTGATAAACCCAAAGGAGCCCAACAGCTCATCCTAGAAAGCAAAAACAGTGGATGCAGCACAACTTCCCTCAGAGCAGTGTGGGGGCAGGTGCTCAGCAAGGACACGGTGACGAACCTCGGGGCTTTCCCACAGGGATGGAGGAGCGTGTCCCACCCGCAGGATTCGTGCAGCCACAGCTTTGCCTCACAGCACAGGGAATGCCACGCTCCCAGCGTGGGTGTACGTTTGTTTTCCATGCACTGGATACTCTCGTCATGCCCAAGAGTTCGGCAGATTTCACAGATAATTCTGTGTTTGCAGCAGTAAACACAAATCACTTCTCCCGCTCCTCCCCTTCCTCATCCACAAGAGTCCTCTGTTCCCTCCTCAGCCCCCTTCAAATACCAGATGTTCCATTTAGCTGTAAACCACTATAAAACACAACAAAAAGATATGAATGCTATAAAAGGGCCAATTTACTCCCCCCTCCACCAGTATTGAAGCGTATGCTGGAAGAGAAAGAGCAAATTTCCTCTATGGAAACCTTTTAACCTTCCCCCTTTCCCCATTTACCAAACCCTGGTGGTTTGGGGGCCAAACCAAGGTACCAGTGGGGGCAGGCACAAGCAGCTGCTCCAAGAAGCCAGGGGCATGGAATGAAGCTCCTGCCAAAGAGAGGATGGGACATCCCAGGGAGGCACAAATCCCTCCCAACCTCACCACTTGCATCATATGCAAAGGCAGCCAGTAGCATCTCCCTGTGCCAAACCAGGTGCATCACCTGGTCAGTGTGGCATGATTTGTGAGGGAACACAGAGTGATGCCACTTCCAACAAGGGTGTGCAGGGCACTGCAAGGTGGGAGGTGTTCCCCAGGTCCAGCAAAGCCTGGGAAATCCAATCCTGAGAAGCCAAGAGGCAGCACAGCAAATAAAAGCTGATTTACCACGAGGTCTGTACCACAGGACACGCTACAGAGTCCCCTGACAGGGGAGTTCACTGAGGAGCCAAACGGGCAGAGAGAGTCAGGATATGACTCAGACTGGTGGCCTTCCAAGGAGGCAAAGAAGGACCTTCAGCTGAATCCTCGCTGTCCAGACAGGGCAGGCCCAGGGGTTACAAAACAAAAACAGATTTCACATCACCTCCTGCTGCCCAGGCAACCCCCGGTGGGAGGAAGAGGGACAACAGGAGGCACATCCTCTGTCCTGTGATGGGAAGGGCAGGCAGCCCTCACCTCAGGGTGAAACAACTGTTTGGTCACTTCAGAAAAGGGTTCAAAAACTTGTTCTGCAGGATGTGTTAGACAGGCTGGGGAACCTGATAGCCAAACTACTGCTCTTCAGTGACTTTTCCTGAGCATAACTGATTTTTTTTTCAGAGCAACCAGGCTCTGAGCCTACACACAAACAACCTGATCCATCTGCACCTGTATTTTTTCCAGTCCTTTCTACAGTGGAATCCTTCTGGCCTTGGCTAGAGCACAAACACCCTCTGACTTAGGAGGAGGACACTCATATGGTCCGATCACCCATTACAGATATACCCCAGGAAAACCTTACAGATTGGGGCATCCTAGCTAAAACTGACCATCAACATGGGCAGGACTGAACAGGGATGAGCTATTTTAGAAAAGGATCCCAGTCAAACACTCCCCCAAGCAGCACAAAACCCCTGTGTACGGAGAACAAGCCACAGGGCTCAGCAGCTGCAAGGTCACTGATAAACCCAAGGTATGGGACACTTGGACAGCAGCAGTTTTGTTATACATAAAACTCTGTACTTTGCTGTCTGGTTTGGCAACCTCCACCTGTACCAAACAGCAGCCAGGAGAGCCCAGCCCTGCCTGTCCATCCCCTGGAAACACGGGAGGCTCGGAGCCATCCCAGAGGGTGGAGAGCAAGGAACGGCTGCATCCGAGTTGTATCATCGGGTAAAGCACAGCCCTGAGCTGCAACCAAAGAAAACATAAAAGGGGGGGAAGGAAACACCAGTTTTATTAGAAACAGATCTTTCTCCAGGCTTTTTCTTGAAGGGTGAACCTGGGCAGCTGCTGTACAGTAACACAGGAGTCACCCTGTGCCCAAACTCATGCCCTGGGGCTCATTCTGACAGGAGAGCAGGGGGTGACTCACTGCAGGCTGGCAGCAGGGACAAGGCCAGGCTTTGCCTGGGGCCAGCACTGGTGAGCCCCAGGGGTGCTGGGATGATGCACAGACAGCTGGGCAGACAGATGGACCCAGCATTAACAGGAGAGCAGGTCACCCTGATGGGCACTGAGCAAGCCTTTGGGTGGGACCAGAGCTCTGGGAAGCTGTGCTGCTGCTGGGAGAGCAGCCACTGGGCCATTTTAAAATCACAGAGTCCAAGGAATCTGACTGATGCCGAGAGAAGGGGAGAGAGGAAAAAAAAAAAAAGCTACTGTGGAGCTTAAAGGAGGTGGATCCATGCTTTAAAAATCAAAGCACAGATAATCTTCACTTCCCAGAGGTGTTGCCAAGCCCACTGTACTTACCAGCCTCCACCATCCAATCCTCCTCACCTCCATATGCACACTTGGTACATGCAGCATCCCTCTACCCCCTCATTCACACTGCACCCTAAATCTGTGGGATCCTGGTGCTCCCAGCCCAGCTCTGGCCCAAGAACCCCCAGCCCAGGCTGCTGGGATTTATGGGATAAGCACATCTTTGATAGACTTCTAAACACAGGCTTGAGGGGAATCAAACAGAGAATGGGAAAAGCTCAAATGCTGGAAAAAAGATTTGTCTCTTTAAGAGGCGACAAAGAAACGGATCAAAAATGTGCCCTCAGGTCAGTCTGAAGCAACATTTCTGTCTCTGCCAAAAATCAGGTCCCTTCTGGCTACAGATGAGCTGAAAAAAGCTAAAGTTTTAAGGTACAGGGAGTCCCACACCCATGACAGGGTGGTGGGTCGCATCCTGCCAGGCACGGTTGAGGTGGTGATGCTCAGCCCTCCCCCATAATCCAGCCCACATTTCTGCAGCCCTAAACCCTCACCCAACAGCCCTGCTGAAACCCAGGCACAGCAGCTCAGCATCACAAAGTGCCACTGCTGTAAGATCCAGCTGTTTGTCCCTGGATGGACCAGGCAGGAAGGTACCCCGTGTTCCTGGCGGTACATCCAGCACCAGGGATCCCCACCAAGGAGGATGGACAAGCCAAGCATTTTTTACAGCTCATCAACATGCTGTTGAGAGAGAAGGCAGCTTCCAAGACCCAGTCCCAACTTGAAAAACGACCAAACTGACTGTTTTTCTGGCTTTGTGTTTTTAAAGGCATCTATTCATTCCAGAGCCCCGTTCCTGGTAGGTGTTTAATGCAGGTATTTAACTCTCATCAATCATTCAAGGAAGGGGGAAGAAGAAGAGTTTTCACTGCTTTTCATGCTGCTTGGCACAGCCCACAGGATCCATCGAACACTTTCTGCCTTCTCCTGCCCCACCAGAATACATATGAGCCTTCAGCTGCAGGTTCAGTTAGGTTTTGCAGCCTCAAACAGCCAAAAAGAGGGTACTACCTCTGGCTAACAAAAGGTTTTAGGGGTCTACTTGACATGCAGGAGGCTCAAAGCGGGGCTGGGAAGGAAGCAGTTCCCATTTGCAAGGAGCTCACGAGCTCAGCCCTACACAAGGAGCACCTTTTTTCCCCCCTTTGTAAAAGCTCAGCACATCCAAACGGGAAGTCACTGAGACACAGTAAACTGGGATATGTAATGAGGCCATTTTTTACAGCCTTTTTTTTGGAACAGAACTCGATTTCAAGAAGCAGAGAGTAAATAAAAAAGCCAGAGGACCTGAGCAGGGTAAATGAGAGTCGCTACACAGCCCTTGCTCAAACAACCCAAGCACCCAGTCAGCTCTGATAACACTGAATTATATTTAACTACTATCATGACATATGGAAGTAATTACAGGCATTGTAGCTATAAAGCCTTCAAGTGGCACGTTAAAAATCCCAAAGCCTTGTGAATAATTACAGGCACCAAATACACCAAGGTGCCTTCATCCCCCACATACCTGGGGGAGGCAGTGGCTACAGACCACCTGCTCCCTGTTGCCACGGCAAATGAGCACCTACATCACCAATAAGTAGGATTTTGATAGCAAATGAACAGCACCAGGAGAAGAACCACCAGGCATGGAGCCATCTGACAGCTCAGTCAGGTGTAGGGCGTTACACCCATCAATCCTGGGACTCAGTTGTCTGCGTGGTTCCTTTAACAGGAGCAAAACAGAGCAGTGGGAAGCAAAGTCATCGCGCCAATTACGTTTGCTGTGTCTCATCAGTCTCCAGAGCCCTAATAAAACCTCCAGGCGCTGCAGACCGAGATGGATTATCTCTAGAGAGATGTCAATATGCTTCAAAATAAGAATCCTTAATGAGCTGGCCATTACTGCTAACTTAGAGCCTGTGCACACACAAATACGAATCTGGTTAAATCTGCGGCTGCTTCATCTCAAGACTTCAGGAGGTTCTGAAGCAGGGGAAAAAAAAAATATATACATATATATAGCAGTGTCCAGACCAAGCTTGGAAGAGGGGTGAATGCAGTATGATATCAGTGGGAGTCTTGATGTTAAATCACCTGATCAGCAATGGCTTTTTGATGTAGGTACCAATTCCCACCTCTCAATGCGTGGAGGAATGTCAGTGTTACAGAAGGTAACACTGCAACAGCACGTTCAGCCAGCCAGGATGGGGCAGTGGGAAGATGGGGCAGGATTTGGGGGGTTATTGCTTTTTTATCTGGTCTCTCTTGAATAAACCCACATTTTCCTTCAGCTCCAGAGATTAGGAGCAGGAAGGCCCTTCACAGCATCACCACAAGTGCCAAGAGGTTGAACCACCCCTGCCAGACACCAGGGGAATTAACCACCAGAGAAAGGACAGTGACCTGGCACACTGCAAGAGCTCCAGCTCCCAGGTGTTCCAGAATCGGGGGTAATTCCTGATCAACCCCCATCATGTGCAAAGATATCCAGCACAGCTGATCCCAAGAGGTCTCTGCCCAGAGAACTGCCTGAGAAGCAGCACACTGCAGCAGGGCTCACTTCAGCTTCCCTACCCACCTCAGTACACATCCAAGTCCCTGTCAGGAAGGATTAATTTTATCTAAGGTAAACACAAAAAACAGAAAAGGGAAAAAAAAAAAAAAAAAGAAAAGAAGGAAAAAGAAAAACCCCATAAAATTCACACCACCAAATATCAGCCTCACCCAAACGTGCAATCTTTTCATTGCATGTATTTTTTTTTTTACACCTCATCACACTGAAACACAAGTGAAGGGACATTTAATTTGTATTTGACCAGATACTTAACAAAATTATAATTTAAACCCAATTACAGCTGCAAATCCCAAGCTCTGAGAACTCCATCTTATAAGAGTGGCTTGGGGTGTGAGAGCAGCTGCATCACAGCAGCAGAGAACTGGAAATTTGTGCTGGGGAAGGGGAAGGGGAGAGGAGTGGGGTTCAGGGAAACACTGTGCTGAGAGGTGTGCACAGAGGACAGGGAACACAAGCCTAAGGGGTCCCACATCCACTCCCATTTGCAAACACAGATGTCCTTTGCATCATACTCTTGCAGTTGGCTGGCAAACCACCCTGAATTCCACCCCCCAAAATCCAATCACAGTAACAGACATAATGATCAATAAGTACCAAGGGCAACTATGTTCACCCCACTTCCCAACTCTTGAGAAACAGCCTCTACAGCAAAAGCAATTAGCAGAAATCAAGTTTTACTCCAGGCTCATCAAAACTGGCCTCACGTCCACTGACTCTCAGAAGAGAACTGGGCTTTAAGACTGTTTTTCCTGTTTATTTTGTTGGCCACTGTGGAGGTTCAGTAGCTTTGGGCCATCCCATCCTGCCAGGGACCCCAAAGCACTGGAATTGAGCATGAAAATAATGCAAATTTGATACTGCAACCTAATGGGGTGATTTGCCTCACTGATGTAATCAAGCACCATGTATTAAACCATTGCTGCATGGCCAGCCTGGCCACTTCACCGGGCCTGGCTTCTCTGCTGAACAAGCACAGGGAGGTTTTAGGAGGACAGGGACACCAGCTCATCCCTCCACAACAAGAGCACTAGTCCCTGCAGCCTCCCCCCTGAGCCTTGCAGCACTGCCAATGCTCCAACCTCACCTCACAGCCCATCTTCAACAGCTGCAAGGGAAAACAAATCAGCATGGAAAGGGATTAAAAAAATAACACACAAGTGTCTGGATCTTAAAGCATTTCTCTGCAGAGCGATGTGATTTCACCTCTGGCTTTTGAAACGCTGCTCACCTCAGGCAGAAATCTGTTTCTCATTACACACCTGCACAGCCCCACTTAATTCACCCAGAAAGGTGGATGACAGAATATTACTGGGTGTTTCAAGTCTAGCACAAGTGTCTTGTCCCCTGGCATTTTAACTGATTAATAAAAGAAATAACCTCTGTAGTGAGGCAGACAGCTGGTTAGCCAGCCCAGCCAGCCAGGTAAAATGTGCATTTATCATCAAAACCAACCTCTGAAGTTCCTAGGCGCGCTCTGTCTTGCACATCCCTACCCCGTGTCTGAACACATCACAGCTGTGTGACAAAGATGGGTTCCTACATTTTTCCTCTGAAATTTGGCCTGGAGAGACTGAGCTGAGCACCGATAGCCACAGCAGGGCTGGGGCACCACAGGGATGTTTGTCCCCATTGTGGTTTTGGGCTCAGATCTGAAACGAGCGCTTCCTCCCTCTCACCTCCTGGGTTGCCAGCACAGCAGAAGATGCTTTTAGCCACCCTGGAGAAGAAGCCAGATTCCCAAATTTAGGAATTGCCAGAGAAGCACCAAACACATCAAGCATAAAGACTGACTGAGGTTGATTTGGTCTCATCCTGGCCAAGGACAAGCACCAGCCTCGCCTCGCCAGAGCATCCAGTCCCACACCAGGCTCTGCACATCCTGTGGGTTCAGCTTTGTGCTGCTTCCCCCTGATGACCAGGTTCTTGCACAGGTGACAACCAAAGCCATCCCAATCAGCCAGTTCCCCTCACACTCCTCCTAAAGCTGGGAAAGCAGCCAGGTGGGGTAAGCAGAAAGAAATTTCATTAAAGACAGCAGGGCTTATCTCCTCTAACCAGCAACACCTGCCTCGGCAAGGGCAGCAAGAGCCTCCTCTCAAGACTACCCCCTGGGACTCTCCCTGTGTCACAGCTCCCATAGAATCATAGTTTAGGTTGGAAAAACCCCTTAGAGCATCGAGTCCAACCATTAACCTAACACTGTCAAGTCCACCACTAAACCATGCCCCCAAGTGCCACATCTTTAAACCTGTTCTCAACTCCCCACAGGGCAAATATCACACCAAAAGTTAGGGTAGTAGGATTATATTATTTCCTTAAAAAAAAAAAATCATAGCATGCCATTCCCAGCACGCCCTAGGAAAGCTCTAGTCCCCCACACCTACAGCTCCTTAGGACAGTTTATATTTGGAAACATCGGTCTGAGCGGAAGAGAGTTTGATCAGTTTGTAGCCTGGAATGCCAAGAGGAAATCTCCCAGCATTGTTCCACCCTGGGAAGAGGCATCAGGATGTGTTGTTATTTACTCTGAGACAGCACCAGAGCTGACACAGGCTGGTTTCAACACACAGACAGCTGGGGATTCCCAC
This sequence comes from Pachyramphus minor, assembly GCA_013397135.1. NCBI lineage: Eukaryota > Metazoa > Chordata > Aves > Passeriformes > Tyrannidae > Pachyramphus > Pachyramphus minor. The sequence goes on along the minus strand of VYXB01003570.1, from coordinate 260,410 downwards.
TCCCATGCTTTGCAGGATCAAGGTCTCTGATTCCACAAGCCAGCATGAGCACTGACATCCTCACAACAAAACACCCTTTGCTCCCCCAAAGAGGGGCTCCAAATTTCAGACCTCCTGGCTGTCCTCAGCCACAGCAGCTCCCCCAGCACATGGGGTTATGTCTTGCTGGGTGAGGGCAACAAACAACTAGAAAGCAGCATTGCTCTGGAAAAAAACTGCAGCAGAGGAAGGGAAAGGCACTTGCCAGAGGAGCAGTGTGCTTGCACAGCACATGAACAGAACTCGTGTTGGTATTTTACGCTATTTATCTTTGAAGGCTTCAGTAAAGTTAAACGAAGTCTCCCATACCCCCACTACCAGGAAGTTTCCCTTCCATTTCACCCCCCAAACCTGCTGTTGTTCAAAAATAAAAGATAACAGTTTACCATGAACTTGTCAACACAGCCGGGGAGGGCAGAGAGCCCCATTTCATTTGTTCCAATCGATTTCACTTCCCGATTCTCATGCAAATATCTACAGCTCAGCTTGCAAAAACATAAGCAGAACATTTAGACCCAAAACAACCTGAGCTGATTTTTACTTTTTTTCACCCCCTTCGTTTAAAAGTCTCCGTCCACCAAACCGACCAGAAAATGGAAACACTTGCACGGAGGGAACCCCTTAAAGTCTCACAAACCAAAGAGCCACTATGAGAGCGGGGCAGGGAGCGGGGCCAGGGGGCTGGGGGGCAGCTGGGGTCGCTGATCCGAGCCCTCCATCACCCCCCGGCCCGGAGGAGCTGCGGCTCCGAGGGGATGCGGCTCCGGGAGCTCCGACACGGGGAGGGGGAACACGGGGGGGGTCGGACACCACACGGCCGCAGTCCCTGCCCGGCCGGGCTCGGGGCAGACTTGCAGAGCACCAGGGGTTTGCGTGTTTCTATAATTTATTCATTTATTTCCCGTATAATCTTCCCAGCCAAAGTTTTGTGCCGGCGCTCGCTCCTCCCGCACATCCCAGACGAACCAGCGCCTCCATAAGAACCCCGAATAATCCCATCTCCTCCTCCTGAGCCCTATTATTTGCTTTTGTTTCGCCATGACTGTAAACAGAAGGGGGATGTTTCCCTCCTTCCCGGGGTGTGCTCTCTCCTCGCCGGAGCCCTTCCCGTGCACCGCAGCTCCCACCGGCGCTGTCCCCCGGCGAGAAACCGGGGGATAAAGCCCAGGGGGGCTGCTGGGCATCTGGGGGGGCCTGAAGCAGACGGTCTCCCACGCATTCCATCCCATTCACGCATCCCCACCAAGTTTTGCGAGAGCAACGCCCGCATTCAGGGATCCAGGGAAGGGCGCGCTCCT
>VYXB01003570.1:213201-253469 GCA_013397135.1 Pachyramphus minor | reverse complement strand
GGGGTGGGGGGTGGTTGGGGCGCGGAAAGGGACAGTCGCAGGGCAGGGACCGTCGCTGGCAGCCCTTGGGGTGACCCTCGCTGTGCCCCGCAGGTGCCGTCGGGAGGTGACGGCCCTCCAGCTCGGGTACCGTAACCAGGGCCGAGGCAGCATCTTCTCCTGCATCCCTGAGCACGTGACTCGCCAGGCGCCCCGTCCATCACTCCTGTCACCGGGTGGAGAGGCTGTGTGCGGGCCTGGGCACTGGTGACCTCGTGGGTCTGACCTCCTAGGTCTGCCCTATGGCTTCAGGACCCATTCTCCAGGGAAGCAGAGCTCCTCCAGAACCTCTCATCCCATCCTGCCTGCCTGCAGGCCGAGCCCAGGGCCACGGAGCCACCACTCACACCTCTTGAGATCCTCCACGGACTGTCAACAAGCAGCTCACGTGCGTGTGGGCCCTTCACAGGCATGAAACATGCAGCAGCATCACCACTGGATGAGCTTCCAGAAGTTCTGGTTCGTTTTTTAAGCGAGGCCAGGCTGCCCATTGCGATTTTGGGGCCTGTGTATCCCTTCTCCCTCTCCTGAGCGGCGCTTAGAGCACCCAACAGCTCGTGGATCCCGAGAGCCGTCCCCTGGGATGTTCTCCCTTGAGCTCAAAGCAGCAGCAGCAGCAGCAGCCATCGACCCGGACCGACCCAGCGGGGCGTGTCTCAGAGCTGTGGGGAAGGAGCTCCCGTTTTTGGGGCTCTCCTGGGGCAGATGAGTGACACACTAATGAACGGGAGGGTGCCCCTGCCCGAGAAGGCCTTGTCCGAGGGCTACGCGCGGCTGCGCTACAGGGACACCTCTCTGCTCATCTGGCAGCAGCAGCAGCAGAAACTGGAATCGGCTCCTCCCAACACGTACCTGAGCCGGAGCCGGAGCATGTGGTACTCGCAGTACGGCAATGAGGCCATCCTGGTGCGGGACAAAAACAAGCTGGATGTCTCCAGGGACACGGGGCAGTCCAAGTTTTGTGCCATTATGTGATTTCCGTGGGTTCGCGTTAGGAAGCCACGCGCGGAGAGAAGCCAGACTCGCGCCCAGCTGGGGGAGGTGGGTTTGCACCATCCTCCCTCGGAGGTGCAGCTGAAGCAGCGTGTACAGGATAGGCCAGACAGGCTGGCTGGAGTTTCTGTTTGATTTTGCTGTGGATAGACTCCCCTTTTGCATGTCATTGTGTGTGTGCAACAAAACCGGCCTCGCTCGGGAGCTCACGAGCCTGTTGCTGCCCAGCATCTTGGCAGGGTCTGTGCTGGACCATGTGTCACTTGTAAGTGGCTCATGTACCCTGAGAAACATCTGCTGTCATTTGGACCTGTCCCCAACCAGCATTTCACTGGCAAGTCCTTATTTCCAGGGCTCTGGGAATGCTGGTGAGGCAGAGGTGGGCGCAGATGCCTTTCCATCAGGGCTGTGGTTTTAGGAAATTCAATCTCCCAAACTACCTGGCCACTACTTGTTCTGCTTGCCCTGTCTCCCTTTAATTCCTGCCCTGGAAGAGGTCTCTTACAACCAGGTAATGGAGTCATTTATTGTGGGGAGGAAGAGGGAAAAGACATGCTGAGAATTTAATCCAAGCCTTCACAACACCTGGCAGGAAAGGTGCACTGCAGTTTCATCCCATGCAAAGCCCAGGGCCCTCTCTGATCTCACAGTGTGGGATCATGGAAATTACAGGACTTCTGGAGTCAGGGGAGCTGACTCCTTTCATGCAGGTAGATCCCTGGCCCAGCTTTGGGAGCAGATCACCCAGGGAACCACTTGAAAGAGAGGGACAGGCCCAGGAAAGCAAAGGAAGAAAGCTACTGTAAATAAACACATCTCCTAAGGGACACAAGGAAAGTCCTACACAGCAGTACCTACCCCTGAGCCAGCGGGAGAAGGGAAGAGTCCACTGAAATTTGCTTTCCATTCAAGTTTTAATGCATGCAGTAGCTTGGAAGGGTTTAACTTCTAATTCAGGTTGGATTGTAGATTAGGTGCATGTATTTTAAAAGTAGTGTCTGGGATTGTTTCAACTAACTGAAGGATTTTAGGAGGGAAAAGCACTTCCACTGCACCTCTTGGGCACAGAGGCTGCTTTCAGGTTGTTTCCATTACTGCTGGATCCTGACTTGCTCAAGGCATGATCAAACTGAGGAACTCAGCCCAGCGAGCACCTGAATCTTTGTTAAAAACAAAACTACCACTTCCAGGGGTGTAAATTATGTACCCAGGGCTCAGCATTAAAATGTAACATCGGGGTGAAGTCACAGAGTCCATTTCTGTCCTGCCTAAGGACGTGTGTCTAACCCAGCAGCGCTTGGGCACAGGCTTAACTCCAGGCAAATCAGTATTTGATGTTGACTTCAGTATGACTTATTTACCTGCCTAAAAATAGGCACAAAAATTACTTGTTATATTTATCTAAAACCTCCTTGGCATTTTAGAAGCACTTTTATTTATTTTAATACAGTGAAGAATCTCTTCCACCTCTCCCATGTGGGTTAAATGCTACAATACACACGTACACTCAACCTTGCTGAACTCAATGTGCTGAGCAGAACACACCTGTTTTAACGTGAGATCATAGAGGTTTGGTGTTCTCAGCCCTGCTCCATAGCACTGCAAACAACAGGCAGCTCATTGTGTTTTAAAAGTAACTATTTCTGCATGTGTTGGTGTTTGGTATCTTACGTGTGTGCTCATAGATTTAAACCTGCTGATGGATCTCGCTGCTTTCCTTCCCTGTGCGTTGCTCTGAACACAAACAGCCCTCTTGGTCTTGTCAGGACTAGCTCTGGAAGAGAAATACATCAGTGAATAAATGTTTTTTTCAACTGGGTATTCAATGAGATTCACAAAACCAGCGAGGCTTGGCAAGCTGCCGGTGCTCTGGTGAGGTAGAGCATTGCCAGGGATGCGTGACCCACCTGGGCCTCCAGTTCCTGACTGAGTGAACAGGTGATTATTTACACAAACAGGCAGGAGGCTGGTCCAGGAGCTCCCCTGGGAACTGCAGGTGGAAGCGACCTGGAGAGGCAGGAGAGGTGGGTTCTGGGCCTGCCCAGCAGCCCTGGGGAGGACGTGAACTCTGGGAGTTTAAGGAACAGCACATCCCCCAAACCAGCTGTTCATTTTCTTTTCTTATAGAAAAAAAAATCCAACGCTTATTTTCTTTTTAATTTCAGTAAGAAAGTTGGTTATTTTGGGTATAATCAGTCTCTTTTTGTTAATGTGGCTGGTAAACCAAAATTCAGTTATTTGCAGAGTGTTAATTTGGACTATACAAGACTCAAAACATAAGTGTGTGCATAAATCCTTCCAGGCTCGAGGCTGGATGTGACAGTACAGGAAGAAGAGGATGAGTTGTCCTTCCATCTCTGTGAATGTGACTGTAGTTTTCCATATGTGTGAGTCATTGGTCACAGCAGGTTTGTGGTGTGGCTGCTGTGACTGAGCGTTTCTTTGAGCCAGTTGTGTGGTGGTGATGCACTTGTTTAAAACACCGTTGTAGCATCTTTGATAAAGTGCATTAAAATGATTTGAATGCAGCACTGTGAGCAGCTGTTTTTTCTCCTGCACCTCAGTTGCTCTTGGCACACGTGAGGATTACACTGTTGGTCCTCTCCATCCCCACAGAGATGGTTCCCACCTGGGAGGAATCACCTTAGTTCCTGCTGGGGCTCCAAAGCCCCACCACTGTACCTGTGAACACCAGCTCCCCAAGCCCAACAGCCCTGAAGTCTCAGCAGTGCCTTCAGGGATGAGGATCAGTCTCTGGATGTCACATTGAATCAGAGAATCAGTAATCTTGGAAAAGACCTCCAAGGTTACTGCACCCAACCTGTGACCCATCACCACCTTGTCACCAGACCAGAGCACTGAGTGCCACATCCAGTCATTCCCTGGACACCTCCAGGGATGGTGACTCCACCACCTCCCTGGGCAGCCCCTTTTTTGTCTTTCTTGCAGTGAAGGGCCCAGAATTTGAAGTGTGACCTGCCCAGTGAACCCATCAGTGCAGATATCCGTGGGAGCAGAACCTCAGCTATGTTCTGCCTGTCCTCAACCTCTCCAAGTCTGCAAGAAACAGCACTGCTTGATGCACCTAGAAATAACTCAATAGTAAATGCTACAGAAAACATCCTCACCTGCCTCACAGGAGAGTATTTAGAGGACAGGCTGAACAAACACTTCCTTTGGGAGTATCACTGATACAACACACAGTGACACTGATACAACAACAGGGAAGCAAAACAGGTTTGCTGAAACCTTGGAGATCCTGGCTCTGAAACCCAGTGAGCAGGAACAGGGTTAGAGAAAGATTAACCCTGGGGAAACCTCGCTGTGTAACCCTCACCTCTACACAAACCATCATACACACAATTGAGAAACAGAACTGCAAAACCAGCCTGAATCCTCTGCAGTGACTAAAATAGATCCTGGCCACCACACAGTAATGTCAAGACTCTGCTGGGATTGTAACCAGCTGCTCCAGGCCCCCCTTTTCCAAGCTGTGCCTTCCAGGTCACCCTGAGCTCACAGACCTGCAGGGTCTGGCTGGTGGAGCAGGTGAAAAAGTCCCTCTGGTTCCTTCGTGTTCTGGTGGCTTGAAAGAAGCCACCATAAAACCTGGGTGAAAAGTCCATCTCCTTTCTGCTGAACTTACCTCAATCAGGTGCAATTCTCACACAATCTAATACCCCTGCAGGCTTCTGGGAAGAGTCAAAGTCCTTCCTGGGCAGCCCTGGTACATGGAAGTAGCCAAGTGTTTCCCTCACCCCCAGAAGGGTGTATTTAAAGAACCTCTGCACCAGGCACTGGGATTTGGAGACCTCAGACTTGCTCCATCCTCTGAAGGCAGTTGAGCCCCCTTAGTGTGACACTCCACTGACAGCCAAACCTGCAAAATGACTTTCAAATGACTCCAAGACTCACAGCACCAGGATTCAGTAAGTTTACATCTGTGTATGGCACTGTTTGGTCACGGTTTGCAACTGGAGCAAGTGCCACACCTGAAAAAGGAGATGAGGAAAGAGAGAAGGGGGGTGTGGGGGGGGAATATGGGATCAAACTGCACACACAAAACAATTTTTCTTTTTATTATGAAAACAAAACAAATGCCCCAGGACCAGGGTCTGTGATTACCAGTAACATCAAAGATTACTTTCTAACTTTTTTTTTTTTTAATTCTGTTGTGTTCGAGGCCAGCAATTTGCAATAAACAAGCTAAACTACTTACATTGACTCATTTTTTTTTCAGTAACTGACATTTACAGGAATATACTAGAAATGGCACTAAAAAGTTTTAAGAAAAAGAGTTACGGTAAATTTGCATGCACATCATACAGAAAAGTAACAATTTATTTTTTTTTTAAATATTAAAAAAACCCCAAAGTAACAAAACAAAAAGACAACAACAAATCTTTCTGGATTAGGTTATGCCAGTATCAGGGCTGTGTTCTCAGTGGCCTGTGTCAAATCCTAGCCGGTGGTTTAATGTTTAAAAATGACATTTTAAAAAGATATGCAAATACCATTTTCTTTTAAAAATGCAGCTCAAGCAAGATAATGCTGCTAGTGTAATGAATCCTAAATTTATCTTTAATGATGCAGAGCCTGCCCACAGTTAGCCCTAGTGGTAACTGCTCACGGTTGAGAATGGAATGAGATTTTAAAATCCAGCACTAAAAAGGTTGTGTTTTTACTTTGTCATGCCCCGATCCCTTCCCCCCCGGCTCCAACCCCAACTTTAAAAAACATCATTCCTTTCAAAACAAGGAAAATAAAAATTAAAAACTGGTCTGAAAGTCCCCAAAACAGAGAAAGAACTAGATCAGGTAACTGCAGTCTGCTTCTACCACATAGAGAACACGGAACGAGACCTCACGGGGTGACTAAGTCAGATATTTACACACACAGGTGGTTGTGTGTGTGTGTGAGGGGGGGTTGTCACACACAGTCCTGAAACATCAGTCCTACAGTTACAAACCCTGTCGGTAGGAAAGGTTAAAACCACATCAAATACAAAATTGAAATGATTTCTGTACAGACAACATTTGGTTAGCAGAGAACTGTTGTAGCCAACAGGTTCCTTCGGTCGATGGATCAGGGCCTGAGCCCACGGGATGCAGATCTCCCTCTGGTCCCACTGAGCCACGAGACAGGCTGAGTTTACAATCAGAGAAAAGTTTAACAAAGTTTTTAAAGGTGCAGTAATGCTGGTTGATTGGATAAAGGTCTGGTTCAGATATTTTGTCAAAACAGGAATTCGTCAGAAAAAGCAGGTTCAATAAAACTCTTTGTGTGTATGCATACATATGAAATCATACTGATTTCAGTGAAGTTTCCCCTGGAAAACAAAGTTAAACTTTGTTCATTCAAGAAAAAGTCTACCATAAAAATTTCTTTTTTTTTTTTCTTTTTTTTTTCTTTTTTATTCTTAAGTTTAAAAATGTTATTTCAAATGTTCTATGCTTGATCATCTTAAAGTTATTTCGTGACATCCGTACTGACATGTCATGCAATACAAACTGAGTTAAATAAATGCTCTATTTGTTTCAGTTCCCAACTCATTAAGGGCTGCTGCTACTTACTATGGACTGGAAACATCTCTTCTTTCCTGGAGACACTCGGGAGATACAAGAGGCACCACTACGGACATGGTGGGGGGTAATGAGCACTATAAACAACATGAGAATGGAGAAGTGTAAGAACAACATTTGGAAGTGAGGAGTCCCCGATTTCTTTCCTGAAATGAAGGTCAAGCCAAAATTCCTCCCGTGAGCTGCCATTTTGTAGGGAACACCTCACTTTCCAGGGAAACAGTTTCCCACTAAGTGGTAGCCCAAGTTGCAGCTGGCAGATCAAAGATATGCAGGTAGTTCTTCACGCTCCGGGGTGGTTTTGGCAGGTTGTTTTTCCTTGAAAATCCCCAAGCTGGGATGGTTTGCCAGCTAAAAGAGGGATCCTCCTCCAGCGCTCCAGCCAGGCCCCTTCCCGTCATTCCACATGTGGTCCCCAACCCTTTGGCCTCATCCTTTCCACTGACTTTGGTGGAACAGACCTGCAGATCCCAGAGGAATGTCTGTGCCCTTGCTGTGCTCCAGGAGGGTTGTTCCTGATGTCAGAGGATGCTGAGATGCTGCAGAGCCACGTCCTTGGCTGGGCAGTGATGCTGCTGAGATGCTCCTGCTTCCAGCACCGGCTCCGGTTTGTTCTCCACACGGGAGCGACCCCCACATCCCATCAACAGCACAACTCAGGTTAATGCACACAGGAAAAGGTTCCAAGCAGGGAAAACCAGGAGCTTGTTTATCCAAGTGGTCATGGTGGTGAATTGGTTGGAATTAGTTCAACTAAAACTCTAGCTGGTTTTGATAATGCAAGTCGCAGACAGAAGGAAATACACAGATGAAACCCAACCCCGTTAAAAAGGAAGCCAAGCTCTTAATTAGGTGAATATCACATTTCCTCATAGTAAATTCTGAAAATATATTACTAAGGATCTGTCCGGGGGAAGAATTTTTTTTAAGGGTAGAATTAAAAAAAAAAAAAAAAAGAGAAACTAAAATAACTCCATTGTTAATGGAAAAGAAAAATAATTAATTTCAGTAAGAATCAGAGCATTTTCCTTTCAAATACTGTGGGAAACCATCTGAAAGGCTTGAGAGCCTCCTGCCCACTGTGGTCACCACCAGATTTTGAAAGGTAGGTGGCTAAGGCCCAGCTCATCAAACCTTGGTTGATGGGGCAGCAAGTGACTGGTGGATGCAGTTGGAAATGCAAACCATGGAATGCTAAGAACAGGCTGGCCCTGTGCTTCCCAACTTCCCAGCACAGGGACATCACCCAGATCCCACATTTGCACCATGGGGCCTCCGGCAAACCTCTGAGAGGCCACAGGAAGGGGAATTTTAGGGCTACCCCACATTAGAGAGGCAGCTTTAGGGGCTGGTGCTGGAGAAGGAAAGGCGTAACTTTCTGTTAAAACTGTATATTTTTTTCTTTGCAGCAAAAAGAATTTACAATAAACTTCTGCCCCTCATTTTACAAATTTCATATAATTATAGAACTGGTGTTTTCCTAAAGTTGGATTAGAAAAGGATAAAACCCCCACTGTCCTAAAAAAAAAAAAAAAAAAAAAAGGGGGGGAGAGACCATTGGAAATATTACTGAGAAAAATTAAGAAATTGTATCTGACTGTATGTCTCCAAAATCTGTACAAAACAGGAAAAAAGGGGGTTGGGGTGAAAAGAAAGAAAAAAAAAATCTAAAAATGAACACACCAACTATGACAGAGCACCAGACACATGATAGACTGGACTGTAGCACCTGTAGGTATGAAGTCCAAGCTACATAAATTAAGTTGCAGATTTTTATTTGCTTTGTTGTCGTTAATTTGTTTGTTTTTAAAATCTGGCTGGAACCCCATGAAAAGTCTGCATGTCTGCTGGCCTGCAGAGGTGCAGCTTTGCTTTTGTTAGGTTTTATTACATCTTAAATGACCAATGGTATTTAATAAATAAAGTCATGGTATATACATGAAATTAGGGACACCGGAAACAGAGTGTATTGCAGCAGTGCAGGTCAAAACATTAGGCTGGACCCAAAAAGCCAGCAAGCCTTAAAAAAACTGGCTCTTTTCTTCCTTTTCTCCCTCCCCTCTTTTTCCTTTTCAGTGAGGTAAAGCATTTCAGTGCCTGGGGACCTGCACGACAGAGAAGTAGCATTCCCTTTGTGGGAGCTCACTACTGAAACAATAAGGAGAAGGGGGGGGAAAAAGCAAACTCAAGCAGAAAACCCAAACCCACACAAAATCCCTCTCCACTTCCCCTGCCAGCTCAGCCTCAGCTGGAGCTCAAGTGGTGCTTTATTTTAAGCCCAGACTGAGGTGCCTGTCATGGAGAAAACCCCTAAGCTTGTGTCCAGTAACGAGCACATGACTCGTCTTGGTCACTGCAGGATCACTCCAAGGCCCAGCTGACAACTTCCAGCCAAACCCTGTTTCCAGTTCAATGAAAACTTTCACAGAGAGCATCCATTTCCTGGAAATTATCTATTTCATGGTAAAAATAACATTCCCAATGAATCCCCAGGAAAAACGAAACTTCTGAGTGGAAAACCAAGAAATGCAACCACTTATATTGCTCGTGTGCTTAAAAGTTAAATTCATGCTTAAATACCTTCCTGAACAGGTGCCTATGCCTCTACCAAGATTAAAAAAAAAAAAAAAGCATGTTAGCAATCCACAGTACATGAGAATTTTTTTGGAATTTTTTTTTTGTTTTTATGTAAAAAGATGATAGCATCTGACATTTTCATCACACCGCAGACTTCGAGATTAAGAATACTAGTGCTAATAACAAATACACCAACTAGTTCAAAAGCTAACATCTTTCAGATACAGTACCATTTTACAGAGATTCCTTTAAAAAAAGATGGGTTTTTTTTACCTTGTGTGAGCCAGGCAGGCTTATTAAAAGAGAACATTCTGGGGAGATGGAAGGGATGAGAGGGAAATGTACTACAAACCTTGCAGAATTTTCTATTTATCTCCTGCTAAGAGCTCAAAGTTCTTCCATTTTCAACAAAATTTTCTTCAGATAAATGTATTTTAGAGACTTTATGCAAAGGGAACTATTTGTCATAAAGTCTAAGTCACACACACACGCAAAGATCTTTGACCTATTAAAAGAGAGCCCCCCCCGCCCCAAAAAAAGGAAGATACCTTTTATAACACTGAATTAAAAAATAAAAATAAAAAAAGTCAGAGAAAGAGAGAGAGGGGATAAAACCTGACCACCGTGGGAGGAGAGCAGTACGTTAAGGAGGGGAAGGAACACTGCAGAGCATCGGGGAGGGGGATGTCCGTTTGTTTTGTGTCCCAGTGTCCGTAACTCATTCCGAATCGCTGCTGTCCGAGCTGGAGCCGCTGGAGCTGCTGCTCCCAGACTCGGAGGAGCTGCTGCTGCTGAGCCGGGAGGGGCCTCCAGAGGGAGTGGAGCCGGATTTGTCTGCGGGGAAGAAGGGGGCGATGTGGTTACTCACAAGGAACTGAAATAGAGAAGGTTTGCCCACAGCCTTCGTCCTCCACGGCTTTGTTCCCAGTGTTCCCTGGGCAGCTTCCTTAACAGCAGCCTTTCTTGCTGCCACAAGCATGTCCTGTCAGTGGACTACAGAGTTCCTCAGCCTGCAGGTGACCATGGAAGTTTGGGATCCACACAGGAGCTCTACAGGAGGGCAATGTCCCCCCCAGCCCTACAGGTTCAGGTGAGACAGCGCAGAGCACCTGGAGCTGTGTCTGCAGCCTCTGTGCTTCAGTGCAACTCTGAGCACAGGAAAACCCCCCTCCTGATTTGTGCAAAGCTGCAAACAGCTTTGTTTGCACTGGAGGAACCTTTTGTAGCATCTTTCACTATTGAACTAGGTGGGGCTTGGGCTTTTTTTAGTCCCACAATGGACAGAAATCATGTGTTAGATCCCCCGTGGTACTGGTCTGTATGCACAGGATAATACTGAGGAGATTCTCCTCCCTCTGAAGGAGAAATTCCCTCCAAGACACCTCTCATTCACTACCCAACAGTTTCCAGCTGGACAGGGACCACAGCAGACCCCACAGAGTAGCTCAGTGCCCAGCAGTAACTCCCTGACCAACTGGGTACCTGTCACAGAGACAAACCCAAGACTACAGGAAGGCAGAGGTTTTGTCTCTGTGAGTCTGTCTACACAAACAACTTTTGGGGCTCTGTTTTTACAGTAAAACCAAAGCCATTACCTTTCTTTGCAGGTTTCTTATTGTTGTTTAGCTGCCCACTGACGTCCTGTAACCGTTTTTCTAGTTCTTTCTTCTTTTCCTGAGCTAACTCTTCTTTTGACTTCGCTGCTTGCTTCTTCCCACCTGCAGCTGTGGAGGAGGAACACAGAGTTTCTGAAGCTGCATGGATGCAGGGGAGAAGAGTGGACATCACTATTTTACAGGGCATGTAAATCTGTGTGAGCACTCTGCAGTGACACTGCTAAGATCAAGTGATCACACAGCAACTACACATCCCAGATAGAAGACAACACGTGAAGTTGTCCAACTCATCCAATCACCACCATCCTCTAACATGCATTTTTTTTTTTAAGAGAGATCTTCTGGAAAGTATTTTAGAAGACAGAAATATCCATGTAATGACCTTGTCATTACAGGTTACTTACCAGCCAGTTATATGGTCAATAATTACACATTTGTAATTACAGAATTGTTACATGGGTTTTCTGCCCTGTAAAATAAAGTGTCCCATTAAAGGTTGTCAGGAGTAAAGCATCTGCCATTCAAACTTCCGGTACCTCACGCAAGAATCTACTGTGGTTTATGTTGCTCTAAATATAAAACAAAACAAACAAGGACAAATTAAAAACCAACTGAGGCAAAAAGGCTGTCAGACAACAGGAATGTAGCTGCATCAGGATGGAAATGGTGAGAAGAACCAGCAATACTGCAGAGGAAATATTCCTCCAAAAAAAAAAAAAAAAAGGAGTAATTGGACACAGGTGTTGGCCAGGATCAGAAACATAGGGGCCAGATATTTTGCCTGATCCAGCAAGGAAATACCTATGTTTCTGTGCACTACTTTTAAGCAATGATTTATAAAGAAAGAAATCTGGAAAACACAGTCCTAAGAGGGTGCAACCCTGAACACTCATCTCAATAGTCCAGCGGGGTCAGGCATGCCAGGCTCACAGGGTGGACATCTGAGGTTATCTGTGTTACTCTATGTTTTGGTTCCAAAACTAAAGGATGCCTCTTGTTCCTAACCACTCTGGAAAATCCTTTCCTGAGCTCTTCCAATAGTGGAGGATTTGGGGGGAAAAAAGAAATTGATTAAAGCAGCATATTAAAAAAAGCAAAAAGGGTCAAAGTCTGCAATTTGCTCAGGCCCAAGTGAAAATCCTGGGGGAAGAAAATGAGCTGCTCTGCAAAAGTGGGGAGTGGCTTTTGTGTCATGGCCTTAACAGCACAATTCCCTCTTAACCAACAGGGCCAGGACCACTTCAGGTAAGTGATGCTATTGCTCTTGAGCTGGAGCTAAACTCTCAAGGGGCTGTGACAATTCACTCTGTGGAAAAGGCACAGAGACAAGTCTGTCCCTCACTGAACCACACACTCAGCAGCACATGAACAACTAACCCTCTGATCTGAGAGACTGAGAGCAATATGGTGATCGGGCCACGTAGAAAGAACAGTTTTGGGGTGAATATACAACTCAGACACTTACACCCAGAATCCACATGTTGCCCAGGTAACTTTGTGCAAGTTATTTATTCCCTTGGTGGTTTGGATCCCAACCATGCTTTTTATTTCCTTTCTAATTAGATGCTAAACTATTCAGGATAAGAAACTGATCCTTCCAGATGTGTACACATAACACCTAACACAATGAGACTGAAACCTTCACAGTGCCTTCCAGAGCCTAGATAAATAATAAAGGCATCACACACGTCTTGCAGAGGAACACAGTAACTCTCCAGGTCTCTGCAGCACGACATCATGGCAAGAAAGAGCAGAAAAAAAATAAGGAAGCTTCTGTACATTTTCTTGGGAGAAAAGAATCTCTAAAAATCCCTGTCAACACATACCCAACAGCTGGATAAGAGAATGTCAACACACATGCCCTGACTCCAAAGCTGAGCCCCAGAGCTGGTGGGGCGAACACGTGCCCCGGGAGGTAACTTACAAAAGGGTTTCCTTTGTTTTTTCTGTAAACAAGATTTCACGTATCTCTCCAGTTCTCGTAAAGTTGTGGGCTTCAACGTTTCAAAATCTATTTCTATCTCATCAGGATTGGAGTCTCTGAGGGAAGGTTCCCGTGACTGGATGATGTGCACCACCCTGCCGAGCTTCTCCCCGGGCAGGCGGTTGATGTCCAGGCTGAGCTGTCGTTTCTCATCATAGGTCATGGGCAGACCTTCCTCCTCCTCATCCGAGTCATAGGTTGCAGATGCCTGTTTGCCTCCTTTCTTGGGCTGCCTGGGGAGGTTGTCAAGCATGAAAATATCCATGGGTACATAGAAGCAATGAACTTTTTTTTTTTCCTAATTCCCTTGTAACAAACATCCCAATGCCCTTGGCTTTGAACCTCTTGTCAGACAGCTTGAACAGCACCAAAACTGCTGAAAAAGTTCAGCAATCTGAAATCAGCTGTTTTATTCCTATCATACTTTAGCCCTGTGAAGTGTGACAACAAGCCCCAGTAGCAGCAGGGGGGCAGCAATGAAGTGGCACGTTCTTGGTGGCTGCACAAAACCCAAAACCTTATCTGAGAGCAATCAGGCAGCGATTCTAAGGGTTGGACAGTGAAAACATAATAGTTCCACTGCCAGCTCTAACTTAAAGACTCCCTGGAGTTGTCTGGCAATGGGGACACTATTCAACAGCAAATTAACTGCTCTGACAACTGAGCTTCCCCAGGAATTAATTAAGAACAGGGTTGGAAGCTCTTGGCTCTCCCCTCGAGGCACCTTGTGGAAGGCAGGCTCTCACCTGTTTGCTGTGGTTGTGCTGTTTGCTTTCTTAGCTGGGGCTTTCTTCTGTTGGGTTTGTTTTGGTGGTTGAGCCACCTTGGGTTTCTTTTCCTCCTCGGTTTTTACTTTGTGCTTTTCTTTTTCCTTCTCTTTATCTTTCTTTTTCTTCTCTTTTTCCTTCTTCTCTTTTTTTTTCTTTGGTTTGTTCACTGGCGCTTGTGACAGTGCAGCCAACTGCTCATGGACGGCCTTCAGCTGGGGGAGAATGGGGAAAAACTGATCAGGCAGGATAGTTGATGCCTCCACCACCCTTCTTCTACATCCCAAAGTGTAAGTATATCCCAAAGTCAGCGATCAAGCAGCTCATTCTCTGGGATCCCAGAAGGAAGCGCAAAGCGTCAGCACCGGGAGAAAATTACCATTACATCACGCACACAGTTCTTGCACAGCTGAGTGTTTTCCCCCCTTAGCTGGGAGAAGGGGAGAGTGTTTTCCTTCATCCCAGCCTAGATGGGATTTTTAAGAACAGAATCAACCCCTTCCTCCTGCTGTGCCCTGACACACAGCTCAGCTGTTGCCGTACCTGCTCCTGGAGCTCCGCCAGCCGAGTCGCTCGCTCTTCCTCCGAGTCGGAGCTGTCCGAGTCAGAAGAGCTCTCCTCACTGCTGTGACTGCTCTCTGTGCTTTTGCTCACCACTGGTGCTGTTGGTGGAGGTGGAGGGGGGGCCTCTGCAGGCTCGTCGGGCATTTTTGCGAACCTCATCTCAAAGACATCCTACAAAAAGAGGGAAAACTGGTGACTAAAGGAGCCTCAGCCACAAACAGCTCACTCTGGCCTTTTAAACACATCAGGGTCAGGGTCTTACTGCACTACACAAGGTACAAGTAAATAATAATAGACAGAAGGTTGTAAGGCCAAGAAAATCCTCCCATTACTCTGACAGCAAGGATTATAAATTTTTTAGGAGAGGAACGTGGCATTTAGGCCACGCCATGGGAAGAGCAGAATTCTGCAGCAGAGCACAAGGCTCTTTCCAAGGGCTGGAGAAATCACCAGCTCTCCCAAGAGCAGATCCACACCTGGACCTCTGAACTGACACCTTGTAGCTGAACTAAAGGTACTGTGGAAGACACATTTGCCAACACCTTTACCTGGAGCTTCCTGGCCATCGCTACCACTTCGTGGTCTGGAGGATTGTACTTGTAACAATTAGAGAACATTAACCGAATATCTGCTGCGAAACCTTGTGCATCCTGGTATTCCCGACTGTCCATTTTCTTCTGCAAACAAACAAGCCAAAGGGAAAGGGGAGAAAAAGCCATGAGCAAAAGGCATTTGTAGCAACTGCGTGGAGGACGCGTGCGTCTTGGAGACAGAGCAGCCTGAAAAGTGTCATTTGTCTAAGAGAAGGGAAGCTTGATTTGGGTTATTGGTTCCTAAATAACATTCAGAGTTTTCTGCTTTATAAAACAAGCAAGCAAACACCAGGCAACCAAAGAAGTTGATAATGCTCCATAAGAGTTTAAACACTAAGATTCTAAATTTGGGTTGTTTTCTAAGTAGTAAAATATAAATCTGTCAGGGTCTACATTCTAATTGAAAACATTTAGAAAAAGGGTTTGCTGGATTAGAAACTAATACAAACAAGGATAATGGATATAAGGGGCAAGAATCAACAAGCAAGTTACAATTACAGGAGTACCTTCAGTGTGTATTTCTGTGTGCTGCTTGGGTATATTTGCCCTGTAAATCTGAAAGGGCAGAAAAGATGAAAATCTGACTCTGACTTCCTGCTAACACAGGGCAGGAAGATTGCTTGGCAATTCCTACAGCAAAATAGGCATTTACAGTTAAACTACACCACCTATTTCTGATTCCAAAGTCCAACTGATGCAGAATTCCCCCTTTATGAACCTGTTCATAATGTTATTTCCTAGTGTAGCGAGAGTAAGTATCAGGAGCTATATATTTGCACCTTGTTCCTTTCTCTTATTCCTCAGCTCTCATTTCTGTCCATTCCTCTTGCTGTTTGGGACTGAATGACAAGAATATAGAGAACAGTTTATAGCATTCCTAGCACTTAATTGATTTTATGCATATATTACTACTATGTATAAAACCTTAGTTCCAATTACTCCTGGTGAAAGGAAAGAGAAACTAACACTAGATTTCATTTGCATTTAAAAGACCTGGGTTTAAAGAAATTCTCTGTTTGCCAAGTGCATACAGGCCTCCCTTTTGTATGTCCTGTGCACCTGTATCCCCAGCGAAGGGAAGGGACTGACTGGCAGACAAGCTGCAGACACGATGGGGACAGACATTCCCCATCCCAGCAGAAATCTGGGATGTTCAGGGTCTGTCACCCACCCCAAGCACAAGCAAAATTCCCACTTGTTCAATGGAAGCAACAGAAATTTCACATCTACGTGAGAGACCTTGTAACTATCTCGAAACACTGCAGTGGTTCCCAGAACTGTTTCTGTTGGGAACAGGGCAGAATTTCAGGGGATGCAGATTCAGAGGGACCTGCTGCAGGGTGGTGACACTCAGTGCTGCTGCCAGACATCTGTCAAACTTTTGTCAGGAGAACTCATTCTCTTGGTGAATAAACCAGGAGACAGCCTGGGAGCCACAGCACAAAGGCAGAAGGGGAAATAGGTCCATGGTGTTCCCGCCTGAAAAGCGTCTCAGGCCAATTCCAAAGCAAAACATATGTTCAAGCAAAAGGGCTTGTTTATTTTAAAATACATCTTACTGCAAGAAAGGCCTTTTTATATTTGTTTGGCATATTCAGTGCCTGATTACTGCCTATGAAGTACATTCCAGTGTCTGTGGCTTTGCTTTTCATCCAAACTCAACACTTCTCTAAGCCCAACAGTTTTAATCTGTGGATTTTTGTTTTGTTTTCTTGTAAAGAATAATTAGCTTAACAAAAGTAATAAAGGCACTTGAAATTGGTGGGCTGAAATATCTTCGGTTACAAATACACTTTGAGATATCCAGCTGCTTAAAAAAAAAAAAGTGATTACATTTACAATTGCAAATCAGGAGCAGGACAAGCAGGACTGGCAGAGGTACAGGCAGGCCAGCTCAGCTGTTCTCTGTCCCACACAGTATCTACCCACAGCAGTCTCATTTTTCCCTCAACAATCAGTTGTTTAACACTTTTTTATGTTCATAAACTTTTTAAAATGTTGATGTCCTAATGTCTAATGTATCTCTTGCTCTAAGGTAAGCCTTGTCCTGCCCAGAGTGTGCAAAGAACATCTCCTCACTTTCAAGAGCCTGAACTTGTCTGTTCTGAAACTACAGCAGCTCACTGTAAGAAAATTAACCCTGTGAGCACAGCTAGATCCCTGGAGGTAGTGCTTTACTACAAGTATAAATCCTCTTGCACAGCAAGGACTGTTGCTTGTTCACCACTGAGTAAAGCAAAGGCAGAGACACCCACATCGCTGCTGCTGTGACCTGGCAGCCAGAGGATGGAGCAGAAGAGGTGCTCCAGGTTCCCCCAAACTCCATCATGGGCACTGCACCTGCTTCCCAGTGCCAAAGCTCCACAGCACCACAGAGGGGACATGGATGTTCTGCAAGTGGGCCCTGCCTGCCTGGCTACAGCTTCAGTGCAAGCATTTCACTCATTACAGGGAATCAGAGCTGCTGCCTGGAAGTGCAACCCATGATTCTGCTTCACTTCTCATCTGCTGCTTCCAGCCTTTCCTCTCCTACTTCAAGCAGTTCTCTTTCCCTCTCTGTGACGGCCATCAAAGAACTGAGGTGGAGATGAGCTCATGGATCCTGTCCCTTCAGCTGTTCTCACTCTGTCCTAGCTCCAGCACAGCATTCCAGCACATCCCTCTGCTCCTGGCTGCAACAAGCTCAGCTACAGCCTCTCCATCTCACCTGCCACTGGCACAGTCAAGCAGTTCAAGCTGCCTCCTCCACCACACACAGAGAAAACAACCTCCAAATCCTCCTGAATTCACCTCTGCTGCATGCACAGCCTGGGAAAAAAGTGCTCCTGGACATGAAGGATATTCTCCAAGGAAAATCAAACCTCACATGACCAGAGAACCAAAGTGACAAGATGTATTATAGCTGCAGCAATGTTTGTGTTTTACCTTCTCACATAATTCCTTCCAGATTAGTTTGAAGGCCGTTAGTTGTGCTGCTTTATCACAGCCATTGTCACTTGTGCAGAATTAAATCTAAAACCTTTCAGAGACACGGAGAAAGTCCCTGACACTGGAAAATTACACTGCCTGTAAATGGCAGGTTTCTGTTCCACACAGTTAACATATTATGGACTGCATCTCTGAGAAGTCACACTGTGATCTACAGGCCAAGAGCAACGATAATAAAACACTCCATAAAAAACCAATACCAGACAGCACTTCAAACAAGTTTATTAAGAGAAATACTACCACCTGGAAAGACAAACCCAGAGTCTTTATGCATAAAAGACTCCACTGGGTCTGTCATTAACCTGTCTCCAGTTTTCTGCCCTACACTAGTCAGGCACAGAGGGAGACTATCACCTGCACTTGCAGGACAGAGCTGTACTATTTTAAAAGAATGAAGTCAGAACTATCAAGAGATTTAAGTGTGAAGAAGTCTCCAAGAAATCACAGCCTTGCATCTACATTCTGCAGAATACAGCACGGAGGTCACCTAAGCACACACAGATGTAGCAGCCTTGAGAGAGTCAGGATTTCACCCTCTCCATCTCTAATCTTACTGCATTCACCTGGGACTTGATCTACCAGGCTGCAGGTATCTCTGGAGACCCAGAGCATCCCTAGGAAGTCAAGCTGTGGTAAGAACCCTTGCAGCATCATGGCACATCTGAGCACGACACACTGGTTCCAGACACTACCTAGGATACACCAGGGAACAGAATCATGAACACAGCTGCCCTTCTGTCACCTGGGCACTTGGACAATCCCAGGCATTGTCTCAATGTCTCCTTCTGGCACACTAGTGAAAGCCAGCAGCAGCACCTTAACCTCCTGCACATGGAAGTCTCACCTCCACCAACACAGATTCCAATGGCTGGCTCACAAGTAGAACTAGAAAGATATGGCTTTGCTACATGAATATGTAGGAGGGATTCAAAAAATCTCCCAGTCCACTGGGAAGAATACCTAAATATAGAACCAGATTAGGCTAAACTCTTGAAGAGCCAAGCACAAACCCTGCAACCATCATGTTATTCCTCCCCAAGTACCAGATCATCACATCCTGCCCGGAAGTGCTCAGTGTAAGCCTATCTGGACCACACATCATGCCAACAAGTAGGTAGGCAGCAGTTTCTGGAAATGGGATACTATCAATTGAATCCTATGAAATACAACACCTCTTCTTCTCAGAGTGCAACACAATCCCAAGGATGGCAGTTAAACAGCTGGACTATCCACAAAGAGGAGAAGATGCCATCTTACTTTGTTTTGCATACATCATCTGCTTTGCAAGGCAGATACAAAAAGCTGCCCCAGGTTATGGGGAAAAAAAAAGAGGAGAAGGGAAGGAAACAAAACATCAAAATATCCAGCTGATATCCAAACAAGTTCAGTTTCCACCCTCATCCCTTCCCCCTCCCCCAGAAGGAGCCAGTCCTCTGCAACCAGAGGGCTGGGACACCCTGCAAAAGAGGTGGTAAATGTGGACATACTTTCACAGTACTGAGATCCATGGGGTGTTTGATAATATCATGATAGTCATGTAATTCCAAGGCCTCTGCATCGACGGGCTTGTAAAAGGGCCATGCATAGGCTGCGTGTTTCTTGGAGAGCATCTCCTTGAGGATGCTGTCACAGTACTTGAGGTGCTCAGAGAGTTTGCCCTTCTTCCCTGCGTGCTGGGGGACCTCTCCGTCTTCCAGGTCTTTCTTTGGTGGTTTGATGGGCCGGCCGCCGCTCTCCCGCCGCGCGATGATTTTGGCCTGTTTGGGGTCCGAGAGGGGCGTGGGGGACTCGCTCCGGCTGGCAGTGATGGCAGAGGTGGTGGGGGTGGTTGTGTCTGCTTTCCGCTTCACTCCCTTTTTCTGAAACAGCAGATGGACAGGCTCCATGAGTTCTCAGGCCAGCAGGAAGCCCAGCACAGCCCGGCCTTATTTTCGCCTGTCCTCTCACAGGAGAACACAGTTCTTTCACTGAGGTAAAGACGGGACTTGTGAGCAGAGGCTTCAACACTGCTGCACATCACCTGAGCCACGGTAACCAACCATTTGCACGTCTCCAACCCAACCCCAGCCACGATGCAAAAGGTGTCAGCTCTACATATTTCACTGAGATTTAAGCCAAGGACTCTTACCTGGCGTTTGCCAAGGGAAAGGAGAGCGCCCGGTCGATTACTGCAGCTCAGCTGATGCATCGGGACTTAGCAAGTGTCAGTAACTTAACCACATGTCTGAGTCCCCAGTGGCAGGATCAGGCTACAAGTTCTGAACCGAAGCATATTAATCACCAAAGACCCACAAGCCCTCACTCCCCTGTATTTAGTGGGTGTGCTAAGGCAGATTTTGCCTTAAGCAAATAAACCCTCGCACATAAATTCAAGCTGTGACTGTCCAGTCAGCTCTCTTGTACTTCTATGAAGGATTTATTTCTCTGGAGAGGGAGAAAGGGAGGAAAAAGTTCCTTAGAGAAATCTAAGGGAAATCTTAAGTAAATCCCAAGCAGAATTAATTTTGCAGCGTGTATTTGGCAAACTCACTTCTCGTTTCATCCTGGAGTTTTAAAATTAAATTGATTCTCAGAAGCAAGTTCTTTGGACAGAAACTCAAGTATGAGACAGGTTTCTGAGGAGGACAGCTCAGCAGCAAGATCTGACTTATAATTTCTCTAGTAATTCCGAAAATGTCAGGTTAAATAAGCAAACCAAAAAACAAACAAACAAAAAACAACAACAAAAGTGAGTGGTCTTGCTGGTCCAAGCAACCTCGCCAGTACTGCTGCAGTTCCTTTCCCAGTTTAGAAAAAAACCCACCAGCTCTCTCTGAGCTATGCTTTCATCATTTTAAAAGCAATACACAGCTTGCTAAGAAAAGTCCAATTATCTAGAGCAACGTTTTCATTTACCCATAAATTAACATAATAAATAGCAAAACACCAATGACAACTCCCAAAAGATTACTCAGTAGGGAAGACAGAACTAAGGCACCCAAAACCTGCAGGCAACATCAGTCTCCTCCAACTGGAGTGACAGGCTTGTCCTGAACTGGTTTAAAGCAGAGAGGAACATTCCTAGTGCTGGAGCCCAAAAACCTTAAAGGAACAGTCCCAGTAAAATCAGGGGCCCAGTTACAGCAGGAAGAGATGCTCTGGTGCAAAATGGGGGGAACCTCCAACAACCTTCTGGTTCCTGGAGCACCAGCACCGGGTTAGGCTGTGGTCAAAGGAGAGCTCAGAACTGTGCTGGAGCAATCAAAAAACAAACCACCTCGCCTTGGGCTGTGGTAAAACTGCCCAAACTCTTCTGAACCCCCTAAAACTCAACAGTGACCACTTGCCTGAGCTCACCCCAAAGGCACAACAGTGTCCAGATAGGCAGAGTCACACGTGAAGAGAAAGAACACACGTAACCAGCAGCGAGGGGGTGAAGCCCAAGCACTGCTCAGCAATAGGAAGAGTTCTCCATTTACCTTGACGACCGGTGGCGTGGGAGGCACCACGGGCATGATTGGAGCGGCAGGAGGAGGGGGAGCGGCGGCAGGGGGGGCAGTGACAGGCGGGACAGTCGCAGTGATGGTTGGCACGGGGGTGGCAGCAATGACGGGCGTCTGAGACACGGCGGGAGGGACGTTCTGGAACGGCGCCGGCGGCGACACGGAGGACACGGCCACGGCTTGCTGGGCTCCTTCAGGGGGTGAAGAGAAATCTCGCTGCAGTGAACTGGTGGTTATGGGTGCTGACAGGACAGTGGGTACACGGTGAAACATGGTGGGGCTCTTGGGGATGTCCTGTGCAGGGCTAAGAGCTGGGCTCAGTGATCCTTGTGGGTGCCTTCCACCTCAGCGTATTCTGTGTGGTGCCACTGGACTGTGCACTCATGGGCTTGGCAAAGGGCTCCCAGTTCAGGGCACAAAGGACACTGATTTGCTTGGTGCTGTTAACCCAGGGCACAACAAAAGTGAGAAATCTCTCACCTGAGTCCTTGTACCATGAGCCACACCCAAGCAAAATACTTCCAGCTTTGTACATGGAGTGTGTGTTGCTCTGGGACAGTTCTCACCCCTCTCATGCTCTCACAGCTACACTGAATTCATCAAAGCAACAAGAGCTCAAGGAGGTGGAGCAGAGGGAGTTGGTTCATACTGTGCAAATGGTGACAACCACTCCCCTAAGCCACCTAAACACCCACTTCAGATTTGCCACAAATACACGTGGTGTGATTCTTGGGACTGCCCTGTGCAGGGACAGGAGCTGGACTCAGTGATTCTTGTGAGTCCCTTAAAACTCAGGATATTCCATGATTCTGTGATTCTAAGCAGAGCTTAAGTCTCCTAATAGCCTGAATGTCTCTGATGCTACACCTGCACTGCTAAAAATCTGCTTACTAGTGTAATGTTAAAGGGGACAAATCTAGTAACTAATGACCAAAGTAGCAAACCTTCTCTATGCTTTAGAGCAGGTTTTATCAAAGGATGTGGAAAAGGCACATCATCACAAATTTCTCTGAACTTGGACAAAGTTACAGCTCCATTTAGCACCTGAGATGTGGGAAAACAGAGGAACAGTTGACTTTCCCAGAGCAACAACAAGACCTTGTTTAGAGAAAGAAAAAATTGCAACACAAGCTCCTTTATGAACTGGTTCACCATACTTAGACATTTTAGTCCTAAATCCATTTAAAATCAACTCCAGGTAAGCTGAACTAAACTTAGTTTCCACTGACATGCAATGGTCTGCACAGCCCTCTGCAGTGGCTTAATAAACCCTTCCTGTTGATCAAACTTTAATTCTATGATATTATAACTCAAAAGAAAAGCATTATACAGGGTTTAGGGGAGTGGCAAGATCTGCGTCCAAGTCTTTGCTGTGTCAGATTTCTGCCAAGAACCAGGGTGAGCTGAATAAACCCAAATCTGTACAGGCCTTCTATGCCATGGTTTGGCACTGGCAGCAGACTGGCACGTCTGGCTACCTTGTCTTTTCTTGCCAACACCTCCCTGGATGGGTCAATACCTGCACTCTGGGTGCCTGCTGACGGCTTGCGACCTTTGCCTTTAGGAACTGGGGGTAGTAACTCCACTTCCTCCTGAGGCATCTGGGCAACCTTCTGCAGAAATATCTTCTCCAGGGCTTGGGCCATGAGGACAATGTCGTCTGTGGGCTGCAGAAAGAAGAATACGAGCCCATGCTGTATCATATTTGAAGCAGAGAGGTTTGAGAGCAGGCTTTGCTCTTCAAATAAATTATGGTATTCAAACTCCGACAACAAACAGATTAGCTCTTCCCCCTCCTTGCATGCCTCTTCTCATCCCTCCTGCTCTTCTATTCTGTTCTAGCATGCAATAATTACAGCTCCTAAGTACACTGCATCCAGAGTTATCAGGACTTCCAGGAGGAGCCTGATAACCAGCATCCTGTGCAACAGCATGGAAGTAGCAAACTGGAACAGATGAGCTGTCCTCCCCTGCTTGCCAGCAGGTCCAAAGGAAGAGTCTAAACACATATTCTGTGGCTCAAACTAATTAATTTGTTTATTTCAGCTGTTCTCCAGTCTGGGTCAATGATGACAAACGACTGTAGAAAACATAATACAAAGAATAGAGGCTTTTAACAACCTAACAAAACAGCAAACAAGCCAAACCCAAATAATAATAATAAGCATTCTAAATGTGTGTAAGTATGAACATATTTATGGAGACAAGAGTCAAAGAACAGAGTTGTGCTTCCTGAACTGCTCTCTGCTGCTAACAGACACTATTTACTGCCAGTCAGTGTAACACAGCACTAAAGCATCACAAAACACCTGCAGAGCACTGTATGAACTGCAGCTCACCTCAAAGAATTCCTAACTGAAAACAAAAGGAGCAAAAAACTTGCTACATAACCCCAGAACAGAAATCTACCTGTAATTAAAAGGCATATTTGCCATTTTAACTAGTCTGGGGGAAGAAAGACACAGCACAAAGACAGCTTTGTGCATTTCAAGTAATGTGGTTGCAATTAGTGGCATTTCAAACCCTTGCAAGGAGGGCCCGGAGCCGGCCCTGTTCAAATCCTGCAGAGTAACAGTGGTAGCTGGTCTGTCTGGGTTCTTTACCTTGTTATAAATGTAACAGTTTGTAAACATGGTGTTGAAATCCTGCATACATTCACTGGCACTCCAGTAGTAATTGTGTTCCAGGCGCTTCTTGATCGTCCCCATGTCCATGGGGTTTTTTATGATTTTGTGATAATCCTGTTGGAGAAATAGGAAAAGATGTTACATCTCCTGATACAGTGCTGATCCCATCTTCCTCCAGCACTTGCTTTCTCCTCATTCCCCCTCTCAAAAAACACACCCCAAATCTTGTGGAAATTTTAAGTGTAAATATATATAGTAATTTATTTTTTAATTTTTATATTCTTAGTCAATCATTACTATGAACTTGACTATAAAGCACGTGAGCTCCTTCCGCAACCACCAGTCTGGGAATCAGCATTTTAAACTTTTAAAAAGGCTGCCTCTGGCACTTTACAGAAGTTTATCAGTGCCAGCCCTGGCTAAAACAGTGCCAAAAGTTTCAGCCTCTCTTTTAAGAGCATTTTGGCCTTTAAAAGGCTTCCACCAGTTTAAAAGGTTTAACCCAGTTTCTCCCTGGGCTGGTCTCAAGCATGTGTTGAGGCTGTGATTAGCCTGGAAATGCTGCAGGGGCACAGGGCTATGCACTGTCATTTTCTCATCATGCCACCAAAGCCACACTCTGAGCCCAACCCTCCAGTGTCATGTCAGGCACCAATATTTCCACTCCAAGGCAATTAGAAAAGGGATCTCACCAACAAAAAAGCCTTCTAGGAACGCAACACCGAGCAGGAGAAGACAGAAACGTACCGGCAAGTTCAGTTTAATTGCATCAACAGGTTGGTAAAAAGGCCAAGCAAACTGATGCTTCCACAAGGTCTTCACCACAACATTTTGCATATATTGCAGCTGGTTGGTCTTCCGGCCAGGCTTATTAGGATTAGTCACCTCCGGAGGCGGCGGATTCACAGGGCCCTGAGGAGCCTGGATTGCTGATGTGACTGTCGACATTTTCCTGCTCGGGCTCTCACTCGCTGTTACAGCAGCAGCAACGGGGAGATTTTCTTTCTTCCTTTATGCTCCCTGAACGGGACTGACATCCCATTTCCAGGGTCCAACCATACAACCTAGAGCAAACTAGAGGAAGAGGGCAATGTGTAAATACAGACACTTGAAGTATGCAAGTTAAGACAATTCTGCTGTTAAGAGTGTTTGAGCTCAGGCTCTTCACCCCAGTGGATTCATTCCCTGTGACACAGTTTATCTTGATGGTGGGCACAGGTCAAGACCCAAGAGACAGAAGAATAGCAATTCCCAAATTCAAAGCCTGCAGAGAGACAATAAGCTTCATGGGACTAGTTCTTGCTTTATCTGGCTCAGAGAGCATTTTCATGTCAACAAAACACTTGGGGCAACCTAAGAATATGGTTAGGGAATACAGTTAGGATGTAATGCAGACTCCCATCAATGCACTGATCCAAGCTACTAAATCCATAGCTTCCAGCTCCATGTAAACTGAACTGCATTGTCTCTAGACCCACGCTACCTGGCACTGAGTCAGCTTACAAGTCTCTACTCTGGTGCAATGCTTAGTGTAAAATCCCATAATCAAGAGCAGACAGCTGCCAGAGGACCATGATCCAGGGAAATGAAAAGAAGGGACAGAGGGAAATGATGTGAATGAAAGGTGTCACCAGAAACTACTTAACTTGAAGTCATCTGAACTTTGAATCTCATAAATGTCTTACTACGCCTCTTACTGCACGTACCTGGCTGCTTTTGACCTTAGTTTTGTACCAAAGTTTCAAGGTACAGGCTCAATAGAAATAATAATAATTGATGTTACATCCCTGGCTAGGAGAACACTGTCATGTTCTCTCTTAAAAGCTCATATGAAATACAGTAGGATATATAAATTGCATTATTGTATTCTGGTTTTCCCCCAGCAAACTGCAGGGGTAAAAATAGCCCAGTATCACTGTGCCTTGTGTACCATATGGTAAACAGTTTTTCTATGTCATCTTCCATAAACATTGGATATTTCAACTCACATCAGGACTGCAGCTACTCTTCTCATGGTAAAACAGACCACAAGCACTTTCTAGAGGCAAATTATTTCAAATGAGTTCAGAGAGCCACACAAATACTCTCACTGACATATGGTTCTTGGTTGCACTGAGAAACATGAGCAGAGACAGAACCTGCAGTAACACAGGAAGCACAGACATCCCAGGAAAAACCCAGAAACCTCTGCTTTGATACAGCCTTTATCATCTCTACTGAATATCTGCACTAAATATAGAACATCAACTTACCCTTTGAGTTGTTGATTAGATGAAGGCAAAAAGTAAACACATACCTAACTGGGGGGGGAGCTTTACAAAAATAGATGTGTACAAACACAAACAGATCTGCAGCAGAGAGGGAGGAAATTGTTAAAAACCTAAAATAAACCCCTGTGTGAGTACACGTGCTGATGTGTGCAGGGAACAGACAAGTCCAGTTATGGTACTGCCAACATTTTTCCACGAGACCCACCATATTCCAAAGATGTACAAAAAGCAGGGATTTCCTTGTGCCATGTAATCAAGCCTCTGGTTCTTTGATAACTCAAGAGCCCAGCTTAGCTCAAAAAGGACTAGTTCCTCATCTGATCATGCTGCTGGTGATAGTCAGGGTGATCACCAAGCAGCCAAGAGGGATGATGGCATCCCCTGGGCAAGGAATTTCAAAATTAGGCGGTTCCTTGGGATTTCACATTTGGAAGAAACTGAGGAAGTATTTTCTCCTGGTGTTCCATCAAGTCAAAGCAGCAGCAAAATTATTGCAAAATTAAATCTTCAGATCAAGGTTGGGGGAAAACAGACAAAGAATTAAGAACAAAAAAGATAATTAGGAAATTGCCCTCAGCCTCCTTCTGGGGAGCTCCCTGCATGGATTTCAGACCCCAAGGTCTGTGAGCAACATCCATCATCCAACAATACGCAACACTGGCTGCAGGCCCCTGGTGACCACCAGGGAAGCATTTTGTTTGCTGTCTTTTTGATTAACAAACTGAAGCCAATGCAAGGATTGAGGAGAAATAAAACACCCACAGAGAGCAATTCCTACTGCTAGAGAGCATTTCAGTCACAAGCTTGAAACTACGCAGTGTAACTTAAGTCTTCCCTTTAAATAACCTAAGGCTAAATATGATTCTCTTTTCATTTGAAGTTCCTGATGCCCTCCTACATCTCATATTCCATTTGATAAGGGTATTTAATTAATTTTTATTAAATCCCAGAACTGGAATTCAAAAAAACACAGATCTAGCTGCTGCCTCTCTGAGACTTTCTCTCTGACCTTAGCCAAGGTGCTCAGTATCTTCACACCACAGCTCCTCATCTGTGTCATGGAGATAGTGGGAGCTCCTTTGCTCCTGTCTCCACCCAGCAGCCTGAAAACTCTCTGGGACAGGCACTGCCTCTCCACATGCCCATTTTGATCCTCAAGCTTAAACAAGGCTTGTACAGTCCACATAAAAGAAGGATGTAACAGTCATCAGTGACACAACTCAGAAAGGATTTTAATTAAGAACATTACCAAAAGAAGGAGGGGCAGAACCATGACAGCCAAGTCAGGCAGTCCCTGGACAGCTGATCCTCTTTAACTTCCATGTTCCAACTCACTGGTTATTACACTCAAAAGTAGCTACAAACCTCTTAGCAGCACTGGCATTGAAATGCTGGATCCTGCAGCTGAAAGACAGGAATAGCTACCTGGGCTATTTTGGCAGCACTGGAAGTTTCTGTCCTGCCATAAATACAGCTTTAACTGTATTAACTGCCTCACTGACCCTTTGACCCTTGGTCCATCACCTTTCCTCATCATTTTCTGGGGAAGCTGCTTTGATACTGGATCACTGCATAATTTTTAAATTTAAAAGTTTGTTTCTACAGCCATTTTCAAGAATGCAAACAGCAGGACTATCAGGATTCTGGAAGGTGAGGGATAAAATGCTTTGAAAATGTCCAAAAGTCAGTGATACTGAATTTGAGAGCTCATGGCCCTGCCTGAGAAATCTGCTAGTTGTGAGACGTAATTTATTAAATGAGGAAAGCGAGAGTCACAACCATCTGAGATCCCAACTTACCACACAAATCATCCAAGAGGACACTTAAGTAGACTCACACACACAAACCAAGCAATTTACCCAAATTGTCCTGTAACTACAAGTAGAATTGAAATACACAGCTCTAGTCTAAGCACTTCAGCACCTACTGAAACTGCACTAGTACCAATAAATATTTAAACTATTAGGGAGCCCTGCTGTGATCCAGGACACCACTGTACAAGGTACTGTACAAGCCTGGAGCAAAAACTGCCAAAACCAGCCTTGGCACACAGATCATGTGCACTTTCCAATGAGGGGCTAAAGTTGGACTTCTTTTAGCCCTGGAGTAATAGCTTCTTAAATTTTAATTTTTAAGTCACTATTTATCCTGTTCCTCAGATCTGTAATGTTCAAGTAGCAGAAGCTGTTCTTGATTTTTCTGGCTGCACAAGTACAGTTTTGATATTATAAATGTAAAGTACACCCTAAAGTGCTGTCACACACGAAGAGTGAACACTGCTTCCCACATTGAGCATTTCTCCTCCTTCTTATTCAGTCTGAGACAATAATTAAAAGCAAAACCCAAACCCTCAAATAAATCTTGCTTCTCTGAAGTTTAAGTCTGTCCTTTTGTGCTAAGTTGCAACCTCAGCGTGGCATCCAGCAAGGCCATGGGCTTTGGCACAACCCTCAGCCAAACCAGTCATCAAAAAAACCCAGCTGGGTAGGGAGGATTTTTTTTTTTTAAAAAACTTTTCTTTCATTGAGTTGCTTGCACGGGTCAGTCAGTGGAGAGACAGTTGGCGTGGAGAAAACATGTTAATAATTCCCTGTGCTAGCAGGAGAACATTTCACTCGGCTGATGCAGCCCACAGGCTGTCTGCAGTGGTGGGGACTATTTTAAAAGCAGCTATAAAGCCCTGTGAAGTGTGCAGTGTGCCAGCACTCCTGCTGCTCCAGCCAACAGCCCTGCACTTCCTCTGGCAGTGCCCAGTGTTTCAGGGATGGCTCCTCCCGAGCTGCCGTTCACACAGGACTGGATGGTATTTGTTTTCATTGCAAAATTAGAAGGTAGCAATCTTTATGTTAGCAGGAGAGCCCAACAACTCCTTTTTTTTTTCCCCCCTCTTGGTATAGTATTTCTGTGTGGTTACTTGGACACCGATCAAAATCTGGCGCAATTCCAGCCCTGACAGAAACAGCGACATAAATCTTCCCATCAGGGAAAATTATCAAGTTTAAGAGATGTTCCTTGACCTCCTCCTTATCTCCACATTATTATTTACATTACAGTAGCACATGGAAGCCGGGCAGAGACCAAGGTCCCTTGGCACCTTGCACTCTCTGCAGACACAAGACCCTGTTCTGACCTCAAAGAGCTGGTGCTCACAACTCACACGTTACACCACCGTGAGGTGACTTGTCCACAGATACCCAGTGAGTGGCAGAGCTGAGAGCAGAGTCCTGAGCCCGGGTGGTGCCTGGCCCTGTGCTCATTCCCTGTGGCAGGGAAACAGCACTGCTCACAAAGACATGAAAAGCAGCAACTGAGCCTTTCTAAGGTAGGATGGAGCCAGCAGCCAGACCCACAGGGACTCAGCAGAGCTGCTGCTCCAAGCACTGCTCCCCCACATTGGCTCCTTGCAGCCACCAAAGGAGATGCTTGGTCCCTTTTTCCCTGACAGCAGCAATAGTTGGAATTTTGGTCAGATTTGCCATTTCAGAGAAGCAGCCCAACCATGATCATCTCGCCCAGACTTTCTCTGCAGGAGAGGTTTAGCAATACTAGCAAACCTCAACATGACCTTTGTGTCAGATAACATTATTATTTAAAGGTTGCACCTATTTCATTCTATGGCTGTAGAAAGTGAGGGCTACATCATTCCTCCAGGGTCCTCCACAGGGAAACAAAGCTGGTGGATATCCTTTTCCTCCTCTCCTCTGCTTTCCTTTCCCTTCACAGTCCCATACAGGAACTGAGCTTCAGGCAGCTTTCACTGCCTACTAAACCCATGTTAACAGGGATGTCCCCTTCAAACTCGCAGGTTCTGCAACTTAAGACCAAGACCTGAGGACAGACAAGTTGCTTTAGCAGCCAACACTGCCCTGGCAGACACACACACGATACACACACTATGCCACCCCTGCAAGACTCGGGGATGAAGCATTTACACTTGGCTTCACTGCAGGATCTGCAAGTTTGGCTTGTGAGTGCCCCCATGGCACACTGCAGCTTTGCACTCTGAAAGCTGTCCTTGTTGTCTCCCAAATCATTAATTCCACACATCAGAGATTTGCTTTTCATGCATATTATTTTGAGCACCGCCCTAATAACATCCTGAGACTGGGAGGTACAGTGTCCTGAACTTACCTCTGCATGAAGGAAGGAAAAAGATCACAGCAGATTAAGTCAATTCCTTGGCTTTTGACTTGGTTAGTTTAATGCTCATCAGATTATGCAGATGGATTTCCCACCCTTGGTCTCTCCTTGGCTATTATAAGAGCAGGTGTTTCCTCAGTAAGGAACCTGTGGGTTCCTAACCAGTAGGTAGGAATCAGCCAGAACTGGTAATTTCAGGGGCCTCCAGTTCTGATACACACTCAACGCTCCCTGAAAATCACGCTATTTTAAGATGTCTCACATCACACCTTCAAACTCAATGGTACCCAAAAGACACTTTAATAAAAGCACTGGAGACTTTTATAAACACTATTAGGTATCTCAAATAAAGGGATGGTCTTTCTGATAATCACAGGCCAGAGCATTTCTCTCCCTCAAGTTGCCAATGCCATGGGAAACACTCCTGATCAAGTCAGAGCAAGAATTTCGATGCAGGTCACATACCTCCTGCAACACACAAATCACATGGGGCTCAACTGCTTCCTAAAGGCTGCAGGTTCAAGTGTAGGGAGTGATGCTTCACACTAAAACAAGTTCATTTTCATAGCTTTGAACTGGCTTTTGAGAGCAGTTCTAAGTGACCAGCCTCAGTAATGGATTAGGTATGGTTGACCTTGCTTTGCATTAGGGAGCACAGGATGACCTCTGGACATCTCTTCCAGCCCTGCTTTTTGTGGTCATCTGAAAACACTGGAGACAAATTTTAATTCCAGTATATGTTGATTTTGTGCAAGCTCCCGAGTTAGTTACACAGTTAACAAGGCTAGAGGAGGAAGGAAAAGTGTGAGTGGTTACAGAGCTTACTCTGTGTTGGATTCCTGATGGAAAGAGCTCAGCCAGATTTGAGACCTGACTCTGCAGTAAGGACTGGACTGAGATGTGTGAGATAAACTGAACTGCACTTGCAAAAAAATCTGCCAGGAGGCACTTCAGCAAATTAACTGGGTGACATATAATGAAAAAGTTAACACATGCTTAGCTGTAATAAATAAGCCTCTATGAACAGGTTTCAAAGTCCTGGGAGCAGCTGGTGGCTTGCACACTCTGGGAAGGCAGAGTCAAATCAACAGGATGGGAAAACAGGTGGGTTCTTTACAGGAAAATGCTGGTGGTTGTGCCTCTCACAAGATGCACCAATTACACCTTTATGGTAATGGGAAAAAAACACAAAACTTGGGCTGTTTCATAAGAGAGATTTGGCATAGAAAGGGAAGTGTTTGGGATAACCACATGTCTGGGCAGAGTCTGCTCGTGCCATTTCTTCCTAGAGGGGAAAGGTGGAGATGCAATGAAATTACCTTGTGTGACCCACAGGGCTGAACCCACAACACCCAACTGGGGGCTGAGCCAGAGAAGAGCCAGACAGCAGAGAGTCAGATACAGGGAAAGAGGAGAACCTGCTTCAGAGCATATTTTCTCTCTTTTCCAGTGCAGTGCAACCCACTGCACTCTTATTTGACAACTTCTAGCACTTGTAGGGGTTACTGCAGCCTCCCAAAAGCCCACGTGCAGCAGAAGCCCAGCAGCCTTGGACATTAGGCAAAAAGGAAGTGCTGGGAAAGTGCTGGCACATGGCCACATACCATACAAGCTCTCAACATGTCAGGAGCAGGATTCGGGAGAGAACAGGGGACCTCATGGAGGCAGGAACGTGGCTGATGGCACATTGGAAGTACAGTACAAACCACAACACAGGCAGCAGCTCAGTCCTCTGTGATTCAGAAATCACTTCAAGCCTGATCCTGCAAAGTGCTAAACAACTCTGCCCTCTCGATCAACTGCACAGTCCCTGTGGCTCAGCACCTCACCACAGAGGGTTTTGCAGACTTGCCACCTACAAAATACAACTAATTGGTCAATCAAGATAAATCTCTTTCTAAGGAAGACTCAGGCAAAGACAGAAGCAAACTCAAGCTCTCTGCACCTTCTGGTTTCTCTACCTGGGTCAACCCCTTCTCCAGCTCTCCATTAGAGAGGTAAAATAACAACAAGGGTTCAGAGTTGGGTATCTGGGGCTGGAGAGTCTCATCAGACTGATCAGATGTGTGGATGCTCCCACTGTCTCAGTTACAAGAGCAATGAGAGCTGATCTAGTCAATGCTCTGAAGATGCCTCCTCTCCCTGGAGGAGATCCCTGCCAGAGAAGTGCCACCACACAAGCATAATGTGTGCAGGAACGTGGAGATCCTGTTCTCTTCCATCACATTTGCTAAAACAGCATAAAAACAAATGCAGCCCAGTCAAGCAAAGGAATCACCATGTTTATGTGAAAGTCAGCCAAGGAGGGGAAAAAAGGTTTGGTGATCCCAAACTCAAGCCTTGCTGACAGGCACAGCAAAAGAGTCCACTGAATCAGTCACAACTTCTTCAACTGGCTACTGGTGCAAATTCAGAACTGGCTCAAATGCTGATAGATCATCTGACAGATGCCTTCTCTGTTATTCCAGAGAAGGGTGACCACAGTCACCCTTCCTGAGCATCCTTCATGTCAGCATCACTAACTACTCAGAGTGGGAGACTGAAACTGTGTGTCAGGCTGATGTTCCTTCACTGTGAACTTGCTTGCAACAGATCTCAGTGGTAGGGAATCTCTGAATTCCTGCTTGCCCACCACCCATCAGGCAATACTGCCACAGCACATGGAGCAACAGAGGAAAAATCTCCCTCTCTGAGAGCTGCTAAGAAAAAGCACAGAGCTAAAAGTCCAGAAGCAACAGGTCCATCCTGGACACAGCACCTAAGTGAAGCAGAGGTTGAGGCTGTTAATCATTTCAGTGCTGGATGATAATGCTGAATAGTCTTAACCTGATACTCAGTGGCTTCAGCAGAAGTCAGCCTAGGGCTCCTTCTGCTTATATTCCTTCAGGAAGCGAAACTGAGACAGATACAAATACAGATACTGGAAAGAAACAGATACAAATATTACTGAGCAGATAAACTGCAAGAGGAAACAGGGAGCTAATCTACACCCTCTGGGAGAAACCAAAACACAGAGGAAGCTAGAAGTGAGAAGGAATGAATTGAGTGAGGACATAGAAGCTAAAGCTTCCCATTTCATGCAGTTTGAAAATGTGATTGGACCACAGGCTGCTGTTAAATGCTGGATCATACACACCCAGCCTACTTTTCTAACTATGGACTAGAGCACCATAACCCTCCTCCTTCAAGACTCTGTCTCCTAATTCCCCTCAGCTCACCTATTATTTTACAGCCTACCTTCTCCAAATCATGGCTTATCCAACGAGTGTTACCGCTGACAGTTCATCCCGCGACTCCTGAAAACAGTTGTGCCAATTTCGGGTCAGCAAAGCATATTTCAGTTAAATGATTAAAAACACAAACAAAATAAAACAACAAGGAAACCCCCACGCTCTGGCACCGACCCAAGTTTAAGCTGATACGTGCACAACAGGGGCATTTAGGTACACCCAGTAAAGCAAAACGTGGCAACACCCGCACAGGCTTCAGAACTAATGGGATT
The DNA here is from genome assembly GCA_013397135.1 of Pachyramphus minor. NCBI lineage: Eukaryota > Metazoa > Chordata > Aves > Passeriformes > Tyrannidae > Pachyramphus > Pachyramphus minor. Next base: position 219,745 of record VYXB01003570.1, on the reverse strand, counting down.
TTTTGGACGTCTACACCCTCACAGGGCTCTTGTTTTCTGCTTTTTAAAGGATGTGATCTGCACAGTTAAACATTTGTGTTCTGAAAAAAGTCAGCCCTTCCCCTTTGTAATCAGCATATGGTGCTCTGTGTACTTTTACAGTAGAAGGAAAAACCTCAAGCTCCCTCTGTTTGATTCAGCATATAGTGAAAAAATTACACATAGTCTTTCCACAACAGCTTTTGCCCTGATTGTTTCTTTTTCTGCACTTTGATTTCCAAAAGGAAAAATTATTGCACACAAAGGTTTTTGAAGAAAAGGCTAAAAAAAGAAAAGAAAAAGTCACAAGAGTTTGACTGCTTCCCTGCTGGGCAGAGCATCTCCAAGCATCTGCTGTACCTGCACAGAATTACAAAAAAAGCCAGCTACAAACCAGCCTGCTGACACCTCAGCTCAGTTCTGACACCCCATGCTGCAGTTGTCAGTTCCCCACTTGTAAAATGGGGACATGAATATTTCCACTGCCACCTACAATTAAAGTCATTAGCCTTTGCCCACACATTTATAGATTAATCCTTTCTCAGCGTTATGGTTGTACTAAATATTAAGGGGGGAAGAAAAAAAAGCAAACACACAGAGGAACCTGTATTTACAAGGTGTTCAAATAGCATCACTTGGGATTCTGGAAACAACTTCTTGACTAAGTACAACACTAATTGTCATCAAAAGAAAGTGCAAAGCTCAAACTGCCATCTGCTTTATCCCTTTCCCCACACTGCAGTGCTCTTTAAACACGTTTCTAAAAGATAAACCACAACACCCAAGAGGTCCTTCATGACACCTGTTAGGGAGGGGGGTTTAGATACAGTCAAATTCCACTTCCAACTGAGTTTAAAAAGCTACATGGAACAGGAAGACTGTCTCCTCTTAATGAAACTAAGTCCAAAAAGCACTCTGAGCAAAGTATAAAATACAGAGCCCTTGCAAATAGCACTTAGTTCTTCTGTATTACCTATTTAAAGGGTTGTTTTCTGCTCTGTGTGCCTCATAACCTACACTGCAATTCTCCCTTATACCACCAGTATTGCAAGGCCATATATCAGCATTATTAATATCATTTACAAGTGCTACAGATGTTATCCTTAGGGGCAGCTCCCTGCAAACATAACAGACTTCTAATAAACAGACACACATCCGTCTGTTAACTTGTTAGAAGCATTTCACTGTGCACAGCAGAACCAAAGTGATTCATTACAGAAAATACCTTCATCACCAGATCTCCCTCACCCTCTTCTTGTGCTCCAGCACTTTCTCCTACTCCACTTTGAAATCTCCTTTTACATATTTAAACGATTAAACCTACTATTCTGCAGAAGAACAGGTTCATTTCAGGAGGAGAAGCATCACAAGTGTAGTAAGAATGGATGAGCTGCCACTGGTTACGATCATGCTCTGAGCTTACAACTAGAGCACTGCATCTCTCCCATAAAAATCAATATATGACAATCAAGACAGTTTAAGGGGATGAAGAATGAAATGAAAGTGATTGAATTACCGTGACATAAATATACTGCTTGTTAGCTGAGCCATAGTAACATTATACCTGGTAGTGGGGCAGAGCAAGTGCACCCACCCACCAAGGTAGTTACTACAGCTTTGCTGAAGGGCAGCAGTCACTTGCCATGAGAATTTAAACCCCCCCACTTGTCCCCTGTGCATGCTCCCACCAACTTGGCTTTATCTGCTTCCAAACCAACTGAAGTGCCTTGTGTTTGAACAAGCGTGTTGTCCCAGAATAACTCAACGTATTAACTCAAAGCAAACACAGTCACACAAGTGCAAAAGGCTGTATGGGGTCTACTATTTCCTGTGAAAAGTGATTTTGCTAAGCTTGGGTAGATCCACAAACTTGCTCAGCTGTGCAAGGAAGTTCCAGGTCAGCTGAGGTGTGAACAAACTGTGATAGCTAAGATGCTGTCGCTCCCTGAGAGAGTATCAAAGCAACTTTTGCTGTCTTGAGTTTATGCATCTGATTTAAAGCTCCAAACAGTCTGCAGGAGAGGGAAGAATTTGGATCTTAAAGTCTATTACCCCTCCCTACACAGAGAGTAAAGTGCTGTTTCAGGAAGAGAGGGGAAGGTGCTCCCTCCTGCCTCAGACACCCAGGGAACACTGCTCAGGGCAGAAGGACAGACTCCTCACAGGGGGAGCTTTCCCAGCACAGCTCCTGCTGAGAGCACCTACAGCTTAGGACAGATAAGCCCTAAGCCTCTCAAAGCTCCTGCATATGGATGAAGTTCAAGTCAAAGCAAGTATGACCATTACAGTGTGGACACAAGTATCCCACTTTATTCCCGCCTAGGAGGTGAACACACTTCGGGCACACAGGCTGATCCATAATTCTCACATTCCAGAAAAGCTCTTACTCCAAGGGAAACTTAGGAGAACATTCCCTCTTTCATATGGCATCTTGAGGAGCTGCACTTCAACAATACTTCACAGGTTCTACCTAACAGAAAAGCTGCAAAAAAAGCAATGCTTTCCAATAAGGAACAGCATTCTCCACTAAACCCAGACACAATTCTTGCACCCACAGTTCAGAACACACACACATGTGCTCAGCCCATCACTTTCACTACAGCTCACAGCACAACACAGTTCCTAAACCAGCCTTGGTAAGCAAAAAGGCAGCTACATCCTACATCCCCTCCCAGCAAAAAGCTCTGGGCTGCAAACTCTGCACTTGCCTATGGCCAAACCCATTGACCAGGGCACTTTTAGAAAACAGATTTATCTTGGCACGGCCATACCAGTGGGTCCCAAACCAGGCACTCTCTGTGGTGTTACACAAGGATAAGTGAGGCAGCTGAAAAGATAAAGTTACAGAAAGAAAACTGTGCTTTTTCTTCAATACATGTTGTATTTGGCCTCTACGTTGATGTCAGGGCATGAGTCCTCTGCACACATATCAGTGCAACCATGTCAGTGAAGTGCTCCAAGTGTAAAGTTCAGGAGTGAAACAGCTCTCAAGGAAAACTGTCCCTGCCTCTCTCTTTTTAAAGGAAAGACAGGAGCAAACAGGATAATTCCCAAAGCAAACCGGTGTCAATCAACGCCTGAGTCTAAACTTCAAAGTTTGACGCTAAACAGAGTCAGTTCAGCCAGGGCATTTGGTTCCAGATTGGTCCTCCAAGCACAGAAATTTCACCTCAGATTGTCTTTGCTACACCTGTTACATTGCTGGTGGAGAAGAGGAAGTCAAGCCCTGGTCCCAAGAAAGGAGAAAAAACTCCTTTGCCCAGGTTATCCATGTTGCTGAAGTATTTCCAAACATGACAGCCTCTGCTGAAAAGAGGCTGAGGCCTGGAAAGGCACAAAAGGAATCCGAAATAGAAGCCAGAGTTTCTTCAGTCAATATCTTATCAAGAAGAATTGGAAAAGAACTACTAGAAAAAGCAGCACATTACGGTGAATTTCCACATTGCTCTCCAGAAGAATTTACATCCTCCCACTACTGGCTTTAGCAACAAGTGGGTTAAAGAATTAGGGTGCCCCAAAGAAAGTTGTTCACATCCAATGAGCACTAATGACTGAGAAAAACACACGAATATCTCAGGAAGATCCTGTGGAATGAAAAGCTCGAGATGCAGAGATCCTTCCAAAATGTCCTGACAGCTCACTGAGCAGCACAGCACACAATGGCTCCCTCCTAATTCCCAGCACTCCATCGCCTACAACGGTGTTCTGGGCTATTGCTGAAGAATAATGTGGCAATTTAAAAAGGAACAAAACAAAACCAAAGGAACCCAACACCACACACAACAAAACAAAACATATGGCTCATGGTAATGATTGGGAAACCCACTGCGGATTAATGAATTTTGCAAATTAGCAAAGAAGGAGCAACTAGGATTAAAGAGAAACAATCAACAACGCTCAGATGCAAAACACTCTTTGTTCATTTATTTGGCAAAGTGTAGTTCTGTCTGTGCTGAGTGCACCTGATAGCTTACCAAAGCAGACAGAGTAATATATTTTGTAAAGTAATTAATCCTTTGAAACATGAGACCTCACTACATCACTCAGCTGCTGCTGAGGAGAGGGATTTGACTCCCGAGTTGTTTGTGCTGTCAACAAGAGCGATCAGGCTCCCAGATTACTCCAGGGAGGAGTGAGATTCTAGGAGTGCAGCAGGGCTTGGCTGGAAACCCACACCCCACTGCACAAGTGCCCCCCCCTCAAAGTGAAGAGGTAAATATTAAACAGCATCTTTCAGAACTTGTACCTATTAAAAGATGTGCCTGTAAAAACTGTGGGAAGTCCCAGCCTTCACCAGAGCAAACTGGTTTATCTGTGTGTACTGCCTTCAGCCTCACAGGGAAGAGACCCTCAGGTCATCCCAGGCCTGTAGGAAAGGTTTGAGGATACCAAGAACCTCTGTTAGACTCTCTCCATCTTAGGGGAAGGCTGAAGGATAGAATTTTAAACACATGGTTCTTAACTCAGGAAAGAAGCATTTTTATTAAGAACTGCGATTCAAGTCATTGTACCCAGTGTAAAGAAACAACCAGCTATGAAATCTGCTAAAATACTTGCATTGCAGACACTAAAAAGAAAAAAAACCAAAAAACAACAGGACATAGACACTGAAACAGCATTGCTGCCCTAGCATGCTTACTGAGCTGGAACATCAGACTTCAATATGCTTTCCCTCTAAATATTTTTTTAATGACAAGAACTAAAGTTTTTGTAAGCACTTGGGTGCTAAAATGGCACAAGTTTTATTTCCAGAAGCCTGGTTTTTATTTGAAGATAACAAAACCAACACTCCAAAGTCAGTTTTGAAAACAAACCTCAGACACTTCATATTGCACGTGCATTCTTTCCTAATTTAAACTCTGCATGCATAGGTCGCTACAACTGAAAAGCCTTTCACTGGAATAGCTACTGTCTCAGCACTGAAAACAATATTGCAATCAAGCTTATGCTGAGCATTGTATAAGACTGTTACCCCCTGCCCAATCCTTTTATTAAACATTGTCTCAAAACACCAAATACATTCATGAGTGAATATTTTTATCCAGTGTGGGCTGAAGAGAAAGAAATACACAATCTTAGCATTTATTCTTTCCAGAAAGGAAGGCTTTGAGGCCAGGAGTTATTTTGTTTCAGAGGGAGCCTCCCAGTGTATTATTAAAAACTCCCCAAACTTCTGCGCTAACAAAATGAGACACCCGGCAGCCTGAAAGTGCTGTGATCTGCAGATCAGGAGGCAGGACTTGGATTCACAGTACACTCAAGCAGTTGGGTAGTTGTAAGCAATACAGATCGTGGCTTTTTTGCTTGTAAAGCAACCAAACTGCTTTGGGGATTTCTTGTTTGTTTTGAGCGATGCATATTTACTCCGCACTTCTCACCCAAATACTGCAGCACATATGGCAGTCACCAAGCCCCCTCTAATACCTTGACTTAGCACTGTGTGAATTAAAGACAACATTTTCAGCTTTAAAGCTGAACTTCCAGTTTCGTGTAGACCCACCCCCTCAACCCACTCACATACACTCGCATTAAAAATACTAACAAGTATATTAAAAAAAAAAAAAAAGCTTCTCTATTCCCAGCAAGGAACAGCAGGTGTGCTTTGCTAATTATGTCAAGTCCTAACCTATTATTTACCAGTGTCAGGGACTTCAGATACTAAAAAAAAAAACCAACCCCAAACAAACAAAAAACCCATCAAATCAAAACCCACGAACAAACAAAAAACGCCATACACATAGAAGTTTGAAATATTAGTGAAGCCATCATATTTGCTCACCCAAACAAGTTTATTTTAGTAACTTTTAGCTCCTGAAGACATGAACAGGAAGGAATATCCACACTATGGGATTGTCGCAGAACATTTATCATGAAGCTTAAAGAATGCATTCTCCACGTTGTCAAAAGTCAGTTCTGTAGGAAATACGTTCTGAATTAACACCCTGCAAGACCCAACCACGCAGCTTAAGGACGCTCACAGACCCCGCGACCTGAACACTACAGCTTTGTTTGAAAGTGAAACCAAGCAGCCTACAAATAATGCTCTATCCCCAGCGCCCAGGGAGGTGCCAAACCCAAACAAGAAGCATAAACGGAGGAGAAGGACGGCTGAGTTTTGAAGTTTTACATTTTATTATCGGCAGCATTATTTATAGCACGACACTTCTATATATAAATCCGTGATCTGCGTTTCTTTTTACACCTAGAAAGCGTATCAAGTTTAGGCAACGAACCCTCGGGTTTCCATTTATTTACAGAAGTTTGGTAAACACCGGATATTTACGCGAGCGAAGCAGCTGGATACACACAGACACAAATAAATGCATGCGGACGGCGGACAACACGCGAAACGCGCACTTTCCAGCCCATCCTACGCTGCCTGCTCAGACCTTTTTCCAGCTCCCAAGCCAGCGGCGGGGCCGGGGAAATGGCCGGGGCGGGCGGGCGCTGGCCCAGGGCGCGGGGCGGCCGCCGAGCCCCGCACCCGAGCCGGGCACCGCACACCGCCGGCACCGGGGGCTGCAGC
>VYXB01003570.1:110086-203232 GCA_013397135.1 Pachyramphus minor | reverse complement strand
CCGCCTTCCGGAATTTGGGATCCCCACACCCCTTTTCCAGCGCGACGGTGGGCAGGGAAGAGGCGTTCGGGGGGCCTGGGAGGAGAGGGGGGGCTGAGGGGTGTTATCGGTACCGCGTGCCTGGTGGCGGGGGATGCGCTGGGAGCACCCCCCGCATTCCCCCCTGAAATGGAGCCCCTTCCCCTGGGAATGGAGAGACCCTCGGGCGTGGAGACCCCATCCCCGGGAATGGAGCTGCCCTGGAATGTGGAGCCCCCCACCCAGGGCCAGGCAGTCGGTGACCGTGCTCGCCCGAGCGCCCAGATTAGCTCCATGTGAAAAGGAGGAGATCCCCCTCCTTTAATTTCTTGTCGTGCCCCCCCCCGGATCTGCCCGGGGAGGGTGTGGAGTCTCCCTTAGTGGAGATACTCTGGGCGCAATCCTGTGCCATGTGCTCTGGGATGGCCCTGCTTAGGCAGGGAGGTGGGAGCAGATGACCCAACCTCGCCCATTCCGGGATTCTCTGCTCTCCCCAGCCGTGCACAAGGCTGGGTACAGCCCGCAGGCAACTGGTAGCGCCCTGGTCTGTGCCCTCCTGGGAGAGAGATGCTTGGAATGCCAGGGGATCCTGAGAGCAAACGCTCTTGCTCCCAAATGTGCTGCCACCAGCAAAAGGAGAGGCAGCAGTGCTGGGATATTGCGATCGCACTTGGAAGGCAAATCCTGACCGTGTGAGCTGGGGGCGATTCTGATCCTGAGCTGAAATGTAGCTGAGCTGCAGTGGAGATTTTTTCCCTCTGCAGCATCAGCCCTGATTACCAAATCCTGGCACTGTGCTCCATCAGGTTTTGTTATAGAAAGCGAGCCTGGAGGGACTGATCCAAGGCTGCTTCCAGTCAGGGGGAAGTCTTGGGTGTAGAAGGGCATGGTTTGATGGTCAGACTGTTGAGGAGGGAAATATGAGACCAAAATATTTGCATTTTGAGGTGAAAGGAATCTGGCAGTGTCTTAAGCTTTGGCAGTGCTGGCTATTTTCTGTGTTCATTATGGTCTTGTATTCTCTATCTTAATAAAATAAAAAGACCTTGGACTGTTCCTTCCATCTTTCGTGCAAACTTTTGTATTTTCTGCGTACCAAGTGCTTGTTAAAAGTGTTTTGGGTAATGTGATATAGAAACCCTGCCATACCTCAAAGCTATTGTGCGTTATTTCTCTTTGGAGTGGGGCAGAGTGGGGAAAAAGCTTTCCAAGAAGTGATCAAAGGACATGGCTTGGGTTCTTGGCCTTGTGCATGAGTAGGTCTGAAGGCCTAAAACACTGCTGTGTTGCTCAACAGATAATAAACAGGGGTTTCATACTTGTTTCTGGCAACCTGCACTTCGACCAATCTCACTCTTCTGGCTGCTGAGTATCTTTTTGACAGCTAATGAGAATATTTTGTTTTCCTTCCAGGTTTTCCTTTCAGTGTGGTTCTCCTCTCCGTGGCAAGAGCTGCCTTTTGAAGCAGCACATTCATTCTCCCCTTCAAGCACCCATAAGTCTCATTTGCCAGCTCCAGAACCATGGCAACAGAAGAAAAGAAGCCAGATGCAGAATCCACCAAAACACAATCTACTCCTTCCTCTTCCACCAATCAGAGCAAGGTGTGTGTGGGGCTCCGAACAATATCCCTGTAAATACACATGGAACTACTTGCACACTGAACAGCCAGGCCAGAATTAGGAATTTGGATTCTCATGTAGATTAAGATCTTCTCCATGTCTCTGCTCCTGCTGTTGTGCTGAGGATTTTATGGGAAAAGTGGATGGGAGTGCAGGCTTTCCTGTAGTGCTCGGGGTCTTTCTGGTCCTAAGGAAGTTCTTGCCTCTTGTCACTCTGAGCGTGGCAAAGGCAGGTTGTTTGTATCCTTGGAATGCCTGGAGGTGACTGGAGAATGGGTGAATCTGTCATCATAGTTACAGCGTGGGGAAACAGTTATTCAGGTTCTTTGAAGCCTGCAGATACTCAAAGGAGATGATAGTTCTTACCATGAAGCCTTTGCAAAGGGTGAAAAGGGTAAAAGTGGGATTTTCAGGGGCATGGAGAAATTGGCCTGTGATTTAATTCATGGTAGAGCTGAAAACTGCAAACACTTAAAAGCGCTGCAAGGATCAATAACCAAGAGTGTTACTTTGAACTGCCAAGCACTTTGTGGTTGGACTGTTGGATTATTCTCACCTGTTTGTTATTGGCTTGGATGGAATTCATATCAAGGTGTTGTGCTTGAATCATTAAGGCCCTAGACAGAAAGGGAGCTTCTTTTGTTTTGTTGTTTTTTTGGAATTAGAAGGGAAGAGGAACGTAAATGCTGGAATCTGTTGTGAATATCCACACAATCCATTCCTGTGTGCTGACCAGAGCTGGTCACTGAGGTGCTAAATTTGGAATTTAACTCATTCACATGTATTTTTCTTACAGCCTGCTCCAGTAAAACCAAACTATGCTCTAAAGTTCACGTTAGCAGGACATACAAAGGCAGTGTCATCAGTCAAGTTTAGTCCTAATGGAGAGTGGCTTGCCAGCTCCTGTAAGTACTGCTTGCTTTTTAACTCATCTCAAACATGCAAATGTGAGCCTTGGAGAAGGGCCTGTCTTTAGTGTTACCTCCATCAGGTAGAAGAGGGATGTAGTGTCATGGTTTTTCTTAAAGGAGTGATACCAAAGCTGTCAGTCTTTGCAATAATCTGGTTTGAGCTCATTAAGGTCTGTTACTTTGAACACTGGATCTTCTCTGCATTGCCAGGTTGGAGAATCCTGTTCAGCTTGCTTTACTGAGCAAATGGGCAAAACCAAACAGGGTTCTTTTCCCTGTGCAAAGGAAACCCTTGAGCTTTTCTGTATTGCTAAAGGCATGGCTTAAGCTTTTAGATTAAACTTTGTGTGCAGCATCTCAAGGCCAAGCTGAGCTCTGGGAAATAAGGAGGGTGTTCCTGGGCTCCTGATACAGAGGACTGGTGATGTGCTTGTGCTCTCTGTGCCTGTGGTGTTTGGTAGTCAGAGCCTTTGGTTACCCCAGTGAAATGCAGAAGGTTGGTATAAACAGTGTTTCACTTCTTGCTCTCCTAAGTGATAGAACAAGTCCTCTTCCTGTCAGCTTTAGTATTTCATAGTATTTTGTTGTTGTTGTTATTGTTCAGCATTTGACAGCTTTGCCTTGAAAATGTGTTTAGATGACCCTCAGTGATCCAGAGAGGATCCATGTCTAAGAAAAGGGCAATTGAAAAGGGCCACTGGAACATCTTCCAGACATGGGAATGACTTGGGGCTTTGACTTAACTGCAAACAGCCTCGATAAGACCAGTGCACTGTGCCATATATAAATCATCCTTATGTTCAAGTGTCCTCATAAGTCCCTCCCTCTCCCCTGCCCAGGTTTTCCAACCTCTACATCTGGCAAATATCAACTTTTTTCCTCCGGGGTACGTTTTGCAAGTTAGTGTGGGTAATATGTTTGGGTTTCTGCAGGCATTAATTCATTCCAGCTTGTGGTGTTATTTCAGTTCTTTTTGGGGCAAAAGCCTTTCAGCATTCCCATGGACCAGCACTGCTTTTATCAGTGGCAGTCTAGAACAAAAGTAGAAACCCAAGTTGTCAGGAGAGAAACTAAAGCTGCTGGAGACACTCTGCATTCCAGGCAGCTTATGTAACCTCAGCTGCTGCAGCCTGGCCTGTAGGAAGCTGTTCTTTACCAATTCCATATCACCTTATTCATGGAGGTCTGCTCAGGGAGGGAGAACTGCCCAGTGTCTGCAGAGATGGAGTTACTGTGTCTCCTCCCACCTGGAAGGGGCAGCCTGTTGGTGCTTTTAATCTCTGAACTGCCACATTCTTTTCCAGCTGCTGACAAACTCATAAAAATTTGGGGAGCATATGATGGCAAGTTTGAGAAAACAATATCTGGTCATAAACTGGTAAGTGTGAAGGGCTTACTCCATGAATTTACTTCTGAAGAATTTTGCTTTCTCCTCCAGAAGTTCCTATTCTGTGTTAGTTTGACTTGTGTAAAAGGCTTGTTCTTCAGCCTTGCTTTGTAGTTCTTTGTTTATACAGTCCTGGAATTGCTGGAGTAATGCTGGGTCAGGCTGGGAATATGGGTGAGGTGCAGGCTGATGGTGGAGTACCTGCTTGCTCCCTGCCCAGGCAGCTCCTTTTGTCCCTGAATTTAAGGAGAACCCACCTCAGACACGGGGCAGGGCATTCTTGGGTGCAGATCTGTGTAACACTGTCCTGTTCCATCTTTCCTTTGGGTATGGAACAAAATGACTTGCCTTTTAAGGAGACTGAATTTTTCTTGTGGGTTTGCCTACATAAACACAACACTTACTCATTCTGCAGAGTTCTAAAGAAAACACAAACTCCCAAACCCTTTGGTTTTGTTTTCTAAAGTTTCTTGTGCACTGAAGTTTTCTGAGCAGAAATGAAGATTTACCAATGGAGAAACCACTAGAATCTTCTTCCCCAGCCTTTGGGACCATAAAGAGCAGCCATTTGTCATGAAGAAAAACCACTTACTCAGATTAATTTTTATAGCATTTTGTTTATGAGTTCCAACAAAGGGGTTTGTGGCCATGGTAAGAACTGTGTGAACAAGTCATTGATGTTTTCAGAGTACATGGCTCAGCTTAAAATGAACATGTGTTAAAGGAGCTCTTAACCCAGTGAAATCACTGAATTCCTGACTCTCAGGGCTGAGTTTTCATTCAGGCTTCAGCTGTGAATTTAATATGCAGTCTGTGTTTTCCATTTTTCTGTATTACTGAACAAACAGAGCTGAGAAGAGAATTGTTTTCCTTTGTTTTAGGGAATCTCTGATGTTGCTTGGTCATCAGATTCCAACCTTCTTGTCTCTGCCTCCGATGATAAAACTCTCAAAATATGGGATGTGAGCTCGGTAAGAGCAGAAATCGTTATTTACCTTCATTTCCTCCAACACTGGCTTCTTTACTCATGTTTTTCTGAGAGACAGCCTGATGTGCTTTGATGAGAGATGGAGTTTTAAACTCTGGCTCCTCTGCTCTTGGAAAGAGGGGGATGCTTGTGGGTGCCATGAGGAGCCTGTTATCCTCTGAGAGAGAGAGAGCACTAAAGCCTTCTGGTGGCAGTGCATCCACAGACTTCATTTCTGAAAGCAGACTCTCAGAGGAAACCTTTTTTGTAACTTCTTATCATAACTACACTTATTTGTACTTCTTTTCCCCTTCCTTTTCTGCAATTACAGTGAGAAGTGGATAATTTGGTTGAGTTTTGGTTGTTAAAACTGCTTGGGTCTCCTGAGTAGCCCAAAGGGTTTGCACCTTGTCTGTGATCATTAAAAACACGTTGAATTTTTTATTTTTCTTGTTTTGTTGTAGCCATCTGGCCATCTTTGCCCATCTAAATCTGGGGTTAGAGATGGTTTCTCTGTGTCTTGCACAGTGATTAACCTTGATGTGGCTTACCTGAATGCATTTATGGTGTTGGAGGGTGCTGTACATTTAACTGAAATTTTATTGCAGGGTAAGTGCTTAAAGACATTGAAAGGGCACAGTAACTACGTTTTCTGCTGCAACTTCAACCCTCAGTCAAACCTCATCGTTTCTGGCTCAGTGAGTGATTTATTTATCTTTTTTTCCTTTGTGGAAAGCAAGTACTGCACACTGTCACCTGTCACTAAAGGGGCAGACAGGTTCTTTAGGGATCCTTGGCAGAATGATGGCAGCACTAAATCATAGTTACAATTACACCTTTGTTTTCTTAACATGTTATTATGATTAATACAGAACACATTTATGATTAGAATGGCACAGGAGTTCTACAAGCAGAATCAATGTACTATAATTTATAGGCAGTGAATACAGAATTTATGATACAACTTTACTTATAGTTTCTAATCACCTAGACCCTAATTTAACTGCAGTGTGACTTCTACTCACCTGGACCCTCTGCAGAGCAGGTCAGATCTCAGTACATGGTTTGAAAATAATATAAAATGAAAGAACATGAGTCACACAATCCATTTAAATTCTGTCTTCCCCCACATGCACATCTTGTTAGGTAGTTGAGCTGCTGCCTTTGCCTGGGGACCTACCCAAGCCCTTAACCCATCCTGAACGTGCAGGTTTCCTACATGGAGAGGAGGAGATCAGGGAGCTGTTCCCTGCCTGTGCTGTGTCCTGGGCTTTCTGATCCAGTTGGGGGAGGCACGTGCCATAGCCAAGCTGTAACACCTTACATGCCTTCAGTAGGTGCTTCACTAAACCCACCTTGTGCCTTTCTTCCACCTCCAGTTCGACGAAAGCGTGAGGATATGGGATGTGAAAACAGGGAAGTGCCTCAAGACGTTGCCTGCTCATTCTGACCCAGTTTCAGCTGTAAGTGCCTCACGATAAATGAACACACTAACATGCTTATTTTGTTCAGCAGAGCTCCTGTCCTGCCTCTCTAGAGGAGTGGGTTGTGTTCTGACTGTTATCAAACCCTTACACAGTGCAGAGGCTGGGCTGTGGTTGTTGCTGGTGGTCATTGCTCAGTGGGAATGAAATGAACAGTGTTTCCTCTGGGCTCTGTGTGGATTTTATCCTGGGTGTTAATGTGAATAGACCAGAGGTGTGCCAGTCATACCTCAGTCTGGCAGTCACACTGGGACAGATCTGTGGTCTCTTGATGCTCACAGAACAACCTGAATGTCTCTTGCTTTCGTGTTTTGATCTATTACTAAAATCCAGAGCAGGGTTGTTCCCTAGAACGCTCTTGTTTCAAATCTCATCCATTTAACAGGTGAAATAAGCTTGGAATACAGCTCAAATGAAAGAAAAAAGGTGTTCAATTCTTAAATGCTTTTGAAATGGAGAAAACTGAAAAAACTTGAGCTCTCAGATATGTTGAATCGTGGCTGCAGTGACGTGATCATTCTGCCTTGCCTAGAAGATATTTCACACTCACAAACGTACCTTGGTAGTGGTAATTCTTTTAAAACAACTGTATTTTGAGGTGTAAAAGGCAATAAATTGAGCTTAAAACATACAAGTGGCCACGTAAGAGTTTAATTCCATACCCTTAAAATGATAAGGTACAATCCCCAGGGGTGAATCTGCTGATGCTGTGTGAACAGAGTATCTGTGTGGTCATGTGTTCTTAGCTTCTGAAGAAACATGTATTCCATGTCAGTGATGGAGGATAAGGGCTTTAGGGACACTTAAAGATCAAATGTTTATGAAAATCAGTAAAATTATTGATTTTAATAACTAATATTTAGTATTAATAACATTACAGGTGCATTTCAATCGTGATGGATCCCTGATAGTGTCAAGTAGCTATGATGGACTTTGGTAAGTGATTATTTCTTGTCTGCATCACTCTTCAAACCTTTTGCATTTTAAAAAAAGACTTTTTAAAAAAAACCCTTTGTATTTGTAATGTTGAAATTGGAACAAAGATTTCAAAAGCAATAGTAATGGCTCTTGTATGTTTTTAATAGTCGAATCTGGGATACAGCATCAGGCCAGTGCTTGAAAACACTGATTGGTAAGTAGAAATATTTCCTGTCTGTGCTCTATTTTTTGCTGTTGTGACACAGATATTCTGTTCCAGTGAAACTGTTAACAACAAATTAATGTCCAAAGAAGTTCTCTGCCAGTGGGACAATACAGCTGTGCACTAATAATGCTTTTAATTTCACTGTAGATGATGACAACCCTCCTGTGTCTTTTGTGAAATTCTCACCAAATGGCAAATACATATTAGCTGCAACTTTGGACAAGTAAGTATTAAAAGAAAAAAAAAAGAGAAAACCACACAGGCTTTGAGTGTTGGGTATCAGATAATACTTTATTTTGCTGCTCTTTGGCTGCCACAGTAATGCTACTACATGACTTCATATATACTGGTTTTCCTGGAGGAAAATAGAAATGATGTGGCAGCAAAACTGATACTTTGGGGTTAAGTAACCCTGCATTTTGAAACCAGGCTAAAATGATCCATGTAGACTTTAAGGCATCTGGTGTGGAGAAATGTTTTTTCTGCTGATTAAAAACTGTCGAGATTAAAAGCATCCCCAAGAACTAAAATCTTTTCTTTATCTCTTTTTTAGCACTCTTAAACTTTGGGACTACAGCAAAGGAAAGGTAATTAAATCTGTCTCACTATGTAGATTTAGCTAAGCTTATAGGAAAACCTGGATTTCATTTGTGCTTTTTGAACTTGTTTTACATTTTATGAGCACTATAGAGAAAAATGTTAGTACCCCTTTATTAGAGAGGACAAGATTTTAGCAGGGCCTGTTGCAATAGGACAAGAGGTGAGGGTTTTAAACTGGAAGAGGGTAGATTTAGATTAGATATTAGGAAGAAATTCTTCCCTGTGAGGGTGGGGAGGCCCTGGCCCCGGTTGCCCAGAGAAGCTGTGGCTGCCCCATCCCTGGAAGTGTCCAAGGCCGGGTTGGATGGGCCTTGGAGCAACCTGGGCTGGTGGAAGGTGTCCCTGCTCATGGCAGACCTTTAAAGGTCCCTTTAAACTCAAACTATTCCATGATTCTCTGGCTAAAGATGCCTTTGAAAAGAAAAGATTTGGCTCCCACATAGGCCTGGGACATTAAGTACAGCAATATTTCTGCATTTTTCTCTTTATTAACAATACATTGCCTTTGATCTCTTTCACTGTGGTAATGGGACAAATATAGAGCTTTATTTTTGTTGTGTTCTGGGGCAGAGATGCCCTCTGCATCCTCTAGATAAGTGGCAGGGTGGGAAACAAGGCAGATATGTTTAGTCTTTTCTGCCAAGAGTTTGTCCTTGACTGAGAACTCCCTCCCAGCTGCATTAATGACTTGTGACTCCTCACTTGCAGTGCCTGAAGACATACACAGGACACAAAAATGAGAAGTACTGCATATTTGCCAATTTCTCTGTTACTGGTGGAAAGGTTGGTGCTTATTTGTGCCATTTTTACTGCTCTTCTCTGTAGATGAAACAAGAGTTTGGGGCTGGAAACCTTTGGTGGGTGCTGGTTCACAGGTGTCTGTGTCTCTAGGTGGGCCCTCTGTCCCTTTGCAGGCTCCCTGACTTTCATATGATGACACTGAAATGTTTACTGTTACAGATCAGAAAAATTAAAATAACTGTGTTTTCTCTCTGCCCCTCCAGTGGATCGTGTCTGGGTCAGAAGACAACCTGGTTTATATTTGGAACCTTCAGACAAAAGAGATTGTACAGAAATTACAAGGACACACAGGTGTGGAAGAGATTTTGTGTTTATTGATGGGATATCCCTCATGATAACTTGTAATGAGGGCTTAGCTTGAGCATTTTCTCTCTGATGTTTAGTTTTGACTGTCAGACCCATAAATTTTTGGCTGGCTGAGGCTTAATTGAACCTGGGAGTCTTAATTGAACCTGGGAGTTTGCTCCTTTTTATGAAGGGATTTTATGGGCATTGAAAGTGTTTTATTCTTTCACTGTGAGAACTCTGACATCAGCTTGCAAAAGAGATTTCCTTGAGGACAGACCTGGTCAAAATATTTAAGAGACTCACAATGTTAGTGACTTTGAATTGCTTAGGAATTCACCTTCCAGAGCTGCAGCTGTCAAGGATGTTCTTACATTTTGAAGCCTGTCAGACACTTTCCAACTACTGCTCTTAATTCTTTTTTACTTGTATTTTCTCTCACCGAGGAGCAACAGTTGTAAAATATTTACAAATAATGCATTTAATTCTGCTACAAGGAAATAACAACCCGGCTTTGCTGTTTTAATAATAACCTGGCTTTGCTGTTGTAAAACACAGTAGCTACACATGTTAATTTTCAGAAGTGCCTGACAGATGAACCAGACTTCATTGCTGCAAATAACTGTGGTTTTATATCTTTTTCTTTTTGCTTAGATGTTGTCATCTCGACAGCCTGTCACCCAACAGAAAACATCATCGCGTCAGCGGCACTAGAAAACGACAAAACAATTAAACTGTGGAAGAGTGACTGTTAAACGTTCCAGGATTGCTTTAGAGACTGTCAGGAAAAAACAAAAAAGTGTTTTTTAAAAAAAAAAATTACTAAAAAAAAAGCCAACCACCCATAAATCCAGTTTGGCAGGAAACCTGAAGAATATTTGACAAAGTGGTTTCTGTTAGTCTTGGCCCAAAGAGAACGTCTTAGCTCTGCTAGAGCCGGGCAACGTGGTGGGGAAAAAAAAGATGCAGTGTCTCCTTTTCTTGCCTAATGTTTTGGCAGACAAATGGATCATTCTGATGTCGGGTCAGAAGGGTCAGCCTTGTCTTGGAAACCCCAAAGATACTGTACTTTATGGTGGCATTGCTTCTGGGCACTGATGCTGCTTCAGGAAGACCTGCCAGCCTACTTTGTACCAGTAAGTTAAGTCACAAGCCTAGAGATGTGTGAAATTTTTTTAAAATGTCTAATTTTTTTTATTATTATTTTTTTAATTTTTT
The DNA here is from genome assembly GCA_013397135.1 of Pachyramphus minor. Lineage (NCBI taxonomy): Eukaryota > Metazoa > Chordata > Aves > Passeriformes > Tyrannidae > Pachyramphus > Pachyramphus minor. The sequence continues at coordinate 192,795 of VYXB01003570.1, read as the reverse complement.
TTTTCCAGAATGTAGGTTCTAGTCTCTTGAGAAGTTTCTGTATTGTTTTAAATAGGAGTACTGCATCTTTAAGGGTGCTTCATTTTAAACACTCAGCTCAAACTTTGTGACCAAATAAAACCATGCAGTTCCAGATTTCCCTCTTCCTGCCCCTGACTTGACTCCTGTGGTGGAATCTCTTACCTTCTGTATAGTTGCTTACCTCTTGTTATGTGTGTTTAATAGATGCTGTTTTAGAGCAAAGTTACAGTTCTTCTGTTAACCATTAAAATGAATCCTGCTTGTAGTTGTTCTCAGCATGTTTTAATTTTTTTTTTCTCTTCTGGTTCTAAAGCAATGCTCACAGAACACTGTAAAGTTATTTCAATGTAAAAAGAAACAAACCCCAGACTTTTGTATCTTGGAAATCCATCGTATGAAGCTGTATTGCTAATGGCATGACTCTGTATCTATTGCAGCGTTGGTATTTCTTTCCCTTTTTGTCATACCCATGTGGTATTTACACATTCAAAACAAAAAATACCATATGCCATAATAAAAAGGTGGGATTTTATGTGTATGTTTGTGGTAAGAGTGTGCTAATGTGAAGTGTCTGTGTCCATAAAGCTCTTTAGAGGGAAGTGTTTCTGCAGCAGCTCCAGTGAGGGGGGAGGAGGAACAGCACCATGGTGCTTTACATCAGTTGTGGAGAAAAGAAAGGAACACAAGTCGAAATTTGTCTAATAAGAGGATTCAGGTGAAGGTGTCCTCAGCAGAGACAACATTAGTACAACCCCTTCAGAGAGCTTTAACCAGGGGGAAAGGAATCCTGCTGCCCTCTCCTTGCAGGCTGAGCAGGGATCCAGGATTTAGCTTGTGGTGGTTAAGAAATGCATGGAGGCACAGGTTGATTGTACCCAGAGGGTTCTGCTGGAAGGGGATGTTTTGTTCCCGGTGAAGCAAAGATCCATTTTTTTGGTATTGACCTCATGCTTGGTAATAACAGAAAATCAATTACAGTACAGAACTCTGTAGTGCTGCCCTGAGGCTGCCTGGCTTTGCCCTTAGAGAAAAAGAGCTGCAAGACACGAGGTATAGCTTTGCTTTTTAAAATATGAAGGTAGAGTTCATGTTGAGCTGGTGCTAAAATGGCTATTAATAATATCACTGGCTTTTCAAGCTTTTCATTACCTCCCAGAAGGGACACTGTGTGTCTAGACTTGGTGAGCATCACTGCTCAAATGATCAATCCATGATTTTTTTTCAGGCCAGTGAAACTCTTCGATGCAAGGTAGGGCTGTGCTGCTTTATGGTGTGGAGAAGAGGGTATTTTACTCCAGCAGAGCATTTTAATGTAGATTCAGAAACATTTTTTGGCATAGTACTTCTTGTGTCTCTCTGTGAGTGGCTTTGCCCAGCTGTGCTGCTTTCTCTGCCCTCTGAGCCAAAGAGCTATGGAGAAGGAAGATGATTTTCCTGCTATCAGGAGGAAATCTCTTGAACAGCAGGTCTAGCAGAGCCCTGATGTAAAGGATCTGCTGGAAAGCTGTTCTTTGTAAAGGTTATGTTTAAATCCTTAATATCCCACCTGGGATTAATGCTGGGGCCTGTTGGCATGAGCTCTACTTAGCTATAATTATATACAGCCTGGCATGGCCGTGGTGGTTTGAGAGCTGGGATCAGCTAAAACAGAGCTCTGAAAAGAAGGTTCATGGACGGGCTGTAGTAATGGAGGTGTAGCTCTGTGTTAGGTGTGGGCTGAGAGGGAACAGAGCACATTGCAGCCTGCTGAGGTGGAGTGAGCTCTTCCTTTGGTGCTCTGGTTTCCTCAGTGAGCTTGGGCTGAGGGAAAAGCAGAAGCTGGGTGAAAAAAACCTGCTGCCTTTAAGGTTCGCCCCTCCAAAAAGATTAAACCGAAAAACATGGTTAGATGCCACGAAGTAAGTGGCAGTGCCTTAACCGTATGTGTGTTGTATAGGCCACTAGGACCTCTTCCATCCTTATCAAGGGGAGTGCTAACCTTCTCTCCTTTCATACAACACGGGTTTGAAGTAGCCGCAGAACATATTTAAGCCTTCAGCAAGCCAGTTCTGACAGGACAGAGTGAGGGCATATTTGTGTTTGATTTCATGTCAGTTTGACACCTCTTTCTCTTCCCCATGTGACAGATTTACTCTGATTCCCATTATGGCTATAAATCCCCTAAAAACCCCGGTAAAACCTCACAAACGCGCGCGTTCTCCTACCGCCTTAATGTATTCATCGCATTCAGCCAATCAGAGCGCAGCAGCCGATCCTCTCTGACTGCCCCCTGGCGGGCGGGCGCGCTCGCAATCACCGGGCCCGTTTGGGGGGCGGCACTTCTGCTTCCGGTGGGCGGGCCCGGGGACGCGAGTTCGAGTCCCGCCTCGGACGGGGCGGAGTGCGGGGCGGTGCCAGTGGCTGCTCCCGGCAGCCCGCCCGCGGGATGAACTCCCAGCGGGATTTGCCGGCGGAGCCGCCTAATCTGCGCAGGGTTCAGCCGTCCCGCTGGGTATCCCGCAGGTTTAAATCGGAGCAGAAGTGTCCCGGGAGATTTGCTGATGGAATCTCCCGCTGCCGAGGGAAGGGAGCCTGTTCCCGGCGTGTTCCCGCTGCCCCGGGAAGTTAAATCTCTCCGGATTCCAACAGACCTAATGACGCGTTACACGTTCCAGACGTGGAAGCGGCCGACGAGGCTGGGTTGGTTTTTGTCCCCTTTTCTCAAGGCCTTTCTCCTCTGCATCCCAAAGGAATAAAATCAGACAAACATCTGGCTAAATCAGCGCTGCGACTCCTCAAACCGGCGCTGGGAGTTGATGTTCCTACCGGGATTACCCCCTGCCCGCCCCCAGCATCCCACTGCCGGTCCCACCGACCCCAGGTTTACTGCGCTGTGACATCCCTCGGCCCCACCGACCCTCGCAGACCTCCAGGTCTGCGTTCCCGGCAGGAAGGAGCAGCCGGTGCCCTGTGCCGCTGGCAGAGGAGCCGCTTTGCCGGGTGAGGCCGCGGAGCCAGGTGCGGTGCCCAGAGGTGTGCGTGGGCCCGGCCCCGCCAGCTGTGCAACATCTGCCGCATCACAGTGTCACAGAACGATTTGGGTTGGAAGGGGCTTTACAGCTCATCCCATTCCCACCTCCTGCCATGGGCATGGACACCTTCCACTAGACCAGGTTGCTCCAAGCTCAGTCCAAGCTGGCCTTGAACACTTCCAGGCGTGCTACATTGCTGCTGCAGAGCCCAGGATGTTCCTGACCACCCCTTCCAGATATTGATGAGTTTATTAAGGGATTAAAAGTTAGTTTCCCCTCCTTATTGAATGCTCTGATTTATGCATACATTTAAATCAATCCCATTTCCTGTGTTTTATGCTTTCTCCTCCAGGCTTTCCGGCTTTACTGTGTCAGACAATTGTTACAGTCACATTGTTTTGAGGCAAGTGAAACACCGTGGGTGATTTAAGGGATTTGAATCCATGAGCTGCATTACTTGGGTGCACCTCCCAGGTGCCCATTGCCCTTCCTGAGATGTAGATGCCCCTACTTGGACTAATTTGTGCTGCCTCCTGGTGAAATATCGATAAGGATGTGTGCTAATGAAGATTCTGTTGGAGATTAGGTCCAAGCCTGCCTGTCTGGGAGCTGTGCCTGGCAGAGGAGGTGTCTGGTGGGCTGGAGTGCCCGGGGTGGGGGATTTCAGGTGCTGCTAGCAGGCACTTGCTGGATGAGCTACATAAGCAGCTTATTTTGTCATTTTAATTTTTTAATCCCATGCATTCGGTCGCGCTCCCTTATTAGTAAGCATTAGCTCTCCAAGTCCCATTAGCTCCGCTGAGAGCTGAGGCTTTGCCCGTGGGGACAGTGGTGGAGGAGCCAACAGGGGTCTGGGGGTCTGATCCTGTAGCTGGTGGCATCCTTGGTGTCCTGTGTGGATGTGGGTCCAACACTGACCCCATAGAGCCATCACAGCTCGGTCCTCTCCTCCCCTGCACCCCCGTCCCCTTCCCAAGCCCCTGGCAGCCCAAGCTCCCTCCAGAGCCAATCCAAGCCTGGGGCTGGCTCTGTTTGGTCTCTCCCTGCTTTATTAAGGCAACTGTTTTCTTGTATGTAAACACACACACTACATTCAAACCTTCTCTCTCCTCCAGGGTTTCCCTTTAACCCCACGGCCATCCCCAGGGCTGTACTTTGTTAGAGCATCTCAAGTGTCGGATTTAAAATTAGTTGACTGCTTCTCTTTAATAAAATTATTCCTGCCCTCTTTAAATAGCACAATATGTCACAGAAAGCCCGTGGGTCCGTTCATGAGGCAGTTCAGAGAGGAAAAAGAGATGGGAGAAAAAAAAAAAAAAGTAAAACCATACATCTCCCCAAACCCCTTCTGCCTAATCCAACTGAATTAGAGGATTTCGAAGTGGATTTAAAACTAAATCTTGATTAGGGAGAATTTCTCTCCAAGAGCTGCTGCACGGTGGTATTAATGGGAAGTGATCGTGGACAGAGGAAATAGGACAGAAATAACTGAGGGTAGCACATACGCACTCAGGTCTGTGCATGAACTGAAAGAATCAGAGAATTTCTCAAGAGGAAAAGGGAGAAATTAAGCACCGACATAAGGAGACTGGGTGCCACGGGGCTGGCTGGGGAAGCTTGGAGCAGCCAGAGCCCTTCTGCACTGACAGCATCTCCCTTTATCCCAGCGGAGGGGTTTGCAGGTGAAGAGGAGGCAACGAGCGAGGCTGGGGAAAAGAGCTCGGAGGAGAGGAGACCTCTGCCCGCTCCCCCAGAGCCTGGTGTTCGTCCTCTGAGCCCTGGGTGGACTCCAGGAGCCGACCCTCATGCTCTACAGACACATGCCTGGAGGTGCCCATGGGATCCTGTCTCTGATGACCGTGGTGTTCGTCCTTCCAGAGGGTAAGTGCTGCTGTTCCCGGGGTGTGGGGTGTACCCCATGCTTTGGAGTCTGGTTTGCATCCTCCCTAAACCCTGGTTGTTCAGGTGTGTTTTATCCTTGGGATGAATTTGGGGTATTACTGCCCTAAGCAATACAGCTGTGTGTTGGTGGTTTTAGGAGAGAGCTGAAATCATGATTTGTAGAAAAGAGCAGTGTGGCTGAATGTGGGATCTTGTGGAAAGCTGGCCTTGAACACTGGCAGAGACTCCCCTCACCATTCCTGGCTGTGTGAGGGTCTCACCCACCTCCCAAAATCCCTGTGGGAGCAGAGGAGGCAGGACTCAGGAAGGGCTCTGGGTCAGCATTTGGAGGTGACAAAAGGTAACGGCAGCAATAAGTACAACCTGATCAATCAACACAGAGATTGCCTTAAACTCTGTGGACAGCATAAGTTAATATTGTTGGAGGCCTATTCTTTTTTTTTTTTTTTTAAAAAAAAAGAAGCCTGAGAAATGGCTTAATTCCCAATCTAGCAATTCTCAGACACAGTCGCTGACCCTGCAGGGAAGGGCTGAGCTGCCGCCAGTGCAAGTGTGCAAAGCCCTGGGGACACACTGAGGCCACTGTCCCGGGGTTACAGTGCTCTGAACGAGGATTTCCCTTCTGTTTCAGAGTTGGTTTGCCTCCCTGATAGAACCTGTGATAAAATCAGGACTGTGTTCAGGGAGAAAACCAAACCACTCTGATGAAACCATCCCTCTGGAGCGAGTGCCTCCAGCGTGGGCACAGCTAGACTGGAGAAATTTGGTGTAAAAGGGAAAAGCTGTTTCTGAGCACAGCCGAGCCCTGACTCGATGGTGTCCGTCATTGTGAGGTTTCACCTACTCTTAACACCCCCTGTTCCAAAGCTCCCTTGTTCCCACTGTTTGATCCCAGGGCAAATCTCCAGCTAATCTCTGATTTTGCACTGACCTCTAGTGGGAGATGATTCCGTATTTTTGAGCCCACTGGGTAAACAAGTGACGGGCAGCTCCGGGCTCTTGGCTCAGCGCTTAATGCGACTTGGCAAGGCCGTCGTTAGAGAGCAGCTCGGAATGAGTTGAAGCATTTCCCCCCCTGGAAAAACCCAGCTGTGTTTCTTACGGTTCTTGTTTAGTGTCTGGACTCCAGTGCTACGGCTGCAACATCGTGGTTGGCACCAAAAACGTGGACATGGGGTGCTCTAACCCCGAGGTGATCACCTGCTCCCAGTCCCACCAGGGCTTCAAGCACCGGTTCTGCATTAAGACAGAGAGCGGTGAGTCCACCTGTGGGGCGCAGGGTGGAGCTGGTGATGCTCACACCCCAAATCCACCCTCGCAGCCCCCAAGCAGGGCCTGTCCCCAGTGCAAAGCTGGCAGAGCATCCCCCTCCACCCTGCCCGTCACCCTGACGTCCCGCCCTGTTTCCTTGCTTTGCAGTGGTCCTGGGCATCCTGCTGACCAGCGGCTGTGCCACCTCCCGCCACTGCCAGCAGCAGGAGCTGCCGGGCGTCCGCATCCACTGCTGTGACACCGACCTCTGCAATGGCTCCCCCAGAGCCCCCCGGCCGCCCCCCGGCCTCGCAGGAGGCCACCTCCTGCTGCCCTGCGTCCTTGCTGCCCTGCTCCTCTCCTGAGCCCACCGGGGCTTGGGGGGGTGTGGGATCCTCGTGGGATGGGTGCTGGGAGCAGGGATACCCCCATCGCTGCTCCTGTGGGCGGGCAGGACGCCCTCCTCTCCCCTTTCCTCAATAAAATGTGCCGAATGTTTTGCCCTGGGAAGGTTTCGGTGATGCCCGGCGGCTTTTTTTCATCCCCGGGGAGGATTGGGGATGGTCCTTCAGGCTCGGGGGGATCAGGGTGCCTGCAGCGGCCTGGGGTTGGGGAGCACAGGTTCAAGGGGGTATATCCATGTTCCCGCAGGGATCGGGAGCACGGCCGAGCCCAGCTCTTCCCACGAGAGGGCATCCGTGGCCCTCGCTCCGCATCCCGACCGCCGCGGGGGCTCCGGGATGCAGGGATGGAGCACCCACGCAGGACAACATCCCCAGTGGGATGGGTGAGAAATGGGGTGGGAGAACAGGGGCCCGAGTGAAATGAGCGCTTTTTTTTCAGACATTATCCCAGTTGAAGAGGCCAAACAGGATTTTTAAGGGAAAAATCCCATCCAGTCCGGATCGGAGCCCAAGTGGTTCCTCCAAGGTCATCGCGAGGGTTTGCAGCAGAGCTGGGAATTAAACGCATATGTCTCAAGAGCCAGCCCTGTGCTTTTATCACCAGGGAAACAGCATAAACCTCCCTGTGAGAAATGGATGAAATGTTTTTATTCTATTTTTTTCTTTAGATTAAAAAAAAATAATGCAAAAGAGCTTTTCCATGCAAAACATCAGCTTTTGATGACATTTCTCAGATGTGTCAGAAAACAAGCCAAAACTCTTCTAAAAATATTATCTGAGGCACCTTCCCAGCAGAAGCACTTTGGGACTGATACAAAACATGTTCAGATTCTGAAGATTCAAAATAAAAGGAAATAAGAAAACAAATCCTGCAAGAAAAATGACAAGAGCTACAACACTAACCAATTCCCCCTTTTTTCCCCTTAAAACGTTCCTTATGATTTTCAGGGGAGCAGGAAACATTTCTTTGGCAGCTGGAGTTGTTCTCACTACTGGTTATTTATCTGCCTGGGTGAGGGCTGTGCTGAGCTGTTGCAAAAGCTCCACAGCATCAGCCTGCTCCAGTATAAATTCCCGTTTATTGGGCGAGGATTGGGATGGGCTCCCAGTGGAGGTGGTGGCCGGGGGTCCTGCTGTGGTGAGGGCCACCTTGCCAGGCAGCAGCATCTTGGGGAGAAGTGAGGGGTGGCCGTGGTCCCTGCATCCCTCCATCCCTCCATCCCTCCATCCCGGTCCGTGTTCCTCTGGTGGGTGATGCTGCTGCCCCCGCTCTGCCCCCCTTGCCCAGCTCGAGCCATCCATCTTGCACCGTGTAAGAGCCCTGTTGCAATTAAGTAGGCTGAAGTGCTCCTGAACTCTTTAACCTTTGCCCTGGGATTGCTCCTTTTGCCCTGGGGCTGTGGATCAGCTCCATTGCACTCTCCAAACAGCGCCTGCTACTTAGCTGACATTTCTTTCTCCTGCTGGATCCTATTAGCACCCTGAGGTTGAAAATGCTACTTTGGAGTGTTGTAAGGAATGTGATTTATACTGGAAAGTAGTGGCAATCTATCTTTCCCTACACACACACTGCACATGAGGCTGGAGAGCTAAATCCACATCGCCTGAACAAACAGCGACCGGGATAATTGTTGAGGAGGCTTCAGACACGGAGCAGGGAGAGGAGCCTGGGTGGGACAGCACCAGGGCCAGGGAATGCTGAGCTTGGGGCAGGCAGGCGTCAGCAGGGCTGTGCAGGGAACCCACTCCCCATTGGGATCCCATCCCCACACCAGTGCAAACTGGTGCTGGGTGTAGCACTGGTTTCCCAACAATGCTGAAGACCTGGTTAGGGGCTGCCTGGGCTGGTTGCAAGAGCTCTGGTTGTGGATCCATCGTGTCCTTCTTCACCGTTGGTCCTGTGTCCAGGGAAGACCAGAGCTGAGCAGAATTCACACTGGTTTGCCTGCATGTGAGTACATATCATGGATAATGCAATCTGCATGGGAAGCAGATGGAAATAAGAATTGAATGGTGCCTGAAGGAGGGCTGATTAGCCTTTATCAGATATGACACGCTAACCACCGAGGTTCCTTGCTGAAATACCGGGTTAAAATCTCTGCAGTGTCAAATTTCATCCTCCTGAGCAAAGAGACACTTTCCATAGTGTTTGTGTGAATCTTCTGGATAAGCCCTGGAGACTGAAACCGTCTCAGCTTCATCTGGGCATTAAAAGTCCCACCCACATGTTTAAAAAAAGCCCCAAACCCAGAAACGCAAAAGCTGACATTTACTCTAAAATGTCTTTTTCTTCCTGCATCGCTGCGTGGCATCCCGTGTGAGCCTCTGCCTTCTCCTTGCTGGAGCAGGGCTGGAGGCATCCTCCTGGGCATTCCCACCGACTGCCATTCCCCCTGGAAGCTGAGGGATTATTTTGCACACGCAAAAGTGTGTGCACAAGCACGCACACTGACACTGGCACAGTGTTTTCTGGGAGAAAAACCAACTAAAAAAAAAAAAAAAGAAACCAAAGCCCCAACCCTAAGCAGCCTCTGTGTCAAAAGCCCTTTTATAAAAGCCTCAGTAGCTGAAGAATTGCCATTGTTTTGGTCTCCAGTGAGTGCTAGTCTTAAAATATTTCCAGCTCAGAGCAGGCTTTGACATTCTGCCCAGACCCAGGAGAGGGAACAAACATGAGTTCAGAAATGTTTCTACAAGGCACAGATCCTTCTTCCTTTTGGAGAATCACGTTCAGCATCTTACATCCTGTGGCCATGTCCTCCCAAAGTGGGGGAAACACTACAAAACACCCCTGAAAGCAAGGAGGGGGGAATTCTTTGGGGCTCCCTGTCAGGCAGGGAGAGTTGGGCTTTCACACCGAGGTGCTGGGGTTTTCTTTTTGTGCTTTTTTACTCAGCCTTTCCCTCATGAGCATCAAAGCTGTTTTTTTCCCCAGAGAATGCTTGAATTCCAATGGTTCCGCAGACCAAACTCCCCATCCCTCTGGATGCCAGCAGATGGTCCAAAAGTGCAGGCTGTGTAGGCTCTGGAAATCAAAGAAGACAGAAAGTTTGCAGTGATATTCATCCCCCTTTAGCCTTTTTCTGTGTGTTCACCAGTGATGCTGGGAGTGACAGAGTGTGGATTTGGGAGCAGGAACCTCTCAATGCTTCACTATCTCTATGGAAGGACATGAAAGGGATGGACCATGGCACATGGAATCATAGAATGGTTTGGGTTGGAAGATCATCCAGCCCTTAAAGATCATCCCATTCCAACCTCCTCGCCTTGGGCATGCACTTGCTCCAGGTGGTGGTGGGAGCTGGGGTAGGAGGACCCCAGGACAAGGACATGGTGGGGAGTCACAGCACAGCTGCTTGGTCAGTGTTCATGGTTTATCACCTTTCCCCTTTCCACCACGTGAAACGAGGAGAGGAGCTGAGATGTAACTTACACTTCTGCCAAGGCTGTTCCCCACCTTCTTGCAAACAACTTTCTGGCAGAAAAGTGGTGCAGAAAACTGCCAGAGCTCTGCAGGCAATTGAGAACTCTGAGGCTGCCCCAGGCTCTGCATGAAGCGGGTGCCCAGGGCTGCTTCAGGAATGCTTCCAAGAGGCTGGATGCTCTGGAGAACATGAGCTAACCTGAGCTTATCTCAGCTCCGAGCACTCCTCATGTTGGATAAAGAGCAGTGTTTACTCAAGAACAATGTGGGGTTAAAATTTAGTAAGTCCTTGTGCAATTCTTTATGGAGAGGCAGCAAGGACAAATAAACATCTCTCAAAACACAGTCAGTACTCAGGCTCACTGTTTAATTCATCCGCCGGAAATGCATCTTGTTTATAGCCATTCATTGCAGGGGCTCGGAACAGCAGGGGTTTGATCCACTCCAAATTTCAGGCAAAATAATATGATTCTCTTTTTTCTCTTGTTTGTTCTTAGTAGAGAACACAAGGTCAAATCTTCAACTAGTGCAAAGTTTGCTCTGAACTACTGAATATTTTTTTATTTGAGAAAGTTTTTCCTCTGCTCTCTCTCCCTTTCCAGGCCTCCCCTTCCCTCCAGCTCATCAGCTCGGGGGGAGCCCAAGGTGCCAGAGGATTTGGGTTTCCTCCTTGAGTGATAAGGGCTTCTAGGAGGAATTTAAGCTGGGTGGCCAAACCAACTTTCAAGGTTGAAAGTTAGGATGTCTCTTATCTACTCCACTCCCATGGAGAGACAAGCAGCAGAGCAATCACGTGTGGGAGATGCAGCTCCCTCCTCCCAGGGGATGCTGCAGTGGGGCCCCACAGAGAAATCCCCTGCTCTGGGAGCTGGTCCAGCCCCATCCATGTTATAAAGATGAGTGGGAGCAGTGCCAGCTTTATTGACAGAAGGCCTTGAACTGGGTCATGTTGCCCATCTCCCCTCCCAGCACCAGGCTCTCCTCATGCACGGACACACAGGGAGAGTGTTGCTCAGGGGGATGTACAGGTCTGGGAGCTGCACACACACACTGGCTGTGCTCAAATGAGCCCAAAGCCTCAAGGCAAGGCTCTTCTGCTCTAGGATGAGAGACAAGGCTGCCTTCTGCCAAGGGCTGGGCATTGAGGGGGCTGCAGTGAGGGAGAAGGGGGGATCCCTGTTCAGTTTAATAACTTGGTGGCAGTGTGGGAGCCAGCGATGTGCCTGACCTACATACAGCCCAGAGCCCTCTGAGCACAATCAATCCATTGGCAAGAGAGAAACCACAGTGTGGGGGAGGGTCTATCCCACTACATCCAACCAGCATGGCCCCCTGGTCAGATGGGGGCTGATGGAACCATGGCTGTGCTGTGGTGTCTAAGCACCAGGATGAAGCCACATGGCAGCATCTTGTCCTCCTTGCTGGACACCACGTGCATCCCACAGCTTCAGCACCCCTCCCTTGCACCCTACATGCTCAACAGCCCTGGCACAGATCCACCTGCTCCATGGACACATATTTTGGGATGTTCTCCTCTGGCAGACCTGCAACGGGCTTCTGGGAGGGAGAGGCATTGGGTTATACATGCCCTTGGGACACCTCTAAGTGATGCACACAAGGGTTTGGCTGCTAAGAAGTCAAAAGGTGTGCTCCTTGGCTCAGAAGCTCGATTCACATCTCCTTGCAGAGCCTGCTAATGGATCATCAGTGGATTTGAACGTCCTTCCTCCCAGGTGTCTGGTTTATCCAGCTTGGAATCACACCCTTAAGCCTTTTCCTTCGACTCTGTGGTTTGAGCATCTCACACCCTTGGGCCACTTTCACTGCCCTCACGGTCTCTGCTGCAAAGGAGGGATGTGTCTGTCACAGTTTGCTCTTTGATGTCCTTCAGCAGAGTGGTTGGGAGCATGACAGGAATACAACAGCAAACAACAGGAGGGAAGGGAAGACACCCAGAGCGAGAGACTGCAGCATTGGCAGCAGCACATGCAGAGAGGCAAGTGATGGTCAAGAGGAGGTGTCCTCGCAGTGGGTAACCCTTTTGGGAAAAAAGCCAGGTCTTCTCTGTGTCAGTCTGGTGTCCCTCCCCTTAAGCTGTGTCTTCTCTGCTAGTGCTGCCTCCACGGAGCAGCAGACTTGATCTCTGACGGTAATTACCGAGCTCGTTAAACACAGGAAAACAAACCCTGTGTGGAAAAAGGAAAAAAAAAAAAATAAGGCAAGTTAAAAGGTGGGCAGAGCCTGGCATTGCCTCTTCCCGGCGGTGGCTTCGGGGAAAGCACCGTGCCAAGTTTCAGTTTTACAGGGCAGAAATGAATCACGGCAAACTGCTGACGAAGCCTCGGCAAACACCGACTGCTCGGGTCTAAAGGGAACGCGCCGCCGGCCCCCCCTCCCGCCGTCTGGGCACTCGGCTGCTAATTAGTAAATAAGGGATAATCCGATCAATTAAGTGCTCAGCCCGCAGAGAAGGGCACGCACACCTCTGCCGGAGAGGTGGCAGGGCAGGGGTGGCCCTGTGGGGACAGAGTGTAGGGCTTGGGACAGCTCTGGGGATGTGGGGGGACACCAGGGGATGCTGGGGGTCTCTGCCACAGGATGCTGCTTGAAAACAAAGCTCTCTCAGGGGGCAGTTCTCCCTCGCCGGAGAGCACGTGGTTAATTGGGATGCAGGAGGGTGGGGTGGATGCTCAGTGTGTCCCGTCTCCCCCAAATCATGTTGGACTCTGCTCTGACGGGCAGGGGGTGGTTACTGAGAGGCAGAGAGGTTTCTATGCCCTGAGTGCACTGGCAGGCTCTATCCCTTCTCTGGCCATCCCTCCAGGGATGGAGGAGCAGGAGCCCATCCAGACTGTGCCCTGTCCTCAGCCCAGGCCACCCTCCAAGTCATCCCAGTGTCACCACAGCGGGTGAGGAGTGGCCACCTCAGTCCTGGGGTCTGTCAGTGAGCGAGGCAGAAGCAAAACCAAGCTGCAGGAATCTCTGACTCTTTCCAGACTTGCAAATTCAACCTCAGGAGAGCAGCAAAAGGAAATTAAAAGCTCACTTGATGATGGCAAGTAGGGCTCTCCTGAGGCTTTGCAGCAGCTGGGGCAGCTCACTTGCAGAACCCAGGACAAGGGGACCTGGCTGAGGGTCCCAATCCTGCTGCTGACCCTGTGCCAGCCCCCCTGGCAGCCCTGTGCCCCCACAGCTCAGTCCTGTCCCAACAGACCCCTCGTACAAGGATCTTTCTGAACATTTTCTTCTGCTTCCCCTCAGCTGATTTCTGCACTATTAAAATGTTTTCCACCAGCACCAGTTTCAATTACATGTTTTTAAAAAGTCATTAAAGAGAATTCCCCGTGAAATTATTTTGATTTCCCGCCCCTCCATCTACTTCCAAACTAATGAGATTAATTGAAAACTACAAACATTTTCCAAGGGCCCAAGGCAAACGCAATGGCAAACACATGTAACTCTTCCCAAGGATTGCATCCATCTTCCCTGCTGCTTGGAGCATCCCTCCCGACACAGGGCTGCATTTGGCAGTCTTGGAAGGTGCTCAGGTTTGGAAACCTTTGATATTTTTTCCCCCTCCTTTGAGGAAGGAAAAAGAAAGTGCCTGAGGAATGAGAGCTGTCAGAGGCAATAATGTGAGATCTCAGTTGTGGCTGGCAGGCAGACGGGGGTTCTCTCTGGCATGTGGAGTTAACTGGGGAACTTGAAACAGGGAAGTGGGGAGGGATTTAGAAAAGTTTTACTGCTTTGTCTCAGCCTCCAGGTAGGAAAAGAAAAATAAAATCCTCCAAACCCAATAACCTGCAAAGCAAACCTGACAATAGCTCTATTCTCCTCCCGGGGGTTTATCCTCTCCCGGTGTTTGATTCCTCCTATCCCGGGTAAATCAATAGGACAAATCTCTGGTGCTGCACCTCTCCCGGCCCCCACGGGCTCCTCCAGGATTGATTACAGCCAACAGCCCTCCCCAGGGCTGCACGACTCTGAATAAGGATAAATAAAGGGAACAATACAGGAGATTTGTTACTCGGGTGAGCAATCAGTCAGCATCACCTTCCCTCCAGTGCTGCTTTAAGCAGAGTGAAGGAAAACCTTGAAAAACCCCAATAAAGCCCCAAACCCTGCTGAATTCCGTGGGATCATACATTTGCACACACAAACACACAGACAGCAGTGAGGAAGATGGTGACAATAGTCTTGGAATTGGAGAAAACCTGTTTATTTGCATGGAACTCCCCCTCCTCAAACCACAGGTTGTGCAAACATATGAGTATTGATGAGGGCTGAGATAATTAAATTGCAGAATGGACTTGCTCCTGCGCCACAAGGACTTTAACCTCATTTATCATAGAATCACAGAATCATGGAATGATTCTTCCAGGGATGGGGCTCACACGTGCTGCCTTCTCCCGGCAGGGACAAGGACAGATTTCAGTGGGACCACAGGGAAGATTCTGTGAGGTGCCCGTGGAAGGTCTGCTGCTTCACCCTCTTGTCAGAGTGAGGTGCTGGATCTGGAGGGTGCACAGGGAGCAGTGAGAGTCCCACCAGCCTGGTGCTGGCACAGGCAGGGGACCAGGGCAGCCCTGGGACAACCGATGCAACAGCCCGGCCAAAAAAGCCTGTGGTGGATCCCATCCCCGGCACCCTCTGACAAGTTAAAAACCTCCAGTTTATTAAAGAGACATTCCTACTCTAATAAAAGGCGCGTTGTCTGGTGGCTGAGAGGCTGCAGGATGTTATGGTTGGAATGTTCCTTGTGTAATTAAAAGCCCCACCAGCTGTGGATCCACGAGAAGCTATTTTTTTTTCGCCCCCCAGCCAGCCAGACGCGATGTTTTTTGTGATCTCTGTGATGTCACCAGCTCCCCTTTGATGTGTGCAACCAAGGGACCTCTGAGGCTCATGACTGTGGGGGTGTATTTGTCTGAGTACTGCTCATTAGATGACCCAGTAGGATGGAGGTAAGATTAATTGCTGAGGGGAAGAGACCGATCTCTGCATCCCTGTATCCCTGTATCCATACTCCTTAGTGCATTAGGGTTGGTGGCTGCTGTGATGAGCCAAATGCACAAGTAATAATAAAGCAAAGTCACTCCCCAGATTTCAATAATGGGACAAAAGGATGGATTGTTCTCCCCATTTCTTGTGGGAAGAGTGGAGACACTGGGCAATTAAAGGTTTGCCTTGACAAAATAACACAGGGCTGTCCCAAAGGGATGTGTGTGGAGCTGGACCCAGAGCAGATCCCTCCTGATCCCCCCTGATCCCCCCTCTGTGCTGTCCCCTTTGTATAACACAACCAAACCATAGATTTGCACTGGTTTCCTTATGCAAGTCCTTCTTTGGACTGGCTGGGAGCAAGTAAAGCTGCAGGAGTGGCCAGGCCTAGTGGCAGACTTGGGGTTTGCAGGGACATAAATGAACTGAGATCTGCTGAACCTTCTGCCTCCTCAGTGCACAAACCACCCTCCCAAATCCACTGGAAAGCACTTTGTTCCTGTTCTCTTTCTGACATCCTTGCTCCCAGTACCATGTTCCATACTGGACACTTAAGGCTCTCCCACAGCACAGCTCAGATGCTCCCCAGGGGCTCCTGGCCCTCCCTTTGGGGATCTGGATTTTCCAGGGATAGAAAGAGTTGGAGGCAAAATCCTGATGTCATACCCATCATAAGGAAATAAATGAACATATTTTATGCAACCCCTTGCTTTGTCATCTTTGGGCTCTGGGGGTCCTTGGAGGACAGCTGGAGCCCATCCTTCCACCCAGGCTCGGTGACTTCTGAGGTGTTATTCTGGGTTAGATGAAAAACAGCCCCATGACATCAGAGAGGGCTCAGCACAGGCTGTAGGAACAGTATGTCCCCACCACGCACACCCTGGTCTCTTGCTGGGACAAATACCTGTCCCAAGCCTCTGTGTGAACAGGTATTTCTGCAGGTATTTATCCTCCAAGCAGCCCAGAACTGGATTAAGATAAGGTAACTGCTGGGATGATGTGGAAATGTCTGTCAGGCCTACAAACCTGCAGGGCAAATTAAGCAATCATGTTCCCAGGACATACATAAAAATAAGTAAAAAACACTATTAATCCATAGCAACAAAAGGAGATGGCATGGCAACAGCAGCAACTGCTGCAAAACAAAACAGTAACAAGAGGAGAGAAGGGGAGAGAGAAAATAAAGCGCTGCTCTGGCCTCCGGGGGGGTTTTAAGGTCAAGTGGGATGTTGCACCCCAGGTGGGGCACTCAGAACATGGTCTGGGTGCTGATACCAGGCTGGCTGCGTGGTCCTCTATCAGTCCCTGCACAGCTCTCCTCCAGTCCTGGGGTCCTGAAGGATCCTGAAATGTCCAGTCTGGCTTTGGAGCTGGGAAGGGGCTGCAGTGAGGCACTGGCTGTGGCCTGAGGTTGTGGTGACAGCATTTCCCAGGCTGTGCTCAGAGCAGGTCTGGCTGCTGGGGCTCTCTAGGGGTTCCTGACTCTCTGCTCAGGATGAGAAAGGTCCCAGGCCCTGATGATTGGCAGCAGAGCAGGGCAGGGAGCTGAAGATATCAAATCCAATTTGTGGGGTTTTTTTATAAATTAAACAAGAACATCAGCAGAAGCTCAAAATCACTTCACAAACATGAGCTGTTGGCACTGCAGAGGAAAGAGAGGACTGGTGTGCCATGGACTTGCTGGATTAAATCACCCAGCCCAGGACCAAAGCTGCGCTCCCACCTCCCAAAAGGATACTTTCAGCTCTGATGAGGGCAACACCCCTTCAGGAAACAAAACTGGCATAAACTCAGCATCAAAACAAGGCTCAAACCCTGTTTGGAACCCAGGCAGTGCTCTGCTGTGGGTGTGTGGGAAGAGCATGATGGAAATAAGCCCTAATGGGTGTTAATTTGAAGTGGGAAGTTTGTGAGTCAGGCGGGGGTGCAGGGGAGGAGTGGGCAGGCAGCACGATGCTGGGACGAGGAGTGCTGAGCTTCTGCTGCATGCTGAGAGGGGCTATGTGTGCTCCTGTCATGGCTGGTCAGGCTGAGAGCACCCCAGTGAGGGTAGGTGGGCTCAGGGTTTGGGTGGAGAAAGGGGATTGCACCGAGGGAACTTGGCTTTAGCAGAACCCACGTTCGAGGGATCGTTGTTAAAAGGAGATCTTCCATGCTGTGAGAGCCAAAGCAAACACAGTGAAACTTAATTAAATGCCTGCCTGCTAAAATAATAATTTTCTTATGAATTGAGAAGGGGAAAACACAATGAGAGATGATCCTGATAAAGGAAGGATGATTCCCCAGTGAGCCTGCCAGAAGCGCACGGGTGAAGAGCTCAGTAAAGCAGGATGGGGAGGGTTGGTAGGGAAGGTTCTCCACTTTTCCCTCATCCAGATCCATGTGTAGGATGCTCTCCATGTCCATGCCAGCTGCTGAAGCCCCCATGGACTGCCTGTCTCTGTCCCAAACCATGAACATACAATCCTGTGCTGCTCGACCGCTCAAGGAATGGTGTTGTCTGAATTACTGACAGCAAGTGGAAATATTTATGCTTGTCTAGTGGAAAGAGAAGGAAATGGGGTGAAAAAGTTTGTGAATGGCTGCAATTTTCATCCTGCTCTTGCTTGCTGGTGCTGGGGAGACGGGAGGCACCTCCTCTGGGGCCACTTCTGCATGAGGAGAACTTGCTCCGTGGGGCTCTGGACAGGAAAAAATGTCAGCTGGAAGAAAGCCCTTCCAAGTAAGATGTGAATGGTAATATCATCATCATCCAAACAACCCATGAGAATCATTTCAGGAGGCAAAGTTGGGGGGGAGGAGAAAAAAAAAAAGGAAAAAAAAGAGGCCTTGAGCCATGCACCTGCAGGACAGGCAGGTGAGTGTGTAGAGTGGGACTTGCATGAGCTCGGGCTCCTACTCCCAGGCCTGCACAAATTGTAGGCTGAGAGACCAGGCTGAGATTTCTTTTGAAAGTGTCTCTCTAAATGTTATTTCCATTTGACAGGAAAAAAACCCCTCAGGATGGACAGATGGCTTTCACCTTTAAAGGATTCCTCCCTGCAGGTCTGCTGCCTCGGCTCCTCCAAGCCTTGGGTCTTCAGCATCTCTACACTCCAGCAAGAGAAGCTTTCCAGCCCTCCTTGGGCTGTGATAGGCACCAAATGCAACACAGAAAAATGGAGAGAATAAGAAGAAATTTTGAGCTTTTTTCTTTTTTGCTGGTTGGCTTCATCACTGCTGGCTCCAACCAGTGCATTTGGCTTCTTGGGTTTGACTCAGGGTTTGTGGGTTCAATACTTCTATAGACCTCAAACCCACAGGGGAAGGGTTGGGCCAACCCCCTGTTTTTCCATTATTTTAATAAATGTGATCGTCTCAAGAAAGTTTAGTTTTCTAGCCTACTCCAAATGCAGATAATCCTTCTCTGTCAATAAAAAAGCCAAACCCAGAGGCCAAAAGATTGGATTTGGACTCTACATTATTTGGCATTGACTATTTTAGATGCATTGAACATTAGTTCATGGCTGAAATTACAGAAATAAACCCGCTAATAAAATAAACTAATAACTTTTACCCTCTTTGTCTTTCTATGGGAATCAGGACCGGCTGAGTCTGTACAATAATTATACTGTAAGCATGGCAAAAAAAAGTTCTTGACTCCTGCCATTCCCAGCCCTTCCCACCGAAGGGGAACCCCTCATCTCCCTTGGTAATAAATTTAAAACAGTTTTATTTACCTTGAACTACTCAGCCAAGAATGCACATTATTTAGGGACTGGAATAAAAAGCCATTCACTCTAGTTCAATTGGCCATTTAGTTCAATTTGTGTGTGTTACTGCAGGTAATTACTATGGTAATAATGTACTGTAATCTGTGCTGATTTGGAACTTGTCCTGTTTCTGTATTAATAATAAGTGCCATATATGTACTAATTACCAGTTTGTTACCATGGTTATTTGCGTAGATGCCACGCTAATGATACCCTGGAAACATAAAGCAATCACATTTTTGAATTAAATCTTTGTGGTCTCTTTAGTGCTAAAAGCCCAATTCACATAAAATAATGATGAAGAAAATGAGCTCATCGGCACTGACTCGCCAGCGAGCTGATTAGCCGAGCTGCATAAATACATGGTTTTACCACACTGAAAAATTAGAGCCTCCAAAACATTTTCCACGGTTGCTAAGTAACTTCCCAAAGATTACATCACTTACAGGAACACGCGGTGCCAAATCTGTCATGCACACGTATTTATAGAGCACTCAGTGCGGGGAATGTGCGGCTCCGGCGCTGCCATAGGTGCACGGTGCTGGCTCCCTGCCAGGGATTGGGGAGGGGGGGGAATAAACTGGCATCCCCCTCTTTCCTGACAAACTCACACACACACCTTTTACTCCTTGGAAAAACCCAGGAGGCAATCCGCAGGCATCTATTTTTTATTTTTTTTTTTCCCCTGGATTATTTAAAGCCAGAAGGGACCTCTGACATCCCTCCTCTGTAATAATTCCATGCTGTGAGTCCTGTGCTGGCTTGTGTCTCTTCTCCTGTGTAAATTGAAGGCAGCAGCATATTTTGGGGATGATTTGTTGGAAATGTGTACTGGAAGGGACAGGGCTGGCTACTGCTGCCTCCCAGTCTGAGGGAGCACTGCTGTGTGTCACCCGACGTCTCCAGGTTTTCCATGGGACGGTGACCAGCAGTTGTCCCTGCAGCCTTCCATCCCACTTTTCCTGCCAACAACCTGCTATTCCCACGCAGCAGCTACCTTGCTGGCCATACTGGATCCACATTACAATTAAAAATAGTTTCTTGGCAACAAAACCATTCCGTTTTCCCCCAGCGTGCAGTAAACAATGGGTCCTTCCTACCCTAAAATTAATGGCGATTCCTTAACCAGATGACACTGGGGAAGGGGCTGGGGAAAGCTGGAACAGTGAAGCTCTGTGTCCCTGTAGACAGCAAGGAATAAGGCAGGGAAACCTGTAGGTCCCAACCCTATAGTAAAGCCTGATTCCTAATGCTGTGGGTGAAGCCAGATGGATCTGGAGCTGTTGCAGATCCATTGGGAGCAGCAAGACCCCAAGATAGTGGGGTTGGTGCACTCTGGGTCAGCTGAAAGATGGAGGTGGTGGTCTCCTCTCTCACTGGCAGGATTTCTCCAGGAAAAGAACAAGGAGGTGGGAAGGAGCATCCTGCTTGAGGGAAGTGGTTGTTCTGGACTGCGTGTACCCGGGAGGACCAACAGCCGCCGGAACACTGGCCACAAGCCCTGGGAAAATCACGAGATCAATTTGCCAAGTGAAATTTCCTGCCCCTCTGCAGGTCACGGAGGGGCTGGCTGAGCCACCCACTGGAGGGTGCTCAGAGCTTTCACCAGTCAGGGAACCACTGGACCAAGGCTGTTGTTGTCCTTCCATTATCCTCTGTTATCCTCCCTCTGCTTTGGCCCGAGGCCATGGCAGCATTTCCCTCCCTGCTCCTGCAGAACCCAATCCCATGCAGCGGATGCCATGTCACTTGAAAAGCTACTTAGTGCTCTTTATTATCTGGTCATTATTTTTCCACTGAAGCCTGAGATAAGCAAAGCATAAATCAAACCAGAACAGGAGCCACTTGGAGCAGGTAAAGGATGGAAAAGGTTTTATTCAGTGAATCTGGGCAAGAAAAGCCAAAAGAGGGAGAGGGAGGGAGGAAAGGGGGAGGCGAGAGAAATAAAGAAGGTGAAAGAAACACCACTTGTTATTTGTGGGATGAAGATAAATGTTTCCAAAGCCACATTTTCCACATGACACCCAGTAAAAGCTCTTGGTTTGATTATTAATCACAGGGCAGCCTCCATCCATCACTCCATCCCTCTGTGCCTCTTGAGCTGTTTGATGTGCCACCCTCTGCCCTCCCATCTGGGAATCCCCACACCAGGCAGCTCTGACAGGGGAAAGCCTGGGAAGTTATTCCAGTAAAGAAAATGAGATCAAATAAATAGAGGAGGAAATAAATAAGACTATCAGGGAAGCTTCTGCTGCACTGGTTGGATCCCTCTGCCTCTCGAGACTTCTGGAGAGCTGCTGACACTGGGAGCATCTTCTGAAATGGATGGACTTTGCCTCTTGCCTCATACATCTGTTTAATGACCTCTCCTTGCAGGCACTTGACATGTGATTTATGGGATATAAATTTTACCTCTTTGCTTCGGTGTTGCAATCGCTACGTTCCGCAAGGTGAGAGCACCTCGCCCCGCCGGGATTCCGTGCTGGCTCCCTCGGCCTCCTGCTCACAGAACTTGCTTCCTCAGGCCCTTCCTTTAAAAAAGCAAAATAAAAAACAACAACCAAAAGAAAACAACAGACCTTAAAAAATGTGTTTTTTCCTCCTTAAAAGAAAACTGCTGCTGACACAGCGTTCAAGGCTGACGGCGCTTTTCAGAAAAAGCAAACAGCAGCACCCCAGCTGATTTCCTGCAAATAGTAATAATAAATACATATATAAATAAATAAGTCCCTAATTCTTTTACTGGCATCTGTAGCCTCTAATTCATAAATTCATCAGGACTTTCCCAGGATGTCAGTTTTGGCAAATGAGCCCTGAGTTGCTTCATGCTAATGGAGCGGTGGGCTGCCTGACCTCAGGAAATAGAGAGGCCAAACATGAAAAAACAGAGCCGGGTTCAAGGCTGGGGCTGTGAACCCCAGATTTGAGGGTGAGGTCGGGAAAGGGTCAGGGAAGCATTGTGTGTGCACGAGAGGGAGAAATGCTGGTTTCTATTTAAAGCCTTTCATGCCTCTGCCAGAGCCCTCTCGGCATTGTGTGCGGGAGCAGCCCGGCGATTGAGAAATGCGCCTTGAAGATCCTGACTGCAGGAATGGGGAAAGATTGGAAACAGTCACACTTACGTGTTACAAGCCAAACCCTCCCCTACCTTGGGAAGAAAGGGAGGGCGAGATCTGCCTGGCTCTTTTCAGCGGCTAACGCAGATGGATTTGCTTTGGCATTTAAGGGTGATGGATGTGCCAGGTACTATTCATTAGGAATGATTTGTTGGGGCCAGCGTAGCTCGCCTGCCCATTAGGACGCATTTACTTCGCAGGTTAGTAATGATGGGTGTGCTTAATAGTTTCTAAGTATCAGAGGGCATTAAAAAGCCCTGGAAAGAGAAGGCTATCAATATTTACAGCTTCAATTTGTTGGGGGAGGAAACCAGTGCGTGTGCCTGGAAGGGGTATCCGCCCCAAATCCCTGCTCCCGGTGGCGGGAATTGGGCTGGAGCAAGGAGGAACAGCTGTGAATCCAGTTGTGCTTCAATGCACCCAAGTGGTGCTTGTTTGGCTCTGGCTGGGGGAATCTGAGGCCCTGCACCAAATTTGGGTGCATGCCAAAAACAGAGCCAGCCTGGCAGATCCACGTCCAGCCCTGGTGTGCCACAGTCCTGTCAGGGTTGCCCCTCTCCAGGACCACTATCAGAGGAGGCAGAAGGTCATTCACTGAGGGATGATTACGGCTATTACATCCCAATTCCCTTCCCCTGCCCTCCCCCCCGGCACGGGCTTCGCTGGGAGCGAGATCCTGTTAACAGCCCTCTGCCGATGGGCAGCCATTTACTTAAGTCCCAATTTTTCATTAAAATAGCACATGTGGCTATCAAGCATCGCAAGGTCATGGGGCTGCATTGTCTCAGCTTAATACGATGCCATTAAGGCCGGACCGTAATGTCCCCAATACAGCAAGTTCAGCAGCGTAAGATCAAGCATTGGGCAAGACTGCAATTTCCTCCTGTCCTCCTGCTATGATCTTATCAAAGCCTGACTGATCTCTATATTCCAGATCACACTGGAGAGCATTAAATATTGTGAAAGGCTCCGCTTCCAGCGGCCCATGGGGAGGTTGGGTCACAGCCCAGCGCCCTCTGTGTCACACCATCCCTGTCCAGCAGGGACCAGGACAGGAGTTAGGATGGGGTGGTTCAAACACCCAAGTTGAGAAATCGGTGGGAGTTCACATTTTATCTTTGCAATTGGTGGTGGTTTTTATTTTGAGGCCTGACCTCTAATCAAGCCCAGATGGTTTTGAGTCCAATTTTTGCTCCTGGCTCTCAGCTGCCCATGTGGCCACAGCGCTGGCCTGGGACTGTTGGTGTGGTGTCCATCACTGCTCTCTGCAACCCCCAGCAACCCTTTTATTTCTCCCTCAACTAAACTAGACAAGAATAATTCTTTTATTCCAGCCTCTATCCTCATGTCTGATCTACAAGTGCCTGCATGCAGTCCCTTTATTTTACCATGCAAAGCTTCCAGCACAGCAGGGTCCTGCTCTCCGTACTCAACAAGGTGCAGGAAGGCTGGTTAACAATTACAGAACAGAAGCAGGGCTAGGAAAAAGGTAGACTGGAAACTGTCTGTTGGCTTTATTAAGTCATGCAAAGATATGGCACTTATTGACTCACTGGCACTGACACAACGTGTGTACGTGTGCCCAGATGGGAGGTTTCACAGCGAGATGAAAGTGTGTAAATAAAGGCAAGTTTGTGTGTGCACCAGCCCTGCCAAAGAGGAAACATCTCTCACAAGATCTCCACGAGAAGGGTTTGCAGAGCAAACAAACGTGTTATTTCATCTCAGTAGCACTGAGGCATGTTTGGCCTCACTGCAGCCCCCCCGAGGTGTGCAGGGAGCCTTGGTGGGAGGAGTGAGAAGGACCACGTGGAAGGGACCCTGTGGCCGCTCTGAGAAGACGTGGAGGTGACACCGTGGGCACACAGCCATGCTGGGTCCATGAGGGGACAAGAGGGTGGCACTGGGAAGGGGCTTCCTTGCAAAACACCGACCAAACCACCCAAAATGAATAGAGATGCAAAAGCCAAGCTCCCCTGCCCTTATTCCCCGTTTGAGCCAGAACAGATTAAAAGATAATTAGCTAATTGAGCAATGGAAGCCGTCTCCCCATAGCTATGTGTCGGCTCCCATTAACCTCTCTGTAATGTTAACAGAGAATACACAGACCCTCTCTGGAGGTATTGATCATTTATTTACCAGCCCCTGCTCTGCCCCTTCCCCCTGGGCGGGCAGGGATCCGGGCTCCCCCCACAGACAGCCGTCAGCTGCAATTGTTTTCTAGTGAAAATAGATGTTCAGTATCGATCTCTTTCCTCCCGTGGAGTCCGGGGGCCTTCTCCTTAGTTACTCTAATAAAACACAGCTAATTAAATTTGTGCCTCGCTTTTTCAATATTGCATTATCCTAATTACTAATTAAGGGGACCACGTGTAAGGGGTAGGCATTATTCCCTGCGAAAGATCCCCTAATGGCCTAAATGACATCTCGGGGAAGGAGGAAATCTTTCAGCAAAGGCCAGGGCTGAGGATTGGGAAGGGATCCCTGGGGGCAACTTAGCAAGAGGTTCTTTAACTCTTCAGCTGCTATCCTGGTATTTGCTGATTCATGGATAAACTGGGAAAGCCCCTGCGCAAAGCTGTTCTGCACGTGGGAGGCAGCAAGACAGGCTGGGAAGAGGAGAAATCAGGGAGGAATTAAAAGGAATGGGGATTTCCATACATGGAAAGCATGTCAGAGGAGAGCTGAGGAAGTGGCTCTTCAAGAGGAGTGGGTTGTCCACTCCCACATGTCCTCCCACGCAGCCTGGCGTGGACACACCGTCCGTCCGTCCCGTCCGGGGACATACCAGAGCTGGGGCTTGGCAGGGAGGAACGAGGCCTTTCAAGCCTGTACTCGACATCCTGCTCTTGTCAGGGCTGTGCCAGAACAGTTTTGTTATGTTTCAAGTAGCAATTAAATGCACAGAATTACAGAGAAGGCCGTCTGGGGGACTGCGGGCAAGAGGGGGAAAACTCGGCACTCTGCGCTCCAGGAGCCCCCAGCCATCACCAGTGGCTCCAGGTAACAAAGCACTGGGGATGCTTTGATCAAGGGACACCAAATTAGAGCCAGGCTGGGCTCTCAGCAGAGTGGAACTGGCTTCTGTACAAGGATCTTTGAATAAATCCCAAACTTCCTTTAATATGCCCCAGGGATCAAAGATCCGCTGTGCAAGAGCCTGTGCTGGGCTTGCTGACCCTCTCCCTGCTGGAGCATCCTTTGCTGGAGTTCACTAACATTTTCATTTCATTTTCCATGTGAATTGCTGCTCACCCTCCTCCTGTTCTGGCTTCATAAGTCATCGGTTCATTTCTCACATGGCTCTTTTAGAAACATATTTTTCCCCCCTTTAAACGTGGACTGAGATTTATGCTGAAAAGAATTGGGAAAAAATAGCAAATAGGTACTTGTTGGAGGAAAAGAAAAATAATCCTTTGGGCCTTATAGAGAGTCCCCCCTCAGGAAGAACAAGTTCTGCCACAGATTTTGGCATTTACTGGATCTGCCCAGTGTGGGGATTATCCTTCACCTTTGGGATGAAACTTTCAGATCTCTGCTCAGGAGGAGAGGAATCACCAGCATCTGACATCTGAGGAAACTGGGTCACTGGACCAAAACAGGGACTGTTAGAGGTCAAACACCTTCTCAATCCTCCCCATTTCCCCTTTTCATGATGGTTTGCATGTTGCTTTATGCAACACTGCTACAGACAAAAATTGGCCAAGGAACCATATCATTATGAAATTTAAGAAGACTCCAGACAAAATTGATGCCTAGGATTTAGCATCCTCTTGGTTTCCATTCTGCCCACAAGTCAAATTGATCACGGGTCTATTTTGGCTTATTTTATCTCTCCCTTCCTTGGAGTGATTGAAATCTTAATAATCAAGGATAATATCGACGCCCAAGTTTTAAGCAATAAACATGTAAACAGAATGAAGGGAAGCAGAATGCTCACGTCTCTCAACAGTGAAAATCATTCCGTTTTATTTTGCTGTAGCAGATGTTAAGTTTCCAATAATAAAATAAAATAAAAAATCTAAGGGAGACATTTAGCAAAGTATAGCTTTACACTCCAGAGTTATCACTCCAATTTCAACTGGGACCATAAAGTTTTATGAGCTATTAAATTGCCCTAAACCTCCTTTAACACACTAGCTCTAATGTTGGAGATTAACCATTTAGAAAAAGGAGGTTACCTTAGCCATTTTCCTGCTCTCTTACTCAGTCAATAACACTTTTCTGTGGCAGAGCCATTTGCTGGGTGTGTGGTAGGTAATTTGCCCACATGCCCCACAGGTAATGCAGCTGCAGTAGATTCAATCCCTCCCACAGGGCCAGGAGCATCTGCAGAAGGAACAGCTCAGCTTGTCTAGCTGCAGTTTTGGTTCCCCCATCACCTCACCCATTTGACAGGGATGCTTGTGATTCCTTCTTTTCCCATATCATGGAATCACAGAATGGTTTGGGTTGGAAGGGACCTTAAAGCTCATCTTGTTCCAACCTCCTGCCATGGGCAGGGACACCTTCCACTATCCCAGGTTGGACCAAGCCCCATCCAACCTGGCCTTGGACACTTCCAGGGATGGGGCAGCCACAGCTTCTCTGGGCAACCTGTGCCAGGGCCTCCCCACCTTCCCAGGGAAGAATTTCTTCCTGATATCCAATCTAACCCTGCCCTCCTTTCTCTTAAGTCCATTCTCCCTTGTCCTATTACTACATCCCCCTGTCAGAAGTCCTTCTCCAGCTCTCTTGTAAACCCCCTTTAGGTACTGAAAGGTGCTATAAGGTCTTCACAAAACTTTCTCTTCTCCAATTTCCTTTTTGTTTGGGTGACAAATCCATCTCAGCATGGCCTTTGACTATGTTTTATTACCTTGCAGAAGAGACCCTTGATCCCGGCTTGAATCTGCTGGATGCAAGAGTGAAACTGTACCTGACCCAGGAAAAGGTTAATAGCTACTTCAATTTACACTTGCAGAGCTCCTTCCAGAGAGGGAACTTAAAAACACTCCAGCCACATCCACAGAGTGTCACAACACCTTCCAGACACACGGGATTGTTTTATTGATTTTTAAACAGGCACAAACCCAGGAGCAAAGATGGCCTGGAATCATGGAATAATCCTCAGCCTGTTAAAGGGGATCTGTGGGGCTTTGCCATTTGTAATCTACCAAATCATCACCCTTCACCCCTCTGCTGAACTGGGGTGTGAGCCTGTGGGCACCAAACTTCATTTTGACTTGTGAGGTAGCCCAGCTGCCTGGCCACATCTGGAAACATCTGCCTTGAGAGACCTGAGCAGCTTGGGGTTGTCTCACACTGATGACTTGCAGGAATCTGGCATTTCTCCTAAAATTTCTGATACAGGTCCTCTTCCACCATAAGCTCTGGACAACCTCCTGCTTCTGGCTGAGAGCCCCACCAAGGGCTCAGTGCAAGGGAGGGCTCCAATACTAAGGTCAGAGAATCACAGAATCAGGGAATGGTTGGGTCTGGAAGGGACCTTAAAGCCCATCCAGCTCCAACCCCTCTGCCACAGGTAGATGGTCACATCCTCACCTTTCCCTGGTGTGACCTCCAACTTTCTGGGGCCACGTGGGAAGCTGTCACCAGGAGAAGCAGAACATGGAATGAGTGATGAACACAGCAGCCCCAGTGCCCTGGGAAGAGCCAGGCTGGACCCTCCCCAGGGCTGAGCCCCGGGTTAACATGCCCAGAACCACGGGACACAGAGGCGCTGGGAGAGGGCGGCTCCTTCCCGGGAGGAGTTTTGAAAGAAAGGGTGACCCCTGCTCTATTTTTGAAAGAAATGTTGCAGAGGCCTTCTCCTGCATCCTGCACAGGGCTGTGCCAGGGCTGCACCACAGCACAGGGGGGGCTTGGCAGCCCACAGGGCTGGGAAATGCCTCCTCCCAAAAGCCTGATTCCTATTTCCCCTTTGATAAGATCAGCAAAGACTAGTTTTCCCCCCTAAAAGTTTTTTGAAGGCATTTCCTATTTTGAGCCTTTATTGATGGTTTCCCCTTGCTGAGGGCTGGGAGAGGTCACCTCCCAAAGCCTTCCCCATGTGCCTGCTCTCATAAGGAAGCATGAGAGATGCTCCAAAGGCTCTGGAACCTCTGAGGGGAACAAGCCAGACCCCACCATCAGTCTCCTCTATTACAGCACAGCCCACATTCCAGGTCTGGCTCCTCTGGAAGGGCTTTGCTTTCTTCTCAGCCTAACTGGGACTTCAAATTCACACACAGCTGGTGCAAAAAGTCAGTGTATTCTGGGGAGAAAGAAGGAGGGTTATCCAACTTTGATCCCTCATGGCACTTTGAGGACATGGTTCACTAGGTTTGTGTACACTGCAGCCTTTTTCTTCTTGATTAAAAAGATGGATTTCGCTGTCTGGGGTGCCTCAGACATCAGTAGAAACTGCATTAAGAAGAGCAGAGTTTTTCCTTTAAGTTCTCTTTAACTGCATTATACTGCCAGGAAGTTAAACGTTACATAGGTACATAAATATGGTTGGACTCGGTGATCTTAAAGGTCTTTTCCAACCTAAATGATTCTGTGATTCAATCCAGCAGGCCCCAGGCTTCAGAAAGTCTCTGACTAAGCCAATCTTCACAGGT
Organism: Pachyramphus minor; assembly: GCA_013397135.1. Taxonomy (NCBI): domain Eukaryota; kingdom Metazoa; phylum Chordata; class Aves; order Passeriformes; family Tyrannidae; genus Pachyramphus; species Pachyramphus minor. Next base: position 164,308 of record VYXB01003570.1, on the reverse strand, counting down.
AGAGATGTCTCCTGTGTCCCATATGGCAGAGAAACAAGGTTTAACTGATGTAAGCTTGGAGACCAACAGGACAGTCCATTTAAAATTAGCTGGAGGTTAAGCTTTTGAAGCCAGCTGTTCTTCTGCAACTGGGGAAGAAACCCCTCAGCTGCAGCACTCCACATTGCAGTGGGTATTTTGGTTGAGCAACTTTTAAGACTGAGTCAGAGAGATTTCCTAACACCTCTTCCCTCCCCACACTCCCTGGATAGCAAACATGGGCTCTGAGAGACAGAAAAACACTGGTTCTCCCTCATCCCCACTGGAGACAGCCAGCCTGGAGTCACATGAGGATTCAGTGTTCCCCTTCCCAAGGGCTCCCAAGTGAGTTTCCCTGTGCAATCTTTAGTTGCCCTTCAACTACCACAGAGATGAGGGGCACCCTAAAAATGCTACGTATCTTAATAGAGGTTGAATTCACGGTTTTCTTCTTCCAAATCCCCCCTTTCTTGGGTTAAGGTAGCCCTGATAGAGCATTCCCAGTCCTTACAAGAGCATCTTCCCAGTGACTGAGTCCCAGCTGGAGCAGGGAATGGTCTCATGTAGCAGCCCCAATGTCCCAGCTCGGTCTGCTGGGGCTCCTGTCCCCACACACGTGTGTTGTCCCCACTCTTGGCCAGAGAGAGTAACAGACCCAACACCCCAGGAGGTGCTTTGTTGCTCAGCTTTCCTAGTTAAAGGGATGAAAAGAAATGCAAGGCCCTATTCAAACCAGAGACCCGGCAGCATTTCCAGCCCATTCATCTGCCTCCTTCAGCTCCTTTGCTTTATTCCTAATGTATGTAGATGGAGAATGCAAATACCATGGTGAGAAGCCTGACCTTTTGGCTGAATGTCACCCAGTCCTGCAGCAGTGGGAGTGTTTGCATTCAGTCATTAGCTTTAGCCTCCACAGTAATTTATATATATCCTGTAAAACTCGATGGGATGACTCAAAGATGGTTTTGACCTCGGTTTTTTTTGGTGCTTTGATGGGCTGCAGTCCTTAAGTGTTGTGCTGCTAACAGCACTGCTGGCCTTTCAAATTAGCAACCCCTAATGTGGACCTGGGTCTACCACTGCCCTGGAAATGCCATCATTGAAAAGTTGGGAAAACCAGCCAGCAGGCTGAGATTACACCTCTGGGAATGGAACCATCTAAACCTTGTTACTAACATGATGCTTGGTGCTGGAAACCTAAAATCTAAGGGATTGAGCTTTAAATTCTTGTTTCCAGAGCTTTTGATTAATTGTAGAATCATGGAATCACAGACTGCTTTGGATTGGAAGGGACCTTAAGGTTTATCCAGTTCCACCCCCTGCCATGGGCAGGGACACCTTCCACAAGCCCAGGTTGCTCCAAGCCCTGTCCAATCTGGCCTTGGACACTTCCAGGGATGGGGCAGCCACAGCTTCTCTGGGCAACCTGTGCCAGGGCCTCCCCACCCTCCCAGGGGAGAATTTCTTCCCAATATCCCATCTAAACCTACTCTCTTTCAGTTTAAAACCATTAATTGAAGAAGTCAAATTCAAAGTCACCCAGAGCATCCCTCCTTGGCCATGATGAGATGGAAATGACCACACAACATGCCACCAATATTGCTCCAGAGCGACATTTTCCCATAGAAATTAACCCCAAAAATGAGGCCTTGGTGGTGCTGCAGAAACCTTTGTTCACACTGTCCATACCTGAAGAAATCTCCCACTGCTTCCTCAGGCCTTGCTTTCCCTAGGAAGGGGTTCCAAGGCTGAGCTGACGTGGTCTCAAACTTTTCTCCTGTATGGATTTCATGCTGTTTGGAGGAAAACCTGCTCCCTGCAGCCTGCTGAGCTCCCTTGCTCCCAGTACTGATGCTTTGCCTCTCGCTGAAGCTCTGTTGAATTTCATCCCAGCAGACAGTCTGACATCGCACACTGCCTTTAGATGATGTTAAAATCCGTCCCTGCTGCTCTGGGAGCAGTCAGCTGGGCTGAGCCACGTGCAGGGAGAGTGACTTAAGGGCACAAAAAAAACAGGGAAGGGGCTTGGGATGAGCTGTGGAGAACCAGAGATGGAGCAGGGAGGCATCCGAGTGGGGTTCCAGCGGCTCAGCCATCCCAGGCCTCTCCTTCCATCCCACCACACTCCATCCTGCCACCGTCATTTTGACATCCAGCGCTTCCAAACCCTTTCCTCATCCTTTTCATCCCTTATTTTACATGCCACAGCCATCCTGTCGCCTGCGTCTCAGCGATGGTGCTCAGAGAAATTAGGGCAACTGCTGTACAGGGTTTTTATTAGTATTGCCAAACTCTTTCAGCATTTTTAGAAAGGGCTTGAAAAGAGGCCAAGTCGTTTCTCCTTCTTCTGTTTCTTTTCCTCCACCTCCTCCCTCGCCATCTCCCCCACCCCCCGCCCCTTCCCCTTCGCTGTCTGCGGATGCTTTGGGATGAATTAATTTAGACGTGTGGTTTTGAATGTTTTTGGCTCCTGGTTATCGAGCCATTCAGCAGTTCTGGGAGCCTCCCCCATCGGCTGTTATTGAACCAGACAGAGAGGGGCGGAGGAGATGGCAGCGACCTGATTTGTTGGCTCGTTAGTTCTGCTCCTGCGAACCGTCCATCGGCTCATGTTTCTGCCGGCTGACAGGGAGGGGCCGCTGCCAAAATGCTCCTCGCAGGCTGGATCAGGAGCCAGGCACTGCACGGGATCATTGCCGGCACCACCTCTGAGCAGCCTGGTCCAGGGAAAAGTGTCCCTTAGTGGGGAGGTTGGAGTGAGATGGTCCTTAAGGTTCCATCCAACCCAAGTCGCTCTGAGAGTCTGTGATCTGTCTGGAAGTGAAAATGGGTGGTTTCTCTCTGTTTTCCCTCTTTCTGTTGCAGCCCCCTGTCCTTAATCCGGGCTATCACCCCAGGCTCTGCTCTGGGATCCCCACTGGTGTCTCAGCGAGGTATTTTTAGTCCCAGGGGGAGGCAGGACTAACTCAGCAACAATCTGCACGTGGAGAAGATCTTCTCCCCAGTCCTTCCTTGCATCCTGTGCTGGCTTTGATTTCTCCTCCCTGGGGAGGCTCAGGATCAGCCCCAAAGCCCTGAGACTCTGGCAAACTGCAGAGCTCTGGTCCAAGGGCAGATCTGCCTGTTCCCTGAGCCCCATGGGCACCCCCAGGTTGGGGCAGGACTTGTTGGGCACTGATGCCATCATCAGAGCTGGGCTCACTGCTGCTAAATATCCAGCAAGCTCTTGGCTGGCTCTCCTGGAGCCTCCATAGTGTAAGCAGAAGCAGAAATAACCACTAAATCCTTCTGAAAAGCATTTGCTACTGGTGCCACTTTGGGGGGGTAGCACTGAGACCCTTTAATCATAGGGAGGATGGTTTAGAGTTCATGATTTTCTCAGCTTTCTAGTAAAATTTTAAAAACCCACCTGAAACTCTCATTATTCCCTGTCAGGACTTTCTTTGAGTATACTTCTGCTCTGATTTCATACTGGGCTAATATATAGCAAAAATATTATCTCTCTGTTTGGTTCACTGCAATCCCAGCCGTGTTTGCACTTCAGTGGTGGGTGAACCCACTCCAGTTTATTTGTGGAGCTGGTAAAGCCACCCCTCCAGGGCTCCCCTGGCTCTGAACTCAGGGCCCAAGTACAGCCAGGCCTGCTGGAAATCCCATATGTCTTTAAACCATCCCCATGTGCCTGCAAAGGCTCTGCACCAGGCAGAGCTCTCTTCCTGCAGCTCTGCTTTGACATCTGTGCTTCAAACAGCAGAGAAAAAGTGCAGAGCCCTGATTCATGCCATTCATGGGGTGGTGTTGGGAATTGGTAGAGAGGCTTTGGGTGCAGAAATTCCTGTTTTTCATCTGTTTCATCCGTCTTAGTAGGTACCAGATTGAAATGTCAGAGGTGCAAACAGACAGTTTGAGGGGCTGCAGTGGGCTTTGGAGCTTTTGTTTGCATAGAATCACACGTGGTTTGGGTTGGAAGGGACCTTAAAGTTCATCTTGTTCCACCCCCTGCCATGGGCAGGGACACCTTCCACAAGCCCAGGTTGCTCCAAGCCCCATCCAACCTGGCCTGGGACACTTCCAGGGATGGGGAAGCCACAGCTTCTCAGGGCAATCTGTGCCAGGGTCTCACCACCCTCCCAGGGAAGAATTTCTTCCCAATATCCCATCTAACTGTGCCCTCTGTCAGCTTAAATTCATTGCCCCTTGTCCTGTCACTCCAGGCCCCTGTCAAAAATCCCCCACCTGCTCTCTCGGCGTCCCTTTACCTACTGGAAGGTGCTACAAGGTCTCCTCAGAACCTTTTCTTTTCCATGATTTAGTAATTAAAGCTCAGATCTGGAGGGGTTTTGAAGATATGACTCCCTCTGGTATAATTAAAAATCCTCCTGAGATTTACCAGCACAGTCATGATGGGAAGAGGCTGGTGCTGGGGCTGGACTGGGAGCCTGTCACACCAACAGCCCCTGCAAGAGGTTTTTATTCCAATTGCTCTCTTTGAGACAAAGTTAAGACATCCCAAAAAAGGGACTTTTGGCCCCAATCTGTACCAGTTGGACTCGATTATTTTAGAGATCTTTTCCAATCTTATGGATTCTCTGGTTCTGAAGCATGACCTTCATGTGGGTGTGAGCTCCCTTCTCCCCATCGCTGCACCCTGATGCCCACAGGGAATGTTCACCACTGCACCTGCAGGCTCGAATCGCTCCAGGCTGTGGTTAAGAGAACAGCTTTGCTCTATTTTGGGCTTTTTTTTTTTTTTTTTTTTGCCAGCATTACCACCTGGGCTGTCCATACCCGAGCTGAGACAGGCACTGCCACGGTTGTTCCTCACGGAGCTCTGGCTGCTGTCCCAGGAGAAGGTACAGCCAGATGAGAAAGTTAACACGAGGTAACCAAGGGTGTGAATTTACAGCACAGCAGCTGCTCCCTGCCCGTGGCTTCAGCACACATTTACCCCATGGTGAATGCCAAGAGCTCTGTGATCCATCCTGCAGGGATGGGAATGAGCTGCCCTGCAGGAAGGAGCAGGAACACAGAGCACTGTCAAGCAAACCTCCCAAACCCGCACTGCCGGCAGGGCTTGCACGGGGAATTATCCTGGAAGATTTGCAGCAGAGAACTCTGCTGGTAAATTCCCTCTGCTTGCAGGGCTGCAGGAGCTGTGGCTGGAGGGTGCTTTAGTGCACTCAGCTCACACAGAGCACTTGATTCCTGCTCTCCACACAAGAAGGGAAGAATGGAGAGGAATGTGTGAGGGCAGCGGAGAGTGGTGCTGGCGCATCGCATGTCTGAGGTGGGCAGCACGAGGCACTCTGAGAGCAGCCTTTCTCCAGCTGGGCTCCTCTTTTGCAATTCCAGTGTCTTGTTTGTCAGTAATTTATATTGACAGAGTCTTTCAAAACACTTTAGGGTTGTTTACAACATTGAGCAAGAACATTTTGTCTCATGTCCTTTCCATTCTTTAAGACGATCCTCTCCTCCGTCCATCCCCCTGCTCCCCTCTGCCACTCACAGAAGCTGTTCCCTTGCTCTCTGCAAACCTGATGGGCTGGAAAAAATCCTGCAAGTCTATTTGACGTGATGCTCCTTCCTCTCTAATTGCTAATTAGATTTTCCACTCAGGGACAAAGCACCTCCTCAACAGCACAAACCTCGCCGTGCCAGAAGTGGTCGCTGACGTGTGTGTGTTGGACCTTGGTTGTGAAGTGCTGGGAGCCAACATGACACAAAGCTGCAATGACAATGGGCATGTTTGGGCTCTGCTCCAGCATCCCTACAGCATCATCCCTGCTGGGAGCCCAGGACACCTTCTACTATGTTGGCTCTGATTTTTCTCTTCAAGCGCCGAGCACAAGGAACAATCCCTCTTTTCTCCATCCTTCCTGATTTCTGCAGCCTTTTGCACTGGTGTGGCTCATCTGGACTTTAAGGTTGTCTTTTTCCCTGCACATCATCCTGGAGCACTGGGAAGACAATTCTCTTAAGGAGCATATGTCCAGTCCTGTCTTCCTCCCACCAGCGACAGTTTAAAATCTTTAAAACCTTCAAAACCTTCTTCAGCCTTGCAGGCAGAGGTTTTTGAAATTCTTTAGGAAAATGAAGTAAAGGACTTGGACTCTCTGGGGAGACAAATCCCCTCTGCCAAACCAGCCTCTGGCAAGGCTGGCAAGGCAAGTGCTGGCCAAGCCTGGCAGCCCTGCCCCAGACAGCTTTAATGCAGCCAGCACGGGGGAGAGGAGGGAACAGCACGATCCTGGGCAGGCAAGAGACCTTTTTGGCAAGTCCTGTATGGTGTGTGCTCAGCCTGCACTGCCCTGCTCCCACTGCCTGTGTCAGATTAAAGCTTGTACACGTTTGACTACCCAAGCCACGATAATCCCCCCTTTTTGCACTTACCTAAGAAGGCTGGAGTGCCCAATTATTTTAGAGTCTGCTGTTTAACATGCTTTTTGGCTTTGATTAAGACTTTTCATCCTTCAAGCAGACATCAAAGTGAAACCTTGAGTTTTCCAGTGCTGCACCATGGGTTTGGGCTGCTCTTGCTGCTTCCTTGTGATTAGCATCGAGCTGTCCGGATGGCAAAGCAGCGGGGAGGGAGCACCATGTCCCAGTGGGAAGAGGAGCAGGAATAAGGACATTTCACCAAAGTCCTCATCCTCCTCTTTTCTAGCCTTTCTACCTCCTTCCTTCCTGCCCTGCTCTGAGAGGTTGCCCAGATGGCTGAGCCCATCCACTAATCCTGTTAATATTGAGCAGTGTTTCCAGGCAGGGGGATAAATTTATTGAGCTGAGGGAAAAAAAGCACCAAACAGTGTTTTGGCGTTCTAATCCCAGCCTTAGGCATGGCTTTTAGACAGCTGATGCAATCAGCAGCCTTATACCAAAAGTGAAGCAATGGAGGTCTTGGTAAGGTGTAGTTCTAGCCTTGGTCTGGTTTTCCCCATCCATAAAGGCACAGTCCAGTGCTCCTCCTTCCTCTCCTTGGCAATTAGGAGAACAGTCACAGCCCCCTCCCTCCTCCACACTCTTCCCTTGCAGAGATAGACTCACCTGGAGGGACAGGTAAGCCCCATTTCCAGGCCTATTTATCGCTGTGTCCTCATAAATTTCTCCGCAGGGCTCATCAACCGTGACACTGCCGGGGAAACTCATTTAAATACAATAAAGAGGGAAAATGGGGGTGTGAGACTCGAGGAGGCTCCCTGACACATGGCATCTGGCTGATGAGAGAGCCTGTCAGGAGCTGCCTGCGTGGTGGATGCTCCCTGTGACGATAACTGTTCAAAGTGGAGGAGCTTTCTGTCAACAACTTAATAATCTGTGTCTGCCGCGAAGCCGTGTCAGCCAACACTCCTGTAACGAAGGGCTGATAAGGAGGAGGTAAGGCTGGGGAAAATGGGCTGTTTTGTCAGCACAATGTTCTTGTCATCAAAAAAGGCTCTGGAAAAGCTTGCTGGCTCCTTCAGAGCTCGCCTGGGATGGTGCTCCAGCCCCACAGCCCAGTCAGTCCAAAGCTGAGCTAACAGCAACTGCAGCAGAAGTGACAAAAACCCCTGAAGTAAGCAGATGTGTATGAGACTCCTCCAAACCCAAGGAATTTGCCTGGTTTTCGTCCTGCCTTCTTTTCTATCTCTTCCCCACATGTTTATTTTTTTAAACTATTGTTTTTATATATGTACAATTTCGTATTATCCCTTGCAAACTCAGTCCATGCAGGAATTCTGCTCCAGCTTCACCCTGTGGTGAAGAGTCCCACAGCTGAGCTACCTTCTGTGTGGAGATGCCTCCACTTTTGTCCTCAAAATCAGTGGGAATGATAGGAGTGAGGATTCAAGATGTGGCACATCTGCCCCAGACCAGGTCCCAGTCCTGCCACTGCATGAGCTGATGCAAACCTGGACACCCATGGAGTGGAAGGGGTGGAGGAGGCTGCTGCCCTCCAGCAATGCCCAGTCCTGCAGCCCTTCCTCACCCTGGGCCTGTCCCAGTCCCACCAAGGCTGGAGCAGGATGGTCCCATCACACAGGATGCACTGGGGTGACCAAGCCCAGAGCCTGGATCTGGAGACTGGCAGGAGACCAGCTCATCCTCATTGCACAACAGGGACCATCCCATGGGATCCTTCTGGAGGGGAAAAAAGAAGGCATTAGTGCTTGGGGAGCAAATTCCTCTGGCTGCTTGAGGCCAGGGCTCAGCACTCTGGAATTCCAGAGCGATAACACTGCACGAGAGAGAATGTTTCAAGAGGCTGTGGATGCAAACAGCAACCCCAGGGCCCGTCCCAGGCTGCAGCCAAAACTCACAGCTTCGAGCTGCTGTCGCAACTGAGAGGGGCTGGTTGGAAGGACTGATTCCCAGGGCTCAGCCCCTTGGCTGGAGGAGCTGCTTCCCACTTAATGGTGCTTCCTCTGGTTTGTAGGAGCTGAGGATCTGGCCGACTCTGTGCAGAATTAGCCACTCGTTAGCGTTGCCTGCAATCCCTCACCGCGGGGGGAAATGAAAGCAGATGCCAAATTGCCACCTGGAGCAAATTTTTTTACAATTGAATTACAATTGGCTGGAGACAGCAGGAGTTTTTCCTTCGTATTAACTGTGTGAGGAAGCACTGGGAGGCTGCTGCTGCTGCTGCACTGATCTCATACCCAGGTCCAGCACAACTCCCTGCACAAACAGCATCTTCAAACTGCACCAGCCATCAGCACCACCAGCCTCCAGCTGCAGGAACCACTCCAGAGGCTCTTGCCTTGTCTTTAATGCTTTGCAAGGAAGCTGGAGGCTTCACCCAGCACCAGGCAGCAGTGCCCTGGGTATTAAACTTCCCCTTCTTCTACCACAAATTCACAGGCCACGTTATGTTACATGTTGTTAGCCATGACACTTCTATTATGCACTGCAATTTCTCTCATGTCATCAAATAATGTAAATAATTATAAAATGGAGACATTCCCTATTATAAAATACAATTAAAAGCTCCTTTTTTTTGGTGTTTTTTTTTTTTTTTTTTAAGGAAAATACACCGGTTTTAATTTTTTAATCTTTTTTTTCATTATTGTAAATTAATTTGGACTATTTTTCCAACTCATATTTTAATGTTTGGGGACATTGTAGAATTTCCCCTGAAGTAGATGGAAAAGTTCTAAGTGGCATCAGCATGGCCTTCCAGGGAACCCCAGCCCCTCTGGCATAGAATTATAATAAATAATAACATGGTTTGGGTTGGAAGGGACCTAGAAGATCATCTAGTTCCAACCCCTATGGAAGTTCCCATCATGAAACTCCCAGGATAATACATTCCTTGTGTCTGTTATAGCTTTGTTCAAGCAATGCTGCTATTTGGATCAGAGCTAATTAGCTCAAAGTCAGCCTGATTATGTCTGTATGTGATGCAATCACTTTTCTGACTGCAGAAAGATACATTCTGTCATTTTTTACTAGGAAGTTTTTGAGGTGTTTAAGATAGAGAACATTTGTGGGCAGATTTTGACACGTAGGCAATGTACACCCATAAACTGAACCTCTGTGAGACTTTCTATTTGTGGGAAACACACTGCTGTTAATTTTTTTGCATGTGTAAATTCTTGGCTTTATAAAGAACAGTCCTGGGATATTCATTTGGATCAGAAATTTGATATCTATCTATCTATCTATATGTACCACTCTAAAGTTCCCAACTCATTGGGTAAATTCACCATTAGCCACATCCACTCATGCACTCAGTCAGAACAGTCTGCTGGGGCAGCGTGGAAAAATCAAAGTCACTTTTGCCTGGCTCAGAAAGAGAAGTCTTGAGAGCTGCCAACATCTGCTTTCATCTCACTGCTTCTTCTGGAAGTGCTGAGGAGAGTGGGAAAGAGAGAGGGGACGAGTGTGTGATGTGGGAGCAACTACTGATGGACCCCATGAAAAAAAATCATCTCTCAGAGTAATTCAACCTGAGTTCATCCTCAGAGAGATTGAGTCCTCTTCCCAGTGCAATATCCAGGTATCCAGACAGAGTATGGGATGTATGGTCACTCCATGGATCTGCCTGCTCTGGGGTGTCAGACCGGGAGCAGGGTCAGGCAATGACCAGCAACAGAAGCACAACCTTGGAAGCTCCTACCCCATTTCCCAGGACAAGCAAAGGGTGAAGGATGGCAGTGACACACAGCAAACAACCCCAATTTCCTGATATCATCTGGCTTCACCCCGGGCACGTTCCATCTCTGTGCCACAACTGGGTTTCTCAGCATGGTGGTTTCTGTACCGAGTCCATGCCCTCCTTTCTCCCCTTCTGTCTCCCCCTCACAACGTCTTGCCTGACTGATTTCATGCTCAGAAGCAACACTGCTGGTTTAAATGCTGGCAGCTGGCAACATTTTCCCTTGGAGCCAGATAGCAAAGCGTCTGCTCTCCTAAGCCAGCCTGGGAAGGTTGGCTTTGCTGGTCCAAGCACAGATATTTCTGGCAGGCCATGCTTGCTGCAAGAGTCTGGAGCTGATCTCACTGGTTTCCTCAGTGTTAAGGAAATGTGAAGGGATTTTCAGTGAATTCTCCATAACCTCATCTTCGGGATGAGGGTGGTTTAAGCAGAACAGGACTCAAGTTCTCAGATACAAAATCACGAGGAACTTCAGTGGGATCAGGAGCTGCTCTGTTATTGTCAGGGAGGAGCCACTAGCACAGAATGACTGGCACTGCTGGGCATTGTCCTTGTTTACATGGCTCCAACATTTGTGGAGGCTCAGGGTCATTCATTTCCTGAATGGCTCCGTTTAAACAGAAAACATGATGTTTTGGGAAAGACACGGGGCCAAGCTGGGCATAAAACTCTTCAAGTCATTTATCCAGGTGAAGCAATGCTACCTTCACATCCTATTTTCAGAAAAGGTGTAGAGATTCAGGCAGGTTCCCACATCCTGTTTCATCAGGAGTCGAGTGTTTAACTCAATTAGACTCCATTGGGAAGCCTGATTTTACCCCATACCTCACTTCAGATGTGTCCTTTGGTCTCACAGAAGCCAATGAGACTTCTGGACATTGCCTAAACTTTGACTGATTGTTGCATGAGTGGCCGAATCAAAATCAATGCTCACTTCTTGTGGGTGAGAAGAATAATTTGCAAAAAGTCACCTGAAATGGTCCAGCAAGGCCATCCCCATGTCCTAGCCCAGAGCTCTGCCTCCTTGGAGCTCGTTTTTGGAGGGGCTGGGTATAGGTGGTGGCACTGGCACTGTCTGAGTAGATTTCTGATCCAGGAAACATCAGTAAAATGGCAATTTCCATGCAGGAAGCCTTGGAGATGTGGAAGGAAGGACCAGCAAAAGGAGGTCTCTGGAATGTGTGTGTTTGCTAGTAAGGAACATCCTCCCTCTGTACTTGGAACCTTCTTCAGTGCTGGGGGAGGAAGGGGAGCTGAGCCTGAAATGTGAATTTAACCTGATCTCAGCACAGCTCTTTCCTTTCAGACTAGTTTAAAAATAATAATTTTTCTCCTTTTTTTATCCTTTTCTTTGCCTTGGGAAAGCTGCCAGCTCAGGACTGAGCAGTTTCTGTGCGCAGGGATCCAGCTCATTTCCAGGCAGGAGCCAGGCAGGGAGCAGGGAATAAGCCCTATGTACAAGTGATGCATTTGTTTCACAACCAAATCCCAGCCCCATTTCCCTGCCCTAGCCCCATGTTTGCACTTTGCCTCTGGAAAGAGAGGGCTTTGTCCCTGATCCACCTGGGTCTCTGGAAAAGCTTCTTCAGATCCATTTCCAAGACTATCTCCAAAATAATGTAAATAGGGAGCATGACCGTTAAACAAGAAGGAGAAAAATCAGCAGGTAAAGTTTAAAATAAACCCCTAACTTGATGCATCTTTCTTTTTTTTTTCTGCTGAGAATGGAAGCAGCACATGCAGAAGTCTGGGTTGTTTTTACCTAGGATGGTCTAGAATTCCTCAATTTCTGAAGAAGTACCCTGTAAATCTTCCCCCATTTTGGCACCTTGCCCCTTTTGGGCAGCCATATGGGCAAATCCCACCTGTCCTGAGCAGTGGGTTACCCCAGTGGGGTATTCTTTTTTCTTACTGTTTTCATTTTGAAATCTGCTTCTACAGTGCCAAACCTTCTCACTGCTGTGAAACCAAACAGGGTAATCACTTCCCTGGTTTGGGCTGGTTTTACAGATGGGATTATTGCTCTCTTGGCAGGAGTCATGCACAAAAGTAGGTTTAGGAGATTTTAGAGTTAGTCTGGCTCTTGGCATTGCTGAGGTGGGGTGTTACTTTTGTCCAGATATCTCTGAGCCCTTCATGACCACTTAGATCAGCTGTTGCATGTTGGGTTGTAGATCTGAACACAGGATTGAAAAGGCCACAAAGCTCTTGGGACCCAGGTGTGCCATGACAAAAGTTGATCACACTGCTGGGCAAACACAGAATCCCAATCCACTGGTTTATTCCTGAGGTCACGCCAGTACCAGATACAGGCAGGTGGGAAGGGGACAAGATGTCACAGGTATTGACGTGGGTGGCTGGATGATCAAAACTTGGGGACTGCTGCTGATGCCACACTTTGGAGCAGATTTCTGCAGCCTGGCACTGACCTGAGCGAGCCTTGGATGTGGCTGTGCTCGTCCTGCTGGCTGTGTGCAGGCAGGTGGAGGTGGAAACCTCCCTCCCAGCAGGGGATGGAGGTGGCACAGCCCAGAAGTGTCTCAACACAGACGTGTGTGATGAGTGTGTGTGACAGGATCTGGTACCAACACAAACTGGCCTGCAAAGGCACAGAAAACAGAAATAGGAAGGCATCCCGTGACTCAGGATGTGTCTGAGGGCTACAGCTGCCGAGCTGCAGTGCAGGATTGGTCTCCTATTCTTCTATGGCTGCACTTGGATGAGAAAAAGCCTTTGACAGCAGCAGGTGGGAGATATTTCTCCATTCACCACCGTTTGTTTTGCTGCTCCTGTACAACCTCCCTGTGGGAGCTCTGGCTTGGTATTACAGCCATAAACATGATGCAGAATAGCACTAATGAGGGCTTTCATGGCATATCCATGGCTCTCCAAATGTGTGTGCCAGATCTCCTCATTTCCTCAAGGGTCCTGAGGCATTTTGTGCTCATCTTCAGTCTCTACTCTCTCTGGAGTCCTGATTCCATGGACATTTCAGTTATAATTACAACAACAGTTAAAAGGCCTTCTGGCATCCTCAGTTATGAATAAACTTGACCCCTCTGGGAAAGCTAAGTCCAGAATTTCAGAACTAAGTTCTTGAGGACAAGAGCTTGGAAAAGAGAGCAAAATCTCCCCGGTCCCATGGGAAATGCTGAAGCAGCACAATCTCCTTCATTCCCAAGCCAGGATGAAAATCACAATCCTGGGAATTCTTTTCCTGAAGGGAAAATTCAACATTTCCATTGCTTCAGTCTTATCAAAATATCTTGTTTTGACACAGCACGACAGCCTGGGACCACGACAGTCACATCAATATGCTTCCAAGCCATCTAAAGGAGTGTGATCTTTTCCAGCTCCAAATTAAGCAGAAGTTAGTCCTTCCCCACATCATGTTTCTGTGTTGCCATAGGAAGCCAGACTGGCCGTGCTGGCAGGACTTTTGATCAGCATTTCCACCTCCAGCAGCGTCCCCAGGAGCCCTCACTGAACGATTCTCACCCAGTTACCCGTGTCCTCACGGGTCAGCCTCTCCTCACATCCAAATTACAGGGGTTGGAGGGAGCTGGGGATTTTCTTGCGCTCAGATCTCCTGATAATTGCTCCTGGGAGGGTTTTGGTCTTTGCTCAGCCTGCAAACCAAACCTGTTCTGCTTCCCCAGCTTCCTCACCCCCTTTACAAAGAGCCATTGTAGGCGCTGCCCGTGGCGCTCCCGGCCCTCGGCAGCGTCGGAAGAGGCACCTCTTTGCCCACTCAGCCAAGAGATAAAGGCTGACTTGTCCTGAGTGGGAGGGAATCATCGGCTGTGCCTCTGCCAGGTTTTGTGGTACACAGCCTCCTGTTCTTGCTGCCGCTGCTCCTGCCTGGGTAGGGAAGTTTCCAGAGCTTCCCCGGGATGGTGGAGGCTGCAGAGAGGGGAGCCCTGCTCTCCTCTCCCCACCTCCCTCCAAAGCTGCTGAGATGGTGCAGCCTGTGCTCTCAGGGGTGAGGGCAGTCCCCCTCGGGGGCATCAGGCTCAGGGCCCGGTGGATTCAAAGGAAAACATTCCTCCTCCATGCCTTGCCTCACCTGGGGATGAAAAGAAAGGACCCCCTCCCTCCCTCCCTCTGAGTTCTGTGTTTGTTCTGGATTTTTTGCCTCCCCCCAGCTCTCCTTGGCTGTTTTCCCTGCAGTGTGATGCTGTGAGTGGGTTCAGAAACACCCCCTCCAGCTGGGCAAGCCCCAGCAGCTCCAAACATCCTGGTTTGTCTGTGGGTTCCGACTGAGGGGTTGGTTTGGGCATCACAGAGCCAAAAAATGCAGTGGGGGTTGCTCCAGGGGGTCCTTTTTTTATCAGTCCTGAGTTCAACAGGGAGCAACACCTCAGTCTGAATCCAGCAGGGAAAAACCAGTGAGTGTGGCTGCAAACAGCATCTTCTCCAGGGTGGCTTTTGCTACCTGTACCTATCCAGGGTGAGCCTCCCAGCATCTGTTAAATCGGCCAGTTACACCAGTTCCTCTGCCCCTCTGGGACTGGTGGGAATGACCTGCTGGATTCAAATCTATTTTCTGTCTTGTTGCACTTCTTCCACAAGAGGAGGATGCTTGTGCATGGCTGGGTACCAAACCACCAAGAGATCCAGAAACCTCCAGTGTCACAGGGTGAGGCTGAACCAGTCACTGGGGACATGGGATTTGCGTGCCAGGAGACAGCAGATTTCACCCCCAGCATCTCAGCTGCCTCCTGCCTCCCTGCCATCAGCCTGGCTGGGCTGGGGGCACTGGGAAGGAAGGAAAAAGCCAAGAAAGCTTTAGCACAGGTTTATGCATCGCTGGGCAAGTCACATCTGGCTGATGGCTCAGCGAATGGGGACAGCGACACGGGCCAGCCTCTCCTGGGTGACACAAGGCCACTTCAGCACAGAGCTGGCCCAACCCTCACTCTCTGCTCCAGTCATATGGTAGATGCTAGTCATAAAAACATGCTCCCAGGGTGATCCAGCAGATGTTGTGCTCCTGGAGGATTATCTCATGCCCTGAGTGCTGCCATGACGTGGGAGGTTCCGAGGGTAAGTGACTCCAACCAGCCGAGCAGACTAATGACCCTGCAGAAATGCACTGCCTGCAGTGCTGTGCTCCTGCCTCACCAAGGCAGAGCTCAGAGTGAAGAGGGAAAGCGGAATGGCAGGACCCAGGACCCCAAATCCCATTTACAGATTGCTATCATCCGTCTCGTGGTGCCTGCAGAGAGCCTGCCCTGTCACTGGGCTGGGTGCTGAGCACAGGGGCACATTTAAGCAAGAGATAGATTGAAATCGGACAAGAAAGGACCCAGGGTGATGTGGAGGATGAGATGAAGAGCCTTGAAAGACACACTGAGCATCCAGAGGCAATGTGGGGGCAGATGCTCAGCAGGCTGGACTTGTTACTGATGGCTCAGCACTGCACTGACCACAGCCACAGGTCCCAGCACGAAGTCAGGGCTGGCTTGAGCCAGCAAAGTGTATCAGCTTGCAAAATCCCCAGAGGAGACACCCAAGGGGGAAGCTGGAGCAGCTTTGCACCCAACCCTGCACACCATGAAGCCCTTTCCCACCCTGGCTGTGGAAGTCTGGCCCCCATGGACATTTGTCCCCTTGATCCCCTGGCTGCTCAAAGCTCCTCACGGAGCCTGTGCCCTTTGCCCGCAGGCAGCACAGCCCTGGACTTCACCCCCAGCACACTGGTGCCAGCACTGCTGCAAACAGCCAGAGGCACAGACCTTGGCATTCCCCTTCCCCTGCTGCCACTGTCCAGGTTGTCCGTGGGCTGGTCACCCCCAACCTGCCCAGTGCCACCGATGGCATCGTCCTGGCCAGGGAAGGGGTGTGGGAAGACATCATCAGGCTGTGGATAATAATTGTGTTGCAGCTAATGTGAAACAGTCCCTGGAATAGTTTCCTGATGCTGAGTTGCTCCTGGCAGGGTTCAGAGGGAGAGAAAGCTCCAGGGCTGGTGGAGGATCTGGAGCTCAAAAGGGCAACATTGAGTTCTTTTGGTCAAAAAAATGAAGGTGGCTTTCATGCCTTCAGTCTTTGGGGGAGAGAGACCCTGTGCTATAACACAACATAGGGCTGGAACAAACTCCTTCCAGCCCTGACTGTGTTGAAACAAGAATAAGGAGGCAATGTGGGTCCTCCAAATAAACAGTGCACATGTGCTGCCATAGAGGAGGGAGCATGTGTGTCTGATTTACATGCAGGCTGGGAAGTGCCACATCCGCCTTATGTTTGGAATATTTCAGCTCTCCAAGGCCTGAATTTAACCCCTGCCCTCTCCTCTTCCAGCAGAGCCTGCAGCATCACTGCTCTTTCTCTTAGAGTAAGCTCCTGAGGAGAGCTCCATGCTGGAGGAACTATAAGGAGGTTGATGGAGTGGAAGGGCTCCCAGTTTGTGCAGGTGTGTGTCACCTGATCTGGGCATGTCATTGCAAAGATCCAAGAGGAGAGAAATTGCAGCAGCCAGTCAAGACTTTTAAACCATCCCTGCTCTGCTCTGACCTACCCGGGTCGCTGACTTTAAGTAGTGCACCCACGCACCAAGAGATATCACCATTTGTTAGGAAAACCAGGAGAGCAGACTTGATTTAAGAGCCATTCCTTCTTCTTTGAGAGTGGAGCCCAGCAAGTATAACCCCTGGATAGTGGGACATTGAAGGATACAGCACAGAAGGGGGAAGTAGAGGCAGATATTGTTCTGTGCTCTTCCTCTGTGCACTTCCAGAAAGGGCTTCAGCCTGGAAAAGGATGTCAGGACAGGAAGGATATTGAGTTGGCTTCAGCTCTCACACAAACAGTTTAAGTGACCTTTCTTTAGCAAAACACCAACTCTTATGGTATGGGTTCATTCTAAAGGGTGTCAGCTCTGGAAGAGTGGAGTCCTTCCACATTAGGGGATGCAGAGATGGATAGATAGAGAAATACGTAGTAGATAGGTTAGTTAGTTGGTTAGTTAGTGTGTGGGGTAGAGACAGAAATAGAGACAGACCAGTGCAGCCTTCACAGAACTTTGTCTAACTACCTTCATTTAACACAGGTTTGGTAGGTTTTGGTGCCTTTGGGAGGGGACTTTGTGTATCTTCTCACCGCTCCTGCGTGTGGCAGTGTTTGCACAGTGTTATTGTCTCAGAACTGCTCCTGGGCTCCTTCCCTTCACACACAGCCCCACATGGATGGGGAAACTGAGGCACGTAGCAGCAAAGTACCTTCCAAAGGTGCCAGGACATGTGGGAAGCAGTGCAGGCATGGCAGAACCAGGAACCCAGTCCTCCTTCCTCCCTCCCAACCCCTGCCCCTTGCTCTTGTGCCTGTTACGATCTCTGTCACACTTCTAGGAAGATGCCACCGCCTCTAAAGGGTGGCAAACACCCACCTTCAGGAGTCTGCATGGCATGAGTCATTCAGGAAGAGCTGAGAGGTGGGAGCTGGGCACTTTCCAGGAAAAGCTGGGCTGCAACCGCAGAAGCCATTTCCTTGCAGGCTCGAGCCATTATCCCCCTGCCAGAAACGGCTGCTTTGCACATGCTGAGCCCTCCTGAGGTGGAGGTTTGCTGCCACATGTCCTCCCCACAGAGCTGGTGTTTGCCCACCCTCTGGGCTGCTCCCAGAAGGGTCCCCTGGCATGGGGACAGCCGTGGGACCATCACTGCCTCCTTGCTCCTCTCAGTCCTTCTGCAGATTCCCAGGATTACCAACCCCCTCTCTGATCATCAACCTGATCTTTTTGGTTGGTTTTAACCCACCCCAGACACGATCCACTATGAAATATGTCTGTGCCCCATTTGGAGGCTGTAGACATGTCCCTGTGGGCTCCTACTGCTTCAGCTTTGAGGCAAAAAATCCGTGCTCCAGGCTCTTCCCACCAAAGAACAGGCACTTTTGGCTCCAAGCACAGCTTTTAGGATGCCATTCTCTCTTCTGGACTGAATTTGTCCCCAGAACATTGCAAGATTTGTAGCAAAATGGCATTGGAAGAAGATGGTTTGAGGTCACTATGGAGGAAGGTGGTTGTATTTCCTTGTAGCTGAGGCTGTGGGGGTACAAATGTTAATGTGGATAATTCACCTCATGTCCAGGAGAGGTGAACCAAAGGGATAAAACCCATTAAATTGGACACCATTAGATTGTACAGCTTGTCCTGGGTGGGACTGCATCCTGAGGCTCAATCAGGCAGCAGGAGAAACCAACCCAGGGAATAGTTACGTTACTCTGGGCTTTACTGAGAGGCAGCAAAGATTGTCAGAAATATCCTGAAAACACCAAAATTCAGGGAATATTCCCCAGCTGCATCTCCCTGGCCCAGCCCTGCTCTCCATGAGAGATTCCCTTTGTTCACAGGCAGCCTAAGAGTCGTTGTGTGTGCGCTCCATAAACATCAAATGGAAGAGACACTTTTAATGTAATTATAATTTAAGCATAAAATATGTCACTTCTGTAGGATTTTGTTGTCTGGTGCGTAATTACTTTATGGCACCATAAAAATATATTACATTATGATGCCTTGCTGTGCTTTGCTCGAATAATTTATAGCACAGTAATAGTGTGGAACAATATTCCAGACCATTGTATCCAATCTTGCATATAAATAAAAACTGTGGAAAATAATGATCTTGGTTAAATGCTCATTTAATTATTTTGCAGTCTTGGCTACGGGTTTTTTATCCCAGTTTTATTCCCTCATCCTCATCAGATTATATTCAAACTATCTGGAGGGAGACTTTTTAAAGCTCAGGGAAAATAGAGCTATATATGGAAATATTTTTTATATATATACACTGCCATTTCCAAACAACTGGGAAGAAGAAGCTTTTGCTGCAGGGTGACTGGAATTGCAAAATATTTCCAAGAATTTCTTCCCAACCAGTATGTTGGAAACCTTTTCAGTTGAAGCCCACTGAAGCATCTTGCTGGCTTAAAAAAACAACCCCCTTCCTTCTGCTTTTGAGGTTCTCACCATTTTTATGCCCTTGAAACAGAACTTTAGTGACTTTTGAAGCAAGATGTTGGTTCAAAAAACCCAACCCCCTTTTTTTTTTTTACCTTAAGAACAGGGAAGTGAAAATTTTCTCTCTCTTCTCAGCATCCCTCCCTGGGCATCTACTTTGACCACAAGTGGCAGAATGTTTCCCACCTGCCCATCCCTTCCCCAAACCCCTGCCCAGACCTGCCCCCAAGGACCCCATTCCCTCTGCTCCCACACCAGGAGGCTCTTTTGGAGGCTTCACACAGATTTTTTCAGTGGAGGGATGCTGAGCACTCTTCACACAGGAAAGGGTTGCCCTCACTAAAACCATTTTGTTTTTATTTTGGTGTTGTATTTATCAAATAAACTACATGTAGAGTGGAGAGGCAGGAAAACTCCAGGCAAATAAAGCTTGTTAAAGCTGAATTTACAGCTCATGAAGGATTGGGAACACTCACTGACATTGCTGGCAGAAAGCAATAATACTTTTCCCTTTAATCTCCATGTTTTCTGCCATGTGTGCACGTGCATGTGGAAAACTCTCATGGCTTTGGGGGGATGGATAACCTGGGAAGCTGTTGCAGGAGGTCATTCCTACTCAGCTGTCCCTTTGCTCAGTGACCTGGGCAGATGAGCATCCCTGGTGAGGAAGAGGGGTGGGTGAAGCCACATGGAAGTGCCCTCCCTCCCCCATCAGGATCTTCCCCATCTTCTCCTCTGACTCCTCCATCCTCTTCCTGCTGGATCTGCAGCAGGAGCTGGGACAAGGATCTAAAAATAGTGGTGGGCCCTGTATATGCATCTTCAGCAAAGAGACTCATAAATGCAGCCAGGACTGAAAATCAATTCTTTAAAGCTGAAATCAATAACAATAACTAATATTAATAGTGATTATCCTTTCTTTATTGCACTTTGCAGTTGGAAATGAATTGTTTTTAAGGATTAGCGGCAGCTGAACTCTGTAATGCAATGTAAGGCTGAAGATTTACTATGAAAACACAGCTTATGAGGAAAGACCCATTACTGCTGATGGAATACACTTTGGAAATAGCCCCGGCGACGACAGCGGCTGCTGCCGAGCACAGGGAGCCTCAGAACCTGCAGTCAGCAGTGGGTTGAGATTCCTGGCAGGAGACAGGGATTTTTGGTCTCCAGCCCTGTCTGGTTTTCTCGCAGTCTGACTTTTGAGTTCCCAGACATCCCAAATGCATTTTCATTTTTTTAGTATCTTTTATCTGAAAAAGCCTCAGACATGCAAAACTTGGGGGGTGAGAAGAGGAAGGAAGGGAAGTATGTTAAGCTGTATTTATATATATTTATCTGAGTCAGCCATACATATATGAGACAGCAGTGTCTAGAGCTATCTGCTCTGTGTGTCAGAGTTTCCAAAAAACAGCAAAACATATCAGGTGAGCACTTTAGGAAAGTCTGGTCTCAAGCATCCCCATGGGAGTCCCCCCTACACTGAGGCACTTCTGCAAACTACCTGCTCTGAAAATCTGGTTTCAGGTCTGTGTGAAACTCCTCTCTTAGAGGAGAGGCAGCAGCCTGGAGGCACCAGGCTCTGTTCTCACATCTCTGCTCCTCTGCTGTGAGCCAGCCCTAACCCTGCTTCTCCCTTCTGTCTCCCGTCTGCACAAAGTGACGGATATTTCTGACTGAGAGCAGCTTTTGGTTTATTTGAGTCTCTGTACCTGAAGGCCAGGAGCCCTCAAAAACAGCCATAGGGCAAGTATGGGACTGGTCATGGTGTTCAAACTATTGTTGACCTCAATTTTTCCCTGGAGAAGGCAGTATCTGCTGTGGGGCTGTGCTGTCAAAGGAGCTGGATGGGGAGATGTGGCTCCAGCCCCGTTTACTGAGCACTGGGGATAGAGTGTGGCACTCTGTCCCTATGGGATTTCCCCTCAGGTTAACCCATTAACAGCATTCCAGCTCAGAGAACATCCTGAAGGTGGGGGACTTCATCTGTCTCACTGACATGTGTCTGTGTTTTCCCAAAAGGATATTTGTGCTTCTTAAAAGTTGACCCTAAAGTTCCCCTACAACTACCTTGCTCCAGGCATGGCATTTTCAAACTATGAAATCCATTGGGATGGAGTTGAGGATGACACAGAAGTTCAGAAAAACACCATGAATAATTCCTGCCTCTGTTGGAATTGATGGCAAACCTCCCATTTTGCTCAGGTATGACAGGATTTTACCGCCTGGGTTGGCATCTCCTCCTCCACCCTGCAGGGCCTTGAGGTCATTTAGGTGAGAACCTCCTGGGCCTTTGATTCTGGGTTGTTTACTCACTTTTCTTTTTAACACTGTGAAGTTTTCTACCATTAGCTCAATTGTGAAGAGAGGCAGAGTGAAAGCCTTCTGCAAACAGCCACATATCAGCTGCCAGAGCCGACCGATCGTGTCGTGTTATTGATCTCTGTGGAAGGGGATGGACATTTTTCACCTGGGAAGGTTCTCTTAGTTTTATTGAAAGAAAGGCCTTTTCTTCAGAAATAAAATTGGACTCTCACCTCCATTTTTTTTCTCTGCCATTTTGATTCATAGTTGCCTTCCAATTTTATAAAGGTTTTCATTGTATTTATCCTAATTGGTTTTGGGTTTCAAGCAGAAAATACGCTTTTCAATTGTCACCACATTCTGGTAACTGGAGCTATAACCACATCCAAAATGAAGACAACTGTGGTGAGGCCCTGGCACAGGCTGCCCAGAGAAGCTGTGGCTGCTCCATCCCTGGAAGTGTCCAAGGCCAGGTTGGATGGGGCTTGGAGCAACCTGGGATAGTGGAAGATGTCCCTGCCCATGGTAGGGGCTTGGAATGAGATGAGCTTTAAGGTCCTTTCCAACCCAAACCATTCTGTGATTCTATGATTCTATTGATTCTATGAACTTGAGTGGATCAATATTTTCCCCAAACTTCTTTTTCTTCCCTCACTTGTGCCTCGACATTCTCTCCTTTGCACTGAATCCCTTCAGCCACCTCAGAACAGAAGCACTGGAAGCTTCCCCAGTTGGACTGAGCAGTGCTCCAGCTTTGTTCCATCGGTGCCAGCCTGGAAGGATTTATGAGTGTTCCACTGCTCCTGGCATGTGGTGTGCAGATGTCTCCACACTGGCTCAGCTTTGAACTTGCTCGAACAATTTGATTTTTTTCAGTTGTGCATCATTGCTAATTTCCTCCGACTCATCTTCTGAGGGCGGGAGTCTGGAAAACAGCTTCTTTTTCCCAGCTCAGAGAAAACAAGTCTCTCTGGACTGCAGGAAAGGAAGATGGTGGCTGTACACACTGACCACTTGAAAAAAAAGACCTAAAACACTGTGCCTTGAGATGGCAGCAGCAGCAAGGGTGGAGATGCATCATTCTTGAGGGAGCTGTGAGTCCAGCTGGGAGGAAAGACTTATTCCCAGTAGGATACATAATAAAACAGGAGAATACACTGAGCAGTGCAGCCTCATGGGACTGTCCCCTTCCAGTGTGGCATCTGCTGGGTGGCAGCTTTCTGAGATGCTCCCAGCCACTTCATACTTTCCTGATGAGTGTGTTTCAGAGCAGCAGATGAGTCACGGTGAGGGGCAGGAAGACATGATGACCTCTCTTCTAGCAAACACTGGATGAGGTTTCTTCCAGATCTCAACTCTGTGGACTGTCTCACTCCCAGCTGGCAGGGTGGGAGTTACAGGCAGGAGCTTTTTAACACAGGGCTTTTAACCACGTGGTTTGTCTGTCCTCCTGGAGATGGCACCTCGTGAGGTCTGGGATACAGAGCAGACAGCAGAGGCTGTCACACACAAACCCAGTTTTCAGAAAGGAAGTGGTTAGTGATTTATTTTTTGTTTTTACAGATCTGGGTCTTCCGCCTGTGCTTCCAGTTACCTGCTCACCCGGGTCTGTGTGCCCTGCCATCGGTCTGCCCGGAGCCACCACACAGTCGGGAGGGAGGAGAAGGGAGCAAGACATGGGGGATGGAGAGAAATGAAATAACACGGGGATTGATCCGTCCAAAGGTTAACAAGTTGAACTTATTTCACTCCTGTTAGTTTATTTATTGTCCATGAGTTATATTCGTGACTGCAACTGAGCAGATTAGCACAGGATTGCTGGGTAGATTTAGAAAGCTTCAGTGTTTTTCTGGCTCAATATGCACGAGCGTCCATGTGCCTGTACATGTGTGCCTTGTTCCCACTTTTCACCAAGCCTTCCCTTCCCACTCCCATTATGGAGAAATGTAAGCACTCATCCACACAGTCAGGGACAGAGAAGGGGAAAAATTTCCTTGCTCATCTGATCAGAAGCTAAATTTATGCAGGGTACAACACACGCTCTTTATTATACCGCGAAAGCCACGGGGAATAATTCCTCTGTCCCCAGGAACAGGGACACTCGCTGCAGTAAAAATACATATATATATATAAAACCCCTCCCACCGGTGGTAAACATGTGCGTCATGCGAGGTGGAGGGAAGCTGGAGCTGGTGAGGGCTGGATGTGGATGAGTCATGTTTGTTATGGCCTTGCTGGCTACCGGGCGCTCTCAGTAGCAGGAGCTGCAGAGGGAAACAGCAGCCCAGCGGTGGCAAAGGGCCCAGGAGAGATCCGAGGTCCCTTCCAAGCCTTGGCTGCAGGCTGGTGGGGCTCCTCACCTTCCTCAGAGCCCTGGTTTCCCTGTGGGGGAGTCGGGGTGGGTGCAGAGCAGATCTTGGTGTGTCTCTCACAGCCCCCCCATGCTGGGGGTCCAGCCCCATCCCTGCCCCATGGGGGGACAGCAGAGCCCAGGCTGGGGCTGGCAGCAGGAATTCAGAGTGGGCTGGATGTCATGGATGGGGAGTGAGGTGTGTTAGTCAGATGACTTGGCTAATATCTCCTATTACATCAGTTTCTTTTTCTTTCTCTGTCTCTGTAAAAGAGCCACAAAAAACAATGAGTAATTTCTCTGCGGAATATTCATCTCCAAAAAACCCAGGCCCAGGGCTTCAGCGCTTCCAGCACGTTATTTTTCTCGCCTTGTCTTTGAAAGTGTGTCTGGCCTGTGAGCCCAGCTGGGAAAAGCTCTGACATGGGAAGGGAAAAGCACAGGAGAAGGTGTCCCGGGATGAGCAGGTTCCCTGAAGGTGCCAGGTCTGGCTGCAGCCTGGGATCTGCCACTATGGACACAAACACTCACAGTGAATGAACAACTGCAGTTTTCTAGTCTTTGTCTCCTTATAAAGGAGGGTAAAGCACCCCTTTGCCTTGTGCTCTCCTCTCTCCCCGTTTTCACTGCCCTATGCTGGTGATTTATCCCCTCTTTGAAGACAGGAACACACATCCTTTCCCACGGAGAAAACACAGGCAGTGAAGGGAGAAGCAGCTCCTCTGGCCACATCCTGCATGGTGGATGGCCTCTTTTTAACCCCAAATTCCCACTCCAGGTACCTACTTATGTCACTCAGGGAAATTAGGTGGCACTTTGTTTTGGGATGTGTCATAGTCTAGGAGGCACTGCACATCCCTTGCTGCTCACACCAGCTGTAGATGGTTTTGGAGCTCACTGTGGCATCTTGGAGGTGCTGGGCTCAAGGTTTGGGGCTGAGCTGTGCTGGGATTAAGCAGAAGAGAATTTTAAAAATGCCACTCTGGGGACAGCACACTTCTCTGGCAACCATGATGGTTCTCAACATTGTATAGGGCAGCAGACACTTATAGAATCACAGACTGGTTTGGGTTGGAAGGGAATTTAAAGCTCATCTCATTCCAACCCCCTGCTGTGGGCAGAGACACCTTCCACTATCCCAGGTTGCTCCAAACCCCATCCAACCTGGCCTCGAGCACTTCCAGGGATGGGGAGTCCAGAACTTCCCTGGGCAACAACGTGTCCAACAACAGCCCCAAAACTGTGAGTGTTTACAGCAAGAGTGGGAATCCACCCCCAGCACAAAGGCAGCAGTGTGAAGGGACATAGTTGAATTGCAATTTTCTCTCAATCCCAAACCGCAGTGTTGGAGCCAGGTATGAAACTGCCTGGAAAAATCTGTTTGCCTTCTCCTGACACAGTGCCACCAGCTTTACTGCAAACACAGAGGGAGAGCGACTTTTTAATGATATAACAAAAGCCACCAGCTGTTTATTTTATTTGTAGAGGGGATGGATAATTGACAGCTGGCTGTCTGAAGGAGATGAAGCCCTCCAGCTAAACACTGCGGCTCCAGCAAGGCCACGAAAGGCAGAGAAATGCCTCCAGAGGTGACAGACTTGTTACTTTTAAGACTGCAAGATATATAAGAGAACAGGGCTGAATTGCACTTCAGAACAATCCTACCTAACCACTGAGCTAAATAAAACTGGTGATTTCATACCAGTGTCTACAGCAGGCTTAGACTGAGTTAATGAATTAATAAAATGAATTGAATTAAGGAGTGTTGTTGCCTCTCAAAGGGTCTTGCAAGCCCAAGGACTCCAGGTCCCCTTGAATGTTTGAATGCACCCCAGGCTGGGACAGGAGGTGCAGCCCTGGGCTGCCCGGTGACACTGTCAGTGGTGAGGTTTGTCCTTCAGTAAAGTAAACTTTCACAGAACATCCTGAGTTGGAAAGGACTCACAAGGATCATCCAAGTCCAGTTTTGCTGTGTGCTGGGAGGGTAGGAAGAGAGTGGGACAGCTTTACTGGGACCAGTGTGCTGGGTTAGCTGGTTCTCTCATGTCACACAAGTTGCAAATATCAGTCTTTGCTTTCTTCTGTTTTTTTATTTCTTCTTTTTTATTTTCCACTTTTTGAACCAGCCTACCTGGGACTTTGAAGCCGACAAATCTCTTCCAGGCCTGGCCCTCGTGCCCCTGGATGGATCTGTGCCTATTCCTATAATATTTAGTACTATCTGCTCCTGACCATTATAAACAAATACAGAAGCTTAAATATTAACCCCTGCCCACCACACCACCACAACACTTCGCAACTCCAGAATTACCTTCTCATACGAGACATTTCCTTGTGTTTCTTAATTTACCTCAAACTGGTTTTTGTTTTTTTTTTTTCCTCCCTCTTTTACTGTTTACTGGAGTTTTCCCCCCTGCAGGGCAGAGTAACATTTATGATGTAAAATTACAGAGGCTGTTACTCCGTGGTGCTGCACAGCAGTCGGTGATTCAGTGTCAGCCTGGGGTCGAGGGAGCTGGAGCCTGTTAGCTGGATCCCTCTGCTTTCCCACCTCCACATGGCTCTGCAGCAAATCAAAGTGCAACAAACAGCTTTGCATCATTCCTTCGAGGAGTCCTGGGCCCTGTACGTTATCTCGAGGGCAGGGTATGTGCTATAATAAAAGACGGCTTTATTGCCAGCTGCAACAAAGCCAAGGATTCAGACACATATTGCCTTGTGGGTTCATTGTAAACTCCCTTTTATGACCCTTCCAGTTTATTGCTAATAGAGATTTACAGTGGGAAGAAGGGGCCGTGTGCTGTAATTAATAGTGTTATTAGCCTGGGTGGGTTCGATGCAACGAGCAGCGCCGCCAACCTTGGTGTTTGCCCTTCGTTACCCAGCCCTGAAATGGGATGGGACAGGCTGATTTCTGCATGGCAGGGCTGCTGTGCCTTGCTGGGACCAAAGTCCTTCCCCGTTCAGAGGGACTCACCACAGGCTCGGCCACCTTGGATATCACGAGACACCGTGTCCACTTTCCTCACTGATGGAAGAACCATTTGTGNGGATGGGACAGGCTGATTTCTGCATGGCAGGGCTGCTGTGCCTTGCTGGGACCAAAGTCCTTCCCCGTTCAGAGGGACTCACCACAGGCTCGGCCACCTCGGATATCATGAGACACCGTGTCCACTTTCCTCACTGATGGAAGAACATTTGTGTTTCAGCTGATTTCCCACTCCCTCCCTCCCCCAAAGAATTATATTTTTCAGGTGGACAACAAATGGGATGGATTATTTTCAGTAGTTTCAGGAATTCCTGGACACAGGACTAATCTACAAGCTGGACACACAGAAGTTACCGACCTTCCCCATGGTCCCCTCTGTTTTGGTCGCTCAGGCTGTGAGGACAGGGCCCAAACATGGCAGACACACACAAAGTATTACATATGGGAGTGGGACTGTGACAAAAATATCCCACCCTGCCTGCTCAGGTGCTTTCTGCTGAGCTGAGGCCATTCATTAAGAGGAATTGTGGTTCCCTGCCCATCTCCAGACTCTGAGCCAAACTCCAGTGCTGTCACCACTGGAGTTGCTGGAAGTGGCTCTGTTAATATCAACCTGGTTTCTATCATTTGCTGCTCTGCTGGAATGAAATCTCAAACGAGGCAAATTTCATGTGGTTGCAACTTTTTGCTATGAATGTTTCGTGCTGGCAATTAAAAAGTGAAGAACCAGGGTGAGAACAGTCCTGCTAATGATTTGCAGTCGTCTCCTTCGAGCCAAGTTGTCTTTGCAAAGCCAAAGTTGTATCAGTCTCCAGAAGCTACCACAGAAGTTAAACATTAAGTGGTTGGAGTTGCTGGAAACTTCCGTGGTTTCCCACTGATCAGAGGTCAAGGATAAAGCCATTGAGAACGTCCTTCATCTCAAACAACTGCCATGAACGTGGCCAAGCCCAGAGAGCGACCAGCAACAAACCTGCGCCATAAACCCGACCACACGTGACTGCTCCTCTGGGCAGGCCCGTCCTGGCTTCACAGAAACAGGGAAAATATTGCTACTGGTGTCCATAAACACAGGAGGGATTTGGGGATTGAGTGCCAGGGCTGGTGGAAGGGAACATCCAGCTCATGATGCTGAAAGCCACCCATTGGCTTAAAAAAGTCTCCTGCAGCCATCCGGGCAGCACCAGTGATTTCACTCCCAAGCACAAGTAGAATATTTTGAGATTACCTGCCCAAAATTTCACTCCAGCAATTTCCTGCAAAAGGGAAAACAGGCAAAGGTGTGAAGGTTTTTGGGGAAGTCACTGGGAATTGAACATAAACCTGCCTTTGGGGGTGTGAGCAAGGACAGGGAGCTGCTGGGGGTCCATCAGTCACATCAGGATTGGTGATGGATTGTGGGGCTTGCTGTGCTTTCAGAGAAGGAGCTAAAAGATACCAGGCTCCTTCTCACCACTTCTATTAATATTCAAGCTAATTAACTTTGCTGAGAGCTGGAGGAAATTGAATCTCAAGAAGAACCTAAGCTCTGCTTTAGATTTTAAGCCGTTCGGAGCTTTTGATTCGAAGCTTGTGCTTTTATTATTATTATTTTTAAATCTGTAGTCTTTTTTTTTTTTTTCCCCTGCAAACACCTGGCCCACTTTAGGGGTGATATAACAGCAATAAATGATTCTTATTAATTGGCCATCATCTGGCAGGGAGCAGCAGGCTCCCAGCTGAACAGAGCACATTTATGGGGGAATTCAAGACAGATTTGGGGGTGCCACAAGGGTGAGCCTGGCTGGAACTGCTGCATGGGGGGCTCCTGGCCGGGCACTGAGAATGGGGTCAGCCCAAATGGCTGAGGTAAGGGAGCTTTTGGGAGGTTAAATAAAAAACAGCTTAAAAAAAAAAAGGAAGCTTTTACAAGCCAGAGCTTAAAGACGTGCCCTCCCTTTTTTCCCGTTTATTAAGTAATAATGAAACACTTTTGTCAAAGCTTAGGCACCAAATTTCTGACACCAGATGAGCTCTAAAGCTAATCAGGGGCTGGAAAAATGGGAATATAATTAAGGCTGCTGACAGCCCTGTGTCATTAACCTCGCAGCTCTCAGGTGCCACGCTGAACCACAGCTGCAGAAGATACTGTATTACGGGCAGTTGGTTTCAGCTGTGGAAATGAATTTGGCTTTTAATGGCTCTGTGATGTTTCTGGAGCTGCTTCTTCTGGGGCTGAGGCAGTGGCAGAGGGGATGGGAGTGATGGTCTGTGCTGGGTCCAGCTCCTTGGTGATGAACAACTGAGGCTCTTCTCATTCCAAGAAAATGAGGTTTTTCTGGGTAAGGGTTCAGGCTGGGGCAGTTCTGCTCTGTCCTTGTAATTAATTATTATCATTATTAGGAGTGTGGGTGTCTGCTTTGCCCAGGCACTCAGGATTCCTGCCTGTGCTCTGCTGTGGATCTGACCCTCTGAAGTAACCCTGTGGGGCTGATATCCAAACCACCCACCTGCTCTGTGACTCAGTTTCCCACTGTACAGAGAAGGGAATAATCTTGGGGCCTTTGGGAGGATGTTTGGAGGTTTGATAATGCATCTATACCCATTCCTCTTATAATTATGTTACTAGAGGGGGCTGTAGTGGGGTCTTGAATCCCTTGGCAGTTAGCAGAGCTCTGCTATGGGCAGCCCTGGTGGTGGAGCAAGGCTTGGCTTAATTTTTTTTTAAGGATTATGTAAGTTTTCTTCCCCTCCTCCCCCAGGATTTTACTGCTCTGAAGGTTAGAAAAAAGGGAAGCAGCTGCTCCAGCACAAACACCTCCGATCTTAAAAAGCTCCTGAGAGGAATCAGTGGGACAGCACCGAGGGAGAGCTTGGGCTGCTGCCAAAATTACGACAGCAGCAACCCTCCAACGGAGCCTCTTATCTGGGCAATCTCAGAGCGCCTTTCAAGCGTTTCGCAAGGCATGTGTCACAGACAGGTACCCTGGGACACGGAAAGGGGAAAAGCATTTGCCTGGGCAGGGAGGCGGCTGCGTCAGTGCCAGGAATAGCACCCCCGGCGTCCCGTGACCCAGGCTCTCCTGCAAAAAAAAAAAGATAACATTTCCAGAGACAGGCTGAGCAGCCTCGGGAAAGCACCGTGCAGTCCCCTGCGAGCGCTGCTGCCTCCCGGGGTGAGCGATGCGCTGCAGCCGCAGGCGCTGGTGCCCGAGCAAAGGCTCTCGCATCTCTCCCTGGATGCGAAAAATGCCCATTAAGGGCTAACGAGCAGAATAACGCTGAACCTGGCGGAGTTCGGCTGGGGTTTGTCATCCGTCCTCCGCTGTCACCGCCCCGGACTTTCTAAGTGTGTCTCGCACTTTTTTTTTCTTTCTCTGCAGCGTTCTCGGTTTCTCGGGTGTAAGACTTCGAGCCTTGGACAGCGGCAAAAACAGTCAATTATATTTTCACCCTGTCTGCTCTGAAAGCCCCGGAGTGTGCCTGGTGTGACCACAGCCGTAGGAACGCAGGAGTTCATGATAAATTAAAAACAAAAGCACCATTATCCATATGGGACCTCGTGAGTGGTTCACATACTCCAGCAATTCCAAGCACTCTGCGTTATGGTTCTTACTTGGTTTTAACTCGATTTCTTTGAGATGCAAATCAGAGGGATTATATTCAGAGGCTGCACCAGAAAGTCTTTAATCCAAATGGGCTATAAGATTTATTTAGAAGAGCCAAATGTCTTGTCTGGGACAGAAGCAACAGAGCTGAACTGAAACAGATGGACATAAAGGAAATTAAGCAACTCTAATGGTCTTATCCAGAGTTTCAAAGTATTTGGTCTTCCGAAAGCTCTAGCTCCTGGAAGCACGTGATGAGATGGGAAGCTCAGGTTTCACTTAAAAACAGGCTTTGCAGTTCACTGAGAAAAACAATAATAATAATGTTTTTATTCCTCCCGTGTACAGAGCGAGGGCTGCCTTCCAAATCCTGACTCTTTAGTCTTGCCTTGTCAAACGGGAATATATTGCAGAGGGTTTCTGGACTCCTCGTTTTTACAACAGTGTCATCGTTTCAGCAGTCTGGATTCAGGATTTTGGGAAACCTGGTGCTAGCAATAGGGATCCCAGATAATGTTTACTGTACAGGAAAACTATCCCTTGAATCAGCTGAGGTTTCATTCCTTGAAAAGTTCTTCTGTTTCTGATGGAGACTTTCCTTAGGTCTCTCCTAAACCCAGGGTTTAACCAGGACACCAGCACTGCCAAGGTCACCTTCCAGCAGTGTTGGATGCAGCAAACCTGGAGTGCACATCTTGGATGCTGATAAACCACTGGGCTGGAAACCTGGATAGCTCAGGCCATCCCCCAGGACCCCACGTGTCTCCACCTCTGCTGAGCTCAGAAGATTTTCAGCTGGCAGAAGAGCCTTCCTTGGGGTGTTTGGATATATTTGGCCTCAGAAAGACTGCACAGGCAGCAAAACAGGTGTGAGGACACACTCCTTACTCTATCCCAACAGAGCATTTCTGATTATAAAGATGGTCTCACTCCGGGGGGGAAAAAAGTTGAGGTTTGGGTTGGTTCTGCCATTTTCAGCTTTTAGGCTCTAAATGCTGACAATGCTGAATGCTTTGTAATACTTTCTGAGGCTCTCAACCACTCAAGGACACCCCAGAGACCACTGATAGGTGAATCCTCAGGGATTTGGAGGCTGAGCAGGGAGGAGAGCCCTGTGTGTGGTTCTGGGCTGCTGCCTTGTTCCAAGCAGGGCTCTGGGACTCAGGGTACCCAGAGCCAGAGGGTGCTCACCATTCATCTCTGCAACCTGGGAAATGCTCCTGCAGCTGAAACTCCTGAATAAAAACTGGGAAAAATCTTTCTATTCACATCCTCAAGCCCTGCCCTGCTTGGCTCAGCCAGGGAAGCATCGAGAGAGGAGAAATCTCACGTGTTTGTGCATTTGCCATCCTTCACCCCAGTGCATTTGCAAGTGGGTTAAATAAAAGGTGAGAGAAGTGGGGAGAAGGGGAGGGAGAGGAGGGAGTGAGTGTGAGAAGGAGCTCATCCATTACTATGCCGTGCACAATGCAGGAGGTCTTGGCCTCCTGGTTTGAGTGCTTATTCCCCATAAAATACATCTGAGAGAAATCAATACAAGAGGCAAGCAAGAACTTAAATCAAAGCACGAGGAAGCAGCACTTGGCGAATGGAACGACCTTGCAGAGAGCTGTCAGAACCAGGGCCCCAGCCCTGGGAGTGCAAAACCTGCCAGGAAATAGCCCTGCAAGGCTGGCATGAGGACTTGAAGCTGGAGTGTGTTGCCTTGGCATGGCTCTGCACTCTGATCCCTGCAGTGGAAAGCACATGGAGAAGGGAAGCTGGTTGTGGGCTGGATAAACGGCACAAGGGCAAGATGCCAGGCTGCTCCTGGGACAGCAAGGAGAGCTGATGTGATCTGTGTTGCCTATTTGGGCTCCTCAAGTACATCAGAGATAAGGTGGCAAGGGTGACAGCCAGCTCTGAGACACAGAACATGCTCCCCACAGCCTTGGCCATCCATGACCTTGGTCCCTGGGAATGTGCAAACAGACCCAGTGCAGAGCTCCACCTCCACCAGGTCGCTGTCCTGCCAAGCCTCTCACCTTGCCCATCTCAGCAGAGGATGGGAGGGCATGTCTTCAGCATCCAGGTCCCCTCCTGCCTCATGGCCACCTCCACACGCAGGTGTTGGCTGCCTGACCTCAGCAGCAGGTCGCAGTGCTCTGCCTGCCTCAGACATCATAAATCTGCAAAGGTTTGCTCCAGTCAGGCTCCACCTCTGCAGACTGCGGGGCACATGTTCCCATGCTGGGAAATCTGACCCCTCGGTAGCCTGAGAGACAGGAG
The DNA here is from genome assembly GCA_013397135.1 of Pachyramphus minor. NCBI lineage: Eukaryota > Metazoa > Chordata > Aves > Passeriformes > Tyrannidae > Pachyramphus > Pachyramphus minor. The sequence goes on along the minus strand of VYXB01003570.1, from coordinate 131,698 downwards.
AAGCCTGGGTTTGGTGTTTTGAATAAGTGGCTTTTTATCTGAAATCCCTTCGGGAGCATGAGCTCAGTAACCAATGAAATTATATCTGTTGTTTCAAGCAGTGAAGAAAACTTGGCTTGATGTTTATTGAGATTTATGGCTTCCCTTGAGCTTAATTGTCTTTGGGAGCCCTGGATCTTTTTAACGGTTCAGCTAAGTGGTACTAAGAAGGATGGTAATGGTTTGAGCAGTCTGCCCCCTTAGCATATCTCTTTCTCTCACACAATTTGCTGATATTTGGGAAATATAACTGATGCCCTCCCCTCCTGAGGTCACAGATACTCACTGGTGTGAAACTTCAGGAGACAAAACCAGGTGTGAAAAGCTCCCAGTGAGTGTTTCCTGGGCGAGGTGCTGACTTCCATCCCTCAGGGCTGTGCTTTGGGGAAGGAGGAGGTGAGGACACTTCTGTGCTCCACTGGGGAGGGTCACCTGGTCCCCCTGCTTCTTGACCCCCCCCCTCCTGGATTCTGTGATTTGTCTTCCTGGTCACCATCAACCTGGTGGCTTGGTGTAGGCTCCTTTTTTCATCCTTAGTGATGGTGGCTTTTCTGTTCCCTCTGCTGTGGGCTTTGAGTGCAGCTTAAGCTGCTCACACCTGAGCACAGCCCAGCATTGCTTCCTGAGCGTCCTGGAGCTCAGCCACAGTGGGGTGGACGTTGGGATCAACCTATGGAGTTGTCGTGGAGGTGCTCTGGGAGGAAAACACACCTTCCTTCTGCTTTTTGCACTGGTTTGGACTGGGAAGGGACTATTAGGGCTATGGAGAAGGAGCCCCTGGCCGGTGCTCACCTCCCAGAGATGCAGCTCTGGGATGCCTGGTCCTGGCTGTTCCCTCGGTGCTGGAGGGCTCTGATGAAGAGCTTGTCACTGGCTGGAAAACACCGCCCTCCACACGTAATTATTCTTTGCCTCTGGAGCTTTCCTCACCCCTTGTCAGTGGTGACCCCTGAGGGTTTGTTATCTCCCCCCAGCCCTCCAGCAGAGCCGTGGGCCTGTTATGGTGGGGAGTGACCTTCACCTCTTCCCTCACCTCCACGAGGGGCCGTGTCCGCTCGGGCGGGCACTCCCAGCAGGGCCGTGGCGGTGGCATCCTCCAGGAGCAGGGATGCTGCAGGGTAATTACACCAGCCCGTTATGGTTCAGCAGGCACCTTCATTAATAACCCTCAGGTTTCAGAGGTGCCGAACTCGGCCACTGGAAACCACATCTGGCTGCAGCTCGGCCGCCTGTCTGAGCTCCCGGCTCATCTCCCGCGGCCTAAGCGGTTTACAGGACGAGCAGTAAACAAAGTCTGTTTTGTTGGGCTTTTGCGTGCTTTAAGGCAAAGAAAGCAAACACAGGCTCGCTGGGCTAATCTCCTCTGTGCAGAGCTGGAGGCTGACAGCTCCTTCCTAGGTCAGGCCAGTGGGATTTCTATCTCTGATGTGGTTCAAGCAGCGAGTGTGGGGATGTTCTCCCTCCCGTGCATGTGCGGTCCTGGCTCGTGGCGCTTGTCAGGAGGTTGTCACTCTTTTGTGGCACTTCCAAATTCAATGAAGTTTAGATGGTCGAGCTGGATGTGTGGATGTCTTGGACTGTGTTCTCCCTGCTAATAACTTCCAGAGCCACGGGCCAATCCCAGCCTCCTTAGAACAAAGCCCCCAAAGAAATTCTACTCTGACATTTACCACAACTATGGAGCCGAAGAGCTGTGGTCAGAGTCTCAGCAGGGTGGTGGCAACAATGTGGCCCTTGCAGAGATGAAGGATTTAGGCAGGGGATGCACATGCAGCTCTGTTGTGCATGTACTGGTCTTTAAACATATGTAAACATGTGCATATCTTTAAACCTTGACTCAGCGGTGGGGCCCACACTGGGATGGGCTCAGCAGGGTGGCTGCTGAGTAGCAGCTCCTTCTTGCACCTGGGTGAACAAACCAACCTACAGCCCACGTCACCTCTAAGCGTTCAAACGTTTTTCTGCAGCCCAAGCCTGGTGTGCAGGAGGATGAAACGCCACGTTGGAGGGAAGGATGGAGCTAAACTCTGTGGGGGTGTAAGGAGACGAGATGGGGAATCAAAGGGAATGGGTAGACAAACATCCAACCAGCCCCACCCATCAATAAAACATCCCCTCTAACAACCCACGTCCCACCAGAACTCAAGGCAAGTGAACACAAGCCCAGGGCTCCTCTGTGGGTGAGCTCTGGGGTGGACAGCCTGAAGGGAGGGTCAGGCTGCCTGGATGCACAGAGATTTGGGTCTGATGTCCGCCCGGTCCCTGGGTGAGCCAGACTCAGCCTTGGATCATGCAGAGCACTCCCATAGCCTTGATGTGCAGGGGCTCGTGGTGGCCCAGAGAGCCCATCCAGCTCCAGTCCTGCCCAGGGAGATGCCAACAGCAGGGCCTGAAGCAGGTCCTTGTGCTGGGGGCTTCCAGATCCAGCTGTGGGGAGAAGATGCCCTTTCTCCTGCAGCCAATCCACTTCCCAGTAAGCCACTGGGAAGGTAATGGGCTTGGCAAGGAGCAGCTACACAGTCACTCGAGGGGACAGCTCTGTGCTCAGCCAGGCTGCTGAGAGTGAGCCAGGCACTGTTGGCAAGGGAGAAACCCTTTCCCGGAATCCCCAGCGTGGAGGGAACAGGGGCCACCAGTGTGTTTCCCAGGTGCTGAGGGTGGTTTCCCACCCTGAGGAATTGAAGAGGAGGTGGCAGCATTGGCTGGGGGTTGCTGTTGAACTTGCTGGTGGATTGCCAATGAAGTTTGTGAAAACCCTGAGTGAAGACCACACACAGGAGGCTCAGGTGAGTGATGTATCTTAGACCTTGAGGGTACGAGGCAAAAATGCTTCTGTGCCTGACTCACCTACTCTGTGCTAACACTGACTCATAATTACTGATTTCGATTCAGACAAAAGATTTATCTGCATTGAAACATATGGAAAATGTTAATGTAACCTGGTAGTGGAAACAGGAGGCTGGGCTGCTGCATGTCCCTGTGCAAGGCTCAGGGAGTGCCTGATGGAGTGGAGCCAGCTCCACCTTCCAAACTTACATGTTGCATGTGTGTGTGGCTGGGATGAGTCCCCAAAGCCAGGGAGGGTCTGGTCACCCTCATCCCTGCACAGAACTGGCCACACTGGGGGGAATTGTGCTTGCAGAAGGTGAGTTTTGCAGCAATGTCCACTTTTCTGCAGAGGTGCTGGGTCAGGATGGGTCCCAGTTGTTTCCCTCAGTTCTGGAGGTATCCTGCTGTCCCAGAAGATGAGTCTGTCCCCTTCTCTCACAGGCCCCATGCAGAGAGGCAGCTTTGGGGATGAAGATGTCTTGCAGGCAGCACACTGGTTCTTGACCCGTGCCTGCACGGTGCCTGCACGGTACCTGCACCCCGGCACAATGTGCTCACAGCGGGTTGGTCACGGCGAGCACACACCAAAAGCCTGACAAAGAAAGGCACGAGCAACCACAATCCCCGTTGTGAGTGGGGTAGGTTAAACCCAGAGCAGAGCTTTGCCCTGTGCTGGAAGCTCCCAGTGCGATGGCAGAGACTACAAAACCCCTCATCTCCTGCCCGGCGTTGCTCCCAGCAGTGCAGGGCTGGATCCCCGGGATCGTGCCGCCTCCTGCCCCGCCGGTGCTCCCTGTGGATGCCCTGCCTGTGCCACCTTTCCCCCCTGCTGCTCAGCGCTGCTGGATGTTAAGTGGAAATTTCCCCCTGTGCCAAGTGTTAAATACTTATCAAGCTAATACAGCGTCTTCGCGGAGGTGCCTACATGAGACAACATGTTACCGTAATTAACGAGCAGCTGGAGTTGGCACCGGGCTCTGCTGCAGCTGCTCCCGGCGGCTTCCAGCGCCTTTCCCAGGGCTGCGGCTCTGCCTCCTCCGCGCCATCACGGGCACAGCCCGGAGGGGGAAGGTCGATGCCTCGTAGGGTCATTCCTCCCTCCAGGGGGGATGGTTGTGGTTCCCAGCCCGAGGTCTGCACATCCCTGGAGGGCTTAGGGCTGTTTCGGGTCTGTGTGAGGTGACTTGGATGAGTGGGTCCGTTCTCAGCAGGCAACACTGAAGCAGGGGGGTGAGAAGTTTTGGGGTGCATCGATTTGGAGAGCAAACCTGCTGCTGGAGGAAGATGAGTCATTGGGGTTCAGTGGTTTGAGTGGTGGTTTGTCCCTCGCCATCGATGTGGCAGCAGCAGCAGCTCCCTCCGTTGGCTTTGTGGTGGGAATTGTGCCTGTGCAGGGTCCCCTCCTCGGGCAGAGGTGGCTGAGGGGCATTGGGATCAGTCTGATGGCTGCCAGGGACTGGGACACTTCTGGTGGTATCAACACTGGAAAGAGATTGGGAGATGGAAAGAGAGAGGGGCTGGGATGGTTTTGCAAGCCCAGCCTTGGGCAGGAGGCTGCAGAGCAGGCGTTGGGTGGTGGGAACCATTTGCAGAGTTAATCATCTGGTTGACTGTATCTTTCCAGCACCCAACTCTTTTTATCTGGACCACTATGAATTAGTTCACTCATCCATTTACCCACTCAGCATTAAGCAGAGCTGCTGCACCCAACCTCCCCATCCTTTTACATTGCCTTGAGCTCCCTAACTTTCCAACCCCAGAGAAGTCATCTCCTCAGTAGATGTTTGTATCATGACCTACATTGCTATTGGGTTTTAAATATAATTTTTTTTTTTTTACTGTTGCCATATACCAGCTTCCCACATGCAAATTGCTCTGAGTGAGCCATTTATCTGGAAAATAAAGGTTATGTTCTCAAAAGGCATTTAGTTCCCTTTCTGAATGATTGAGCGAGTTTTCCGCTGAGAAAACAAAGGTCTTTAACACAGTCCAAGCCAATGACAGAGAAAAAGATTCAGGTAAAACCCCTCCATTTATTTAACAGCTCCCCATTCCTCATTCATATTTACAAGATAAAAGGGGCTCCATCAACCCATTAAAGTTGAAATACGTGTCCTGTCTTCAAGGAAAGCAAATCCCATCTGGTATCCCTGGAGGAATATAACCTTAACTTCAGCTTAATGCCACATTAGGGTATCTTACAGATTCTGCCTGAGATTTACCTGCCTTAAAGGGAGATTTATTTCTGGAGTAAACAGACTCACGTGACAAATCTCCTTCCATGAACAACTTTGGAAAGAAGGTGCATTTTTGACTTGCTGGTTCCCTGATCTCTGCCCAGTGGTGGAGGGCAAAGGAAGGGGTCAGTGATACTGAGGGATCTCTGGTTCCTTTCCAGGGCATCCATCACAAGTCTCCACCTCCTGTTTTTGGAGCTGTGAGAAGGATGCCTGGGGAGTTTGGGTCTCACTTGCAAACCCAGCTCTGTGCCATGACACTCCAGCCATGGATCCAAGTAGCTGCAGGCTGGGGTGGGAAGATCAGAGCCTGTTTCAGGCTCACTTTCCCTATCTTGCAGCCCGTCCTGGGGGAGCCAGTGCAGCTCCCAGAGCAAAGGTGTTCCCATCCACCCCCACAGCCACATTCCCTGCCTGGGTTCCAGACCTGCAGGGCATCACAGCAATGGAGATATTTTTAAGGAAAGGCAGGTCCAGTGTTTGCTGACATCACCAAGCTGCTTGCACTTGCCTGGGAAATCAGGGAGTTTTCCATGGCTAAGATTAGTGCTGCTGCTGCCTTTCTGCAGCCCCATCCCAATGCCGCAGGTCACATGGGATGCATCCAGGTGACTCTTTCCCAAATAATAACAAAAGATGGCTTGGGATGGAAATCATGGCCTCCCCTGGTCTATTAAAGGGCTGTGAGGTCATGGGAATCGGAGTGTTGTGCTGCTCACCCGAGTGGAAAGTGTGTTTCTGCTCAGAGCTACCTGGGGACACACTTTGGTAGCCATCAGTTCATCATTATTGCCAGTTTTACTAATAGTCATAAAAATTACAAAGGCTTTTCTAGTTATCAAATGGATCCCAAATCCTTTTGAACGTGCAGGGTTATTTTTAGAAGTCATGGGGCTAAAATATGAGAAGTCTGTGTGGGGTTTCCCCTTTGCCCACACCTTGGGTCGTAGCTGTAGCCCTTCCTCCAGACTTTTCTTGCCCACAAGCACAAACCTGCAAGGGGGATTCTGATAAAAAGCTGAGGGAGGATTTTGAATCGATGCTGCTCATGCACAGGGGCCTTGGGGCCAGGGGAGGGCACGGTGAGGCTGCTGTCCCCTGTCACCAGCCTCAGATCCTCGGGTGTTGATGTACATGCTGTTCAGCCTGAGAACGAGAGGGCAAGTCAGCTGCAGGTGGGTGAAACCTATCTCCTCTCTACTTAACTGGCCTGCCTGACTGGTTTTTTTATGATTATTTTTTATTCTGTCTCCAGTTAGGCAATACACTTGCCTGTTAGAAATATTGCCCTGGGCTGCCAGCTCAGCCAAGGAGAAAGGTGGGTGTGTGTTACTGAGGGAGGACGGGGCATCACCCCCTTCCTGGGGTGGGCACCTCTCCCCTTCCCCTCCTTGGGCTGTATCTGCTGACCCTCTCCTCACCCTGCTATTCATCAGGAGCATCCTTATGAGGGAATTTTCTTAAGGGTCCCTCCTGACCCCTCCCTCCACTGTGCTCTCACACCCTCAGGATCACTGGAGCGGGCTGTTGGACCGGAGTGGGTGAATTTAAGTCCAGCCAGTAGTTTGGGATCATTAACCATCAAGGTGCCCCTGGGAAGAAGCAAGAGGTATTTGGGAAAATTTGCTAACAGACTCTAATGACTCAATAATCCCTGTCAGAGGGAGCGTGGCAGGTTATGTGAATGTCAAGTTTCCTTGCTCTGCTGAGGGCCAGCTGCTGCTTATGTAATGGGGGGGTGTGACCTCAGACAAGGGAGAAAAGGGGAAGAAAAACAAAAACATGGATCCTCTTCCATGCTGGGATGTGAGTAAGAGGGAGCACAGGAGTAGGTGTCAGCCAGGAGCCCCATCAGCCCTGGCAGCACTGACTGGGCACAACCAAAACCTTGGGATGGGGCTCACAGGAAGGCCAGGGATGGGTCAGGGTCCACCCAGCACAGCGGGTACCAGGGCAGCAGCACTGGAAATGCCACTGCCAGCAAAAGAAACCAAGAGCTCAAGTAGCATGAGTGATGTTAGGGCATCCCTGCTGCAGGGGAAGGGGGAACAGAGGGGGCACATATCCCTGAGTGAGCTCTGACACAGCCCAAGCCCTTACCCCTCTGATAGATGAGGTCTTTGGTTGTTGCTCTGTCTCGCCAGGCTGTCATTCCAGATGTAGTCCCTGATCTGGGGAGGCAGGGGTCAGAGCTGCTCAGGGATCTGCTCAGTGATCCTCGGAGGTGATGATCTGAGATAGCTCCGAGCATTCAGCCTCAGCTCACAGCAAGAACTGGGAAGATGGATGTGGGTCCGTAAAGAAACTTTGACCCCTCTCAGCCAAGGCTGCCCAGAATGGGAAAGCTGTCCCAGTTCTGGGAGGCTGTCAGGAACGCCTCCACTTCGCTTGGCTGAGTGTGCTCAGGTCTGAGTAAGGCTCACAGTTTGCTGCACACTGGGGGCTTAAGGATGAAGAAAATCCAGGGCTGTTAAGGTGTGCCATGGTTTTACACGTGCTCTGCGTTAGCTGGCACACCCAAGGCACTGGTATGGCCTGTCCCACTGTCCTCTGGGGTCTGACATCCTGCTTGGAAGCCGAAACAAGGCGGGGGGTGCTGGACTCTGTATCCTGCAGTCGAGATGGGGCACAGGGGGATCGCTGACTCTTCCCCCATGAAAGCGAGCGCCCGGGTTCCCGGGGCTCCCACTCCTCAAGCTCCGACTTGCCTGCCATCAATACTGTTCAAACAAGCACATTTGCAGACGTAGCTCCAGGCCAAGTCGTGGGGCAGCCGGGAAGGAGCAGCCTGGCTCCAGACCCTCCCGTGGGAGGTCTGGGCGGCGGGCGCGTGGGTGCCAGCGGCATCGCGTGCCAGCCACAGCTCTGCCCCAGGGCTTTCCTCCCCACCTGTGGCCACTTTGAACCCCAGCCACGGCCTAAAGGTGCCAGTGATGAGGGGGAAAAGGTGGGAGCACCAAGGCTCAGCTGGTGTACAGCCACTCCTCAGTCCACGCTCTTGGGGTGGGTCACACGTGCCACCTTGCAGTAGGGGTATCCTAAAGTGGAGCCCAGCTGCAGTTCTGGGATGGCTCTTCTACCATCCTCCCTCCTGCTTTTTGCCTAATTTCCCAAGGCTGATGGACTGCAAGAAATTTGGGCAGGATGCAGAGTGGGGTGGCCCTGGGTGGAGGCACCCATGCACATCACCCAGTTTTCCTGCTGGGAAGCCACTGTGACTGCAAGGGAGACTGCAGGCAGCTCAGGGAGAGCATGAAACACGCTCCTCCAGAAAAAAAAAGGCAGACAGAAAAAAAAAAAAAAGAAAGGAAAAGGCTTCTGAAGCTTAGAGCTGGATATTTATACACTTGACATAAAGGATATTTCTGCATTGAAGTAATAAGCGTGACTCAGTAAACCAATGGGGAGAGGGTGTTCCCTTTGCAGCAAAACCTCAAAAGATCAAAGAACTTCTTGAACAGTTTAACATGTCGAATGTTAAAGGAGTCGGGTTCCCCTCCCTCTCCCCTTCACCCCTCCTTCAAGTGTTGAAAAATAAATGGCTTGATTTGAGCTTGGAAGGGAGCATTTTGGCAGCTCTGGGGATGTGTGGTCCTGGCTGGGCTGGAGCACCAAGGTCCTGGGCACGTGTGTGCCCAAGGACCTGGCTGCCTGCTTGGTGGCCATCAGCCCTACTCAGGACAGGGACATGCCACATCCTCGGGGCTTCCCATTCCCCAGCTGAGCTCCTGCTGGTTTGTGGAAACTGGCTTTTCCCAGATTTCAACGTGTTTTTCCCTTGGGAGAAGCAAATCCTGATATTTCTTGGGATATACCCAGCAGTGGGGAGACCTTGGGGTCTGGTTCCTGGTCTCTGCCAGCAGCCAGCAGCAGGCACTCGGGGCTGGTGCTCCTGTGGGAATCCCAAGGCGGATATTTGCCCAGGGAGGGATCGAGCCTTGCTGGCAGCTCTGGGACACATGTGCTTTCCTGGGGTCGATAGGCTGGAGTAATATATTGCGCCGAGATAACAAATCACTTAGCTTATTGGGTCTTAATTAAGCCTCTTTTATCTCCATGACAGCCACACACCTGGGCTACGGCCCAGGCAAACCGTGGCCGCGGCCGGGCCGTGGGGACGCCGTGCCGGAGCCGGGGGATTGATGAGGCTCTGCTGGGTGGAATTACCTCATTGTGCTCACAGCGCTCAGGGCCATCGATCTCCCGGCTCCCCCGACCCTCCAGCCCCTCTGCCTGCCCTCCTTCCCAGTGCCTTGTGGGCAGGGGGTGGGAATGGGGCAGGGGACCCCTCCGCAGCGGGGTTGGGCTGGGTGCAGGTAGGCGAGCAGGGGGAGAGCTGCCCCGTTTGGCCTCCTGGGTAATAGATACAGTTGTTATAGTCCCTGACAGCACGAAATGAAGACCTACATCACCATAATGTATTGTCAGCCCGCAAGCACGCTGCGGCCCCCGAGATGAATGAATGCAATATCGCTGTGCACGAGGGGGAAGGAAGGGAAGGGGGCTTTGCCGCCGGCCTCCAGGCAGAGCTTTGTGTGGCTCGGGAAGAAAAGGCATTTTTTATCTGTGGCGCGGAGGTTGAGGGTGTCTGATCCCCGCGGAGCCTGTGACAGATACACTCCGTGGAGGGGAGCGCTTAACAAACGGCTGGAATGCTCCTGTGATGAGTTCATCCAGCAGTGAAGTAATCTTGCCCCCACGTTGCTGCCAGCTGAGGCAAGCAGGGCAATTTACTGCTCTGGGGATGCACGGATCAGCACCGATTTCGGCTCGTGTAACCCATGGATGGAGGGGAACCATCCAAACCCGAGAGGCCCATCCGACTGCAAGAGTGTGTACACAGCACCAGGAACCCAAGGCACGTATTGCACTTAGTTATTTGAAAGTAGGGCAGTTTTCACTCTGAAGTGTGACTGCTGCTGCACTGACTCGGAGTGAAATAATGAGAGCTGGGAGTTGCGAGCGACTTACAGCTGAGCAGCCAGGTCCTGCAGGACCCTCTCTTTCTGTGGCATCACCCTTAGGTTGATTCTTAAATCCTTTTCCATCTTGGACTCATCCTGCCTGGCAGGCACAGCGCAGCAGGAAGCAGCCCTTCCTCTCTGCTTCACACCCTGGCACCTGGGGCAGGCTGGCAGCAGCATTTCTGACACCAAAACCAGTTAGAAATGACACAGATATTCCCAAGTCCAGGTCACAGCGTGGTCATAGGTTGATTTTGTGACCACGGGCAAAAATTGCTTATGATTTCTCCCTCTCCCAGCACATGATCTGTCACTGAAACAGGCTCCCCAGGGAAGTGGTCACAGCACCAGGACTGTCAGAGTTCAAAAAGCATGTAGATGATGCTCTGAGTCATATGGTTCAGTCCTGCAAGGAGCAAGCAGTTGGACTTGATGATCCTTATGGGTCCCTTTCAACTTGAGATACTCTATGAAATAGCACTGGACATATCCAGCCTCCCTTAATGATTTCTGACACTTGCAAGAGGTGCTGAGTGAGGAGTGTGCTCTGACAAGGCAGATGTTGCATGTTTGCAAATAGTCGTTTGAAGCAAGAAAATAAGGGTCTGTGCTGGAAAACAAGAAGCCCATAATTCATCTTAGTGTTAAACAAAGTCCAAAGTACTCACATTACACAAAATCTGACTGAAGGGCAACACCCTTCTACTGTTCCCGAGTTTTCATGGCTATTTACAGGTTTTGGGATAAGCCAAGAAAGTTGATATAGGAATGGCCAAATCCCATAAGCTGTCAGCAAAACCTTCCCCTGCAGGCTGGTTCAGCTGGGACACATGATGCTGTTAAAGCCATTCACAACGGGGCTTCCCCATGCTGGACCCCTTCTGGGGTCTCCTTTTGGGTTGGTCCTGATCCTTGATATCAGGGAGGACAGGATTCCACCCCGTGCTGTGGGATGCTGGTTTCTGTGCTCTGCTCAGCTTTTGGTTTCCCCTTCCCCAAACCTTTGGCCAGAGCCCTGGGCTGTAAGAGCTGCTTTGTGGGGCAGTGGGGTGTCAGTGTGTGATGGGCAGGGGTTCAGGAGGGGATCAGACCAGGCCAACCAGCTCAAACAATGGGATTAGCCACTGGTGCCCAAAATGATGGCAATTGCACCAGGAGGTGCAAACCCTTCCCGTTGCGGCACAGGTGTCTGCTACCTCTTCACATGAACATTTTCCAGCCTCATATCATTAATGAGTGAGCAATGCCTTTTGTTGTTGCTTTAGGCACGTGGCCACCTCATGACTTTTGGCATCTCCCTCTCCTTGCTGCCAAACTCCCCGGCTCTCCCCAGGCACGGGCGGCTACCAGAGGGCCACAGCTCTGCTTTTTCCCTTGGCTGTGATTGTTGCTCTGAGGTTTTTCCCTGAAAGGTTAGGCCAGCCCTCGCTCTGGTGCTCAGAGCCCGTCTCCATCGCTGATATATGATGCCCTTGTAATCTCCAGTGACATAAATTCTGCTCCTGTTTGTCTCCCCGTGTCATATCCTTCTTGTGCCGTGTCTGTTATTGTGTCTCTCCTTGTGGTTGTGTTTCAGCATTTTCCGTTGTTTGTCTTCTTCACCTGAGGATGTCCATTATGGGATGTAACAGCTTTAATAGCTTACAAATGGGAGCCTGGAGTTTTTATGCTCCTGGGAGCACCGCTCGTGGCGGCCACGGTTCAGGAGTGGCATTTGCCAGTACTTCGTACCTAAACTGGTGTCCTCCATCCCAACTTTATTTTAAGACCAGGGACAAATAGCTCGTGCAAAGCTGTTGGTCCTTACTAGAGGTCAGGTTTGTCCCTGCTGGGATTTGAAGGTGGAAGCTGGGACAGAGTGGAGTGACTGGGAGCAAATGGTGTTTCTTCTCCACTTCCAGTACCAGTGTTGGGTTTGTCCTCGGACTGATCAGCCTTGAAATGTCCAGCTTCACCATTCTCTTCCCAAAATACTGCCCTGTGCCTGGTGGCACTTAGAGCCAAGGCTTGGCTTCTAGAAGCAACTGTTCGACTTTTCCCCTTCAGCACATCTCCCAGAGCAGCGAGCACTGCAACCAGGATCTAATTAAGCTGGCTAATCTGAAGGAGGTACTACATCTCCATGGAAAACTGCTTCAGTTTGGCTTCTCTGAATAATAAACAAAGCACTTGGGCAGATAATAGGGCATTTAAGTGTTTACTCTTCAGAGCATTAAGTGCTAAATTTGTTTTTAGCTCCCTTATGAAAAGCCCTTGCAGAGTAAAAACACACAAGGGTCTCAGTCATCCCTCACAGTTCTGCTCCACGCCTGCTGTGTCCAGGACATCCTGGCTTTGCAGCTGCCCCGGGGGGCCAGCCAGGAGCACCGACCAGCAGGATCACAAGGAACCACTGAGGTCTAATCTGCTGGCAAGGAGCAGGGGATAAACCAGAGCCAACCCCAGATCCATCCGTGGGGATGCTGTGCATGGAGCCAGCCCAGGCAGGGGGCTGTCTTCAGTTAGTCCAAACTATGATGGGCATCCTCTTCTTTTTCGAATCTATTCTATCAATCACTTAATGCAATAAATTCCCTAAGTGGAAAAGATAGAGACAAAGCCCTCCAAGTGAGCCGGAGCACAGAGCTGATTTCTCCTCCTTCCTCCTCCTTACTGTGACAGGGCTGTTTTGGCAGCTCAGGCTTGGGATGCAGGACCTGGGCAGCATTTGGCCAGGAGAATGTGGAAAAGGAGATAAAAAGGGCACTGGGATGGCTGTTTGCAGCTTCAGGCATATAGAGGATGTCTCACCCCACATGGGGCTGTGATGGGCTGTACTGCTCACATCTGGCCACTCCTGCCAGCATGGCAGGACCACGCAGGGAGTCCTTCAGGGCCGGGATCGCTGCTGGAGCTATAGAAACTGAGCACAAAACCAACAAAACAACTTTCCATTTCTAAAGCTTGAAGGGGTTTGCACCCTGCCACGCCGGGACAATGGGAGAATTAGCAGCCAGCAAAGAGAAAAACAACACAAAGCCACATCACAGTGTCAAGAAGCCAAAAAGCCTTTTTCCTCCTCGATGCCCGGGTGCAGCTTAAACGACTCTTGTTCTGGATGCGGAGCCGATGCGGTTCAGCTCTGCAGCACTTTGCATTCATCTGCCTGTGCCTGAGCTGAGCTCTCCACGCTGCTGCTTCAGCTGTGAATTTTTAAACCAATTTTGACACATCAAAACCGATGCAGAATGACTCAGAAGTTTTCAGACAGAGCTTTCTCCTTGCAGCAGGGGAAGGAGGGGGCGCGCGCATATTTAGCAGCAGCCACCTCCTTTAAATTGACCTTTTTTTTTTTTCCAAGAAGGAATATTATGGTTCAGGCAAATTTGGGATGCGTCTGAACATGCTTCCCGTCCACATCATGGATTCAATTACAACGCAACACTTTGCAGATTTCTGTTAAATTTTAACTCGTTTCACATGGGTTGGGTGAACTTTGCCTGACATTTGGAAGCGGGCAACTTGTGTCATCAGGTTACACTCACACTTATCTCTGCAAACATATCCTTGTACCCAGCCCTGCACCAGCAGAGCTGCCTCTGCCGTGGATGGCATTAATTGGACCTGAAATGTGCTTTCCTCCGGCATTTGGCTCCTGCCTGCTCATGGAGGATGAGTGTCACCCTGTCCCCACGCCGGTGACTGTGTGCATGGGCAGGGGATGGACAGTGACTGAGCACAGGCATGATGGGGACAGGGCCAGTAGATGGAGGAGGGACAATGAGTTATGGGTTTGTGGTCTTGCTGGGAGTTTTTGGTGAACAACAGTGCTGGTGCCACGAGAAGAGAAGGACTTTGAGATGATCCTATTCTCCCCCAGCCTCCAAATTGCAAGGATGCAGCTACAGCAAAGGCAAGGGGGTGCTGCTGGTGTCCCCAAAACACATCTCCTGAGAATCCCACAGGTCCATGGCAGCAGGGGTGGAGAAGGGCCTCTCTCCTGTCCCCAAAGCCAAGCAGGAGGGAGAGTGGTCGGGTGATTCTTGCAGGACCTGCCTGGCCATGCCCTGCCCTCTTCCATCCCATTGAGCCGTGGAAACCCAATGCTGAACATCTCCTTTAAGCAGTAGGTCTTTCAAATGCCTAAAAACTCGGGTCTGATCAAAGCCTGGCTGCTCTCCTGGTGCCAGGCGTCGGCAGGGGGAAGAGGGAAATATTAAAATCCCAAGATCAGTCAGTTGCTGGTTCTTACTTCAGCCGCATGAAGTGACCGGTTCTGCTGATCAAAGGCCTCACCACTGTTGTTTTAAAGGTGACATTAACATTTAAGGAGCTTTTGAAAGCCCTGGCTTGCAATAAAAAGCCAGACACCCAGTCACAGAGCAACTCAAATGCAAGTTTAATGATAATGAAACAGCCTTTTGTTCTTAAGCTCAAAGAAGAACCACAAACTTATTTATGGTGTTTATAATAAGGACTGTGAAGCCTTTTACACATAATCCAGCAAACTGATACCTGCAAGTGGTGCAGGGACTCCCAGAGTGTGCTTTTGAGCCCAGAGAGGCTTTTGAGCTTCTCCTTGGGCTTGGAGGCACAACTGTCATGCTCCCTTCTGATGATGCCAGGCTTCAATCAGCACCATGGGGGTGCCTCTGCCAGTTGTGAGGCTCCCCAGAGCTGTGCCACTGGCCTGGGGCTCATGAGAGTGTCCTCAGTCAGCGTGGCATGGCATGGGTTGGCAAGGCATGGCACAGTACAGTTGGCACAGCAAGGCTTGGCATGGCATGGCATGGCATGGCTCTTCATGAGATGGCATCACTCAGCCTCACATGGCATGGCTCCTCATGGCTCCACATTGGCACAGCATGGCACAGCCCTGCAGCTCATCCCATTCAGGACATGCCCCCACTGCACCAGAACAACCATATCTTGGTGCCCATTAGCAGCAAACCTCTGTTTGCCCCACCTGAAATCACCACTTTCCCTCCTTCCCCCCTCCCTGCAGCCCTGTGCTGCTGCCTGCATCCACCCAAACTCCCTCTGGACTCATCCCTGCTGCAGAGCACACCAGGGTGGCCGGGGCTGCTGCTCCCCTCTGCCCTTGGAGCTGGATCTCTGGAGAACTGGGCACATTTAGCAGCGTGGAGCAGGAAGCCATGCACGGAGTGCTGGGGGCTCAGTGCTCACAGGCACCAGCCTTCTCCTGGCACTTGAGTTATAAATAGCCTGGAAACGGGATCCGGGTGGAGGAGCCACGGCCGGGTAAGAAAATCCTCCTCTCCCCACACTGGTTCTGGCTGTTTTGTCTCTCACTGTGAAGCTCTTTGCTTTATGGCTCCCAGCCCTGCACCAGCTCCTGTGCTTTACCTTGCAGCTCCAACATGGGCAATGGCATTTCCTTCTTTATCACATGCCATTGGAAACATCAAGCCAATTCCCTCATCCTGCTAAGTCCTGGAGAGCCTCTGCTCTACTGCACAGGCATGTTTTTATGACAATGTGTTACATCAAAGATCTGGTTTTTTACACCTCCTCACCTTCCTAGATGTGGTAAATAGCGCTGGGTTCTGATCACATGCATTCCCTGAGCAGGGAAAGAGCCAGAGAGCCAAGCAGGAGCAGGAAAAGGAGGTTTGTTCATTCAGTTCCTTAAGGGCTCAGGCCTCACAGGTCAGAGGTTCTAGCAGAAGGAAGAGCGGAGGATCAATATCCCATGATGCTGCTCCAAACCTCTCCTGCCCATGGCATTGTCCAAGTAGGAATTCCCTTTCCTGTCTCTTCTGGGGGTGACCCAGGATTATTTATTTCTGTTTTCCAGAGGGATGAGAAGACATCCCACTCCCAGACCCTCCCTGAGCTGGGATGTTCCCCAAGCCAGGATGCGCTCAGAGCCAGGACACTCTCAGCGTGGTGGTCATTGTCTCAGAGCCCAAACTGGGAGTGAGGATCTCCCCTTTGATTTCTGAGGGCATGGATATCTAAATAAATTAGCAATGGGAATGTGCGGGGGTGGGGAAAGCTGGCGGGCTGGAAGTGACCCAGACCCAGGGAACAGATGCAACTCATAACGTTAATGAGGGTTTTTTCCCCTCCCCAAAGGCACAGCACTCTTGAGAATGGGGGGCTTTCTATCCCATGGCAACACCAAGTGGGGAAAAAATGGGCCCGGCTTTTATTTCATTTTTTTGTCCTTTACAGGAATCGCAGGCAAACAAAAGGCCTGAACAGATTTATCATTTTTCTTTCTCCCCCACCCCCTCCTTTTCTTTCCTTTTATATTTTTTTAAAATAGGGTTAGAACAAGATGGATGGTTCCCCAGGCCCAGGGAATGAGCAGATCGAGGCAACCCTGTCGTCTCTGGCATCCCATTAAACCAAGCTCTGGGAGGAGGCCGCCGTAGGACTTATTAAATTTGCCCCAGCCCAGACCCCAAATGCCATCCCCAGTGTGGGGCTGCCCTGGCTCATCCACCTGAGTCCCACCTCGCTGTCCACCTCCAGCACCTCTCCTGCATCCCCCCTCACCCAGAGCCCCAATTCCACCCCGCTCTCACCCCCCACACCAGCCCGGGAAGCGGCTCCATCCGTTCTTGTCAGCCGGGGCCGATTCGTCACCTCCGGGGTGACAAGTGGTTGTATGGCTCTGTCAGCCCCTCGCCAGAGTGGCCTGGGCCCCCCGCAGCAAAGCCAAGGGTCCCCCCAGGGAGGGGGCTGGGGGCAGCACAGGGGGGGCATGGCCAGCCCCCGACCTACCCCTGACCCAGGGGCTCCTGCGGCTGGAGAAACCACAGCGACGGAGGAGCAGCACAAAGACAGGGGGAAAAGGAGAAAGAAGGGGATAGAAGGATAGTTTGAGCCCTACACTGGCAGGGCACAGGGCAGGCTCACCCCCTGGGCGGGCAGGGAGGATGATCCCCATCCCTGTCACCCGCCAACACCGCGTTGGCACGGCTATTTCCACTTTAATACTTAACAAGGATTTAAAACCCTTCTGTAGTCAGAGTTTGTTCTCAGCGATAAATTTTGAATAGCTTATAAATTATGGACACAACGCGGTGTCTCTGTCTGGGAGGCAGGGCCGGGCCCAGATTGCTGTTACGGGGTGTAAAGCCGGCGTGGCATTGCTGGCAGTGACTCTGGCAGGCCGGCATTCCCGGGAAGCCGGATCCGGCCCGCCGTGCCTGGATATAACATTACTGTGACGGTGGGATCATATCACATAGCAAAGCACAGTCACGTCTGCTTCACACCTCCCGATAAGAATCGCCCAGGACGCAGAAATCACAGGGCAGAGTTACAGAAGAAGGGAGCAATGCACAGCACCTCTCTTGCCACACATGTGTGTGTGTATATATAGACTGGGAGATATATGGATATATGGATATATATAGCCACCAGCACAGGCATGGAGAATATGCTCACGCTCAGGGTGGAGGGGTCAGATTGCCCATCTCCCGTTGGCAGCCAGCCCTGCCAAGCCCCAGCTCCAAACCAAACATGTCCTTGCCACGAGACCCCAGTACCCTGTAGGGGATTGCAAACTCCAGCTCAGCTAAAATCCCTGCAAACCAGAAGCTCGGGATCCCACAGAAATCCCTGACAGCCACTCTTGGCTCTGGGGCCAGAGGGGATCCACACTGAGGAAAATCCTGGCTGGGAGAGATGGTTTCATCCTCCCGGTGAGAAAAACAGCATTTCTGAAAGCCAAAGGGGACTGTGCAATGGGTCTTTCCCACTTTTTCCCTGGCACACTGTAGCAAGTCAGTAGTTAGGTTACAGCATGGCTCCAGCTTTATTCCAATGCTCCAATGCCCAATAAATGTGTACAATGTTCATAGGTGTGCCCATAGTACATAAAGGCTGCAGGAAAGGGACAGTTTTCACTACATTAATTCATAAAGCAGGTCAGGCTGGTCTGGCCCTTTACCTCACTTGTTATTTCTATTTATTAGTAATATTGATGTTTCAACCAGGGATCAGGACCCTATCGAGCCAGCTTTAATATCAGGAAAGATTTAGCAGGAGAGAGCTCTGTTAGCAAAGCAACAACCCCAACGCTGAGCTCCTACGTGGTGCGGATCACAAACACTGTTATTATTTGTAATAATGTTTTATTTTGCATTTTGGTTCCGCAGCAAACCCGGCATCTCCAATTACGCTGGTTTGGCCACGTCAAACTCCAGCTGCACACTCATCAGGTTATTAAAAACTGGACAGGACTGAAAATTAAAGAGGTTTAAATGTTCCTGTTGTGGAGCCCTGCTGATAACGGGGCAGGTGCCCACTGTTGTGATGAGAGGCTCTGAGCTCTCCTGGTTGCCCCAGGGTGGGTCTGGCAGGGCAGGGAGAGGGACCAGAGCAGCCCCTTGCCCATGAGGGGCTGGCTCTGTGCACAGGAGGGTTTTTCCCACCTTTCTCCCCATTTTTCTCCTCAGGCTTTTCTGGCTTCTGCCATCTCCCTGCTGATGTTGTAGCACCTGGATAAAGCTGAGAAGTGGGTGCAGAACCAGGGATTATTTGGGAGTGCAGTGTGTCCAGTAGCCTGGAGCAGCAGGACTGTGCTTGCCTCCCATTGAAAGCAGCACATCTGCCAGTGCTGGAGGACAAATCCCTACCTGGAGCAGGGCATGTGGCCCCTGGGACTGGAACCCATGGCACTGCTACCCCCAGGACTGCCACCCTCGGGACTGGCACCCTGCTGAGCCTTGCTTTCTATGCAGGGAAGGTTATTTAGGTGTATTAGGGAATGATCATGTCCTCTGAATACCAAAAGTAAGTTTTTAGGCCCAACCCACTTGGGAGCGACACAAAGCCCAGAACCACCTCTAACACAGCTTCGAACTCATTGCCTGCTGAGACGCTGAGCATGAGCCAGTCCTCAACCTCAAGTGAGCCAATTAAAGCCAAGATATACTTAACCAGGGTTCATCTGGCAAAAAAAACCCCTAGAACCATTGATCCTTGAGGAAAAGCAGTCACGGGAACTGAAACTGTCCTGGTCATTGCCTACCATGAGTGAGGACAGGCCAGTTGCTCCTGTCTTGAGCAGATCTCCCATGGCTGATGCTGAACTGGGTCCTGAAAGGTGGAGGATTCCTGTTCCACCAGGCAGCAGGACCCTCTCTGCACAGCATTACCTTTGGGATGTATTCTTGGAATTTCTTTAGGATGATATTTCCTAGAGCATGGTGGACCACAAATTGTGTTTCTGTGACGTGCTCAGCATCAGGATCGAAAACTGTTTGGAGCAGCATCAAACACAGATGTTCCCAAAGAGCCAAGGAAACCTGCAGCCTGCCTCCCTCATCCATGGCCACGACGTTTCATTCCCAGACTGTGCCAAACACTCTGAGGCTGAGCCTGAGCTTGGATTTATCGTGTTTGTGGAGCAGACCCCTGTGGGTCCCCTGGGAACTGGGGTCAGCACCGGGGGCTGGAAGAGGAAACCAACACATTTCAAAACATTTCAGGAAAAGACTCTTGGAATTCCAACCTTGCTTGCTAAGCAAGGCCTCAGGGGTCGGATCCAGCTCCCAGTGATGCCGCCACAAAAGCCGAGTGAACGTGGGGGAATCAGCCAAGGTCACTTCAGGCTGGGAAGTGACGTCCGATTTCCCATCGGGTAAATGGCAGCAGGATCTTCCCCCTCGTCCAAAGCTTCTCCTCATGCTCCCCTCTGCCATCTCTTTCGAAATGTTTATGTTGGATTGTCCCACGATTTACACTGGAAATCCGTGCGAGGCGTCTCTCGTTGAAACCTGCAGTGTCAGCAGCTGGCAGTCTGAATCCCAGGACACATCCTGGAAATCGCAGTGCTGGGAGAGGGAGGCACGAGAGCTGTGGAGGGGCCAGGCATCCCTCTTCCAAAGCAAGCTGTGGCACCTTTGGAGGTGTTAAAGGATGGGGCAGGATGACAGGAGACACGGAGTGAGCTGGACCTGCTCACCGGCCATTGCGTGGGCCCTGCAACCACAACCCCTCGTGTCTGCACCTCCTGGTGCGCAACAGAGCCAGGAGGGAATTTTCTGGAGGAGATTCTTTTTTTGCAGGGAAATTCCAAAGAGCTGAAATTGAAGTTTTAGCAGAGAGGCCCTCAAGGAGTTCAGAGGAGGAGAGAGGGGATTGCAAAGAGCAGTGGTCACAGTTTGGGATAGTGAGAGAGAAGTTTAAGTCCCTTACCTTAGGGACTATCCCAGTTTCAGTGTGATTTTGGGGTTTCCCACCTTTTCATGACAAATTCTATGCTTTTTTACCACCACAGAAGAGGAAAAAAAACAGCAGTGCCCCCAGACTCTTCCTTCAGCTGACACGAAGAGTAGCTGGTGCTGCAGAACTGTCCCTGAGCTCAGGCGAGCAGAGCTCACCACCACTGTCAAGGGGTGAATTACTTACGCCTTGTGGCAGTGACGGTGATTTTCCTGGGATAATGCAGGGAAGATTTTGCAAAGGCAGCTCCTTTGCTTGTTTGTGGAAATACACGAGCATACTTCAACATGCTCAGCGGGAAGGAAGCAGGGATGGACCAGAGCCACCCCCAAAACATCCCTCTCCAGGCTGAGGGGTACATCATTATCTGGGACACCATGGGAAGCAGCCCTGGGGTGTCTCCACAGCCATTTCCAGGTCCCCTCTGCCGAGCCTGGCAGGGGATGGAGCCTTTCTCCCCTGGCCGTGTGCTATTTACTGCTTGCTCTGCATCCTCGCCGCAGGGCACAGAGACTGCGAGGCCATATGAGACCGTGGTGATGAACATCTAGCCTGACCTACTTACAGCCCGGGCCCTGGGACTTTCTGGAATCCATCCTCTTGGAAACACAACATATAATTTTAGGGCAGCAGAAATCCGTGCTGGATGGGGATGCTGTCCCAGCCTCCACTGTGTCCGTGACGCCAGGATTGCTGTGACTGCCTCTGAGCACATATCAATGCACAGGCTCCATTAACAACCCTGATTGCCACTGATATGTTTCTCATTATACTTCAGGCCTTACGCATCATTATTTCATTTACAAGATGGTATTTGTTTTCCCTTCCCTTAATTCACGTCGTTCCTCCCCCCCCCAAAACAGAATCTCATTAAAACGTTGGTGCTTGTTGCAACTGAGAGCAAATCGCAGCTTAATCCAACCTGCCAGGGAAGCCAATCACCCCGGAAAAATCTCCTTGAAGTCTCCATGCAGGGGCAGGCAGAGGGGGAGAAAAATAAAAAGACATTGAATTAGGAGGTGCCGAGGCTTGTTTGAGCCGAGAGGAAGGGGCTGTGGATGCTGACAGGATGGTAATGCAAATCCCCTTTGGAGCATCCAAAGAATCAACTTAAATGGATTAATGTGAGGACAGAGAAGAAATTACTTCAGTTGTTTCCCTAATTCGATTCAATTTATTTTTATACGGCATCTCCATACCGAGCCTCTCACAGCTGCGTCACCCAGAAGAGAAATAATGCAGAAAGGCTGTTCTGGCAGAAGTACTCCCCAGCACAGGCATCGCAGTGGGAGGAAGGAATATGAGTGCTGGCCCTGAGGATTTGATTTTCCAAATCATCAGGAAATCACATGCCTGCT
>VYXB01003570.1:68040-101904 GCA_013397135.1 Pachyramphus minor | reverse complement strand
TCTCTCCCCGCGGCATCTGGGGAGCGCAGCCGGGCAGGGGGAGGCAGCGCCCGTGGGGACCCCGCACGGGTCCCTGCGCTCCCATCGCCCCTCGCTGCCGGCGCCCAAACCCCACGCGATTGGGACCCTTCTGCCTTTTTTTTTTTTTTTTTAATCCTCCTCCCCTTCCTTTTCGTTACATTTTAAAACCTATTTCCAGTTGGAGTTTGCCATCGTTTCAGTGACTGAGTCAAGTCCTGGCTTGTAAGGGTGAATGCCTCCTGCGTCTCGCTTCCAGGAGAAGTGATATTGCAGAGCTCAGGGTGGGGGGAAGAAAAGTTTGAGCGAAGTCGCCTGGCGCCAAGTCCGGGTGAGGGGGAAGAGGGACGAATCCTGCCATCCCTGTCCCTGCTCAGAACGGTGGCTCCCAGCCTCCGGACGAGCGAGCCATGAGCAAGACCATCCTTCTGCCTTCTCTGGGCTTTAAATCTGTGCTCAGCCTCTCTAGCCTATGGTGGTGTGTTTTGTTTGTTTGTTTCTTTCTTTTTTGTTTTGTTTTTAATATGTCGTTTGGTTTTGTTTAAGAACTGCAATTTCAGTTGTTCTTTTCTAAAAGCAGGATAAATATAAACACTATCACAAGGTCTCCAGCAGGCCTGGCCCCACAGGAGGGTTTCCAGGGCTTCAGTGGTCTGGGGGCTTTGGCAGGGAGACCCTGTGGGGTGGTCAGGCTTCATCTGGCATCTTTGTGCCCCCAAAATCATGGTTTCACAGTGCTCCTCATTGACTTGGCTGGGAGGTGGGAGATGCTGCTGGGCTGACTCACCCAGAGTTGCTGCTTGGGCCAAAAGCATCTCACCTGCAGTGTGTCCCGCAGTGGGTCCAGATTCCAAATCAAACTGGATCCAGTGCAGGTATTGGGGCTCATCACTAACACCCACCCCAGTAGAAGGTGCCTCTCTCTTGCCACACTGAAGTGGTTTAACTGTAGGGGGGTGGCTGTTTGGAGGATTCACATTTCCTTTGAAGCTGTTGTGGAAAACCGTCCAAACCTCTGTTGATCCAGGCAGGATCAGGCCCCTGTGTGTGTACCCGCATTTTCTGTCGGTCCTGAGCCCTCCTGTTAATGCTGTAGATGCTAAATAATGTGTTATTAGTCAGGTTGGCTTGGAGGGGGAAGGTGGGGAGCATGTGTCACTGCTGGCTCGAGTAAGGGTTTTGCTGGTGCAAATGGAAAACAAATGATTTATCTTCTCATTTATAAATATGCGTACGGTGGGGAGAGGGTGGGTCTGTGCCACACACTGTGCAGCTCACCAGGAGCATCCAGAGGGAAAACAAGGCAGTCCAGGAGAGTGGGGCTGGGCGGGTTATAACTTTCCATCGCTGGCTCAGGAGAAAATCCAGCTGTCTGTGGGAGCTGTGTGGGGTGTGTGGTCTGGGTTTGTGTCCACTGCGTGTTCTGCTGCTCTGGAAGAGACTCCTAAACTTTATTCACTGGCCTTTGGTCACTGATTGCTGGGAAAAATCACTTTGGACAATGGGTTCTGCAGGGTTTGGAAGGGAGATCTTGTTTCTGCTCTGGGCAGTGGAGGCAGGTTGTGTCTAAAAGCTTGGGAGCAGTTTGTGGGATTGAGGGGAGCCTCGAGGAACGTGATCAGAGACCTTCCCAGTGAAATGTAAGCGGAGCTGGAAGGGCTGTGTGATCTTGGTGCTTTTTGGAGGTGGGATGGTCCAAAACCTGCCAGGCCCTGACTTTGCAGAATGTCAGGGTGTTTCACCAACCCCATCCCATGGCTGGGAGCTGGCATTGGCAAGCTGAGGGGAGAAAAACAGCCAAGGTTGTGGAGTGTGTTTCCTTGCACACCAGTACAGGCCTGGGCTGGAGAACAGGAACAATCGGGCCAAAACCTGGCTGTTACTGTGCCCCCACCAAAATCTCATCTCAGTGTGGCCTGAGAAAGCCAACCTGGTGGAGGTTCCTGGCCAAGTCCTGCCCGTGGTTAGACTCAGAGAACCATGCTGATGTCATGGGTGGAAGCATGGCCAGCAGTGGGCACTTTTAATAGTAGTATCTCATTTTCCTGCTCCTCTGGAGAGCTGCTGGCAGATGCCAGCTAGAGGCTCCCCGTGAGGACAGCACGTCCCTGGGCATCTCCCGGGCTGGCTGCTGTCACCCCGTGGCTCTGTCTGTTGTCCCACTGCCAGGACAAGCTGCAGCCTGGTTGTGAGGTCTGTGAGTGCAGGTACTACCACAGCCCTGGTGAGGCTCATAAACACCTCAGGGTCCAGCAGATGCTGCCTTGCAGCTGCCTGGAACTATAGATCTGCCTTGACTGGGCTTAGCGTGATTGGGGGTGTCCTGCTTTTGTTCTTTTTGGGGGGGATGTGTTGTGCTGCGTCTCCAGGAGGAGGAAAATCAAGAAAAATCCATCATGCAAGTGCTTGTGAGGCTGCAGGGATCCATCTCTGCAGGCTGGTGGGGTCTGTATGCTGAGGTCAGGCTTTTGGGGCGCTGATGTGCAAACCAAGGGACTTGGTTCTTCAAGTGTCTGCTTGTTCCCAAGACTCCGACCGTAGCAATCCTCTTATTGCTTTGTTTTCTTCTTTGCCTGTTCCCTTAAGAAGGTGGTACCTCCTGGGGAGGAAAAAAGGGGATGGTGGGCTCGGGGGAGCCCTCCCTTGAGGCTCAGCTTCGTGGGGGAAGAAACAGTTAATGGGTGTCCGAGGCCGGTGCTTCCCTCCCGGAGGTCAGTTCTCCGGGTTGTAACCTCTGTGAGTCCATCTTTCCCAGCCCTGCAGCCGTGCCAGGGGCGGCTGCAGCTGCTCAGGATGTGGGGTGAGAACTGGCAGTGCTGGGGCAGGAACGCCCCCGAGGAAAACAGCAAAAACACCCCCCCCATGTCCGGCTTGGCAGGGGCACAGCCCGGAGTGCAGGGGCTGCTTCGGGTGGAAGGGAGCGTGGGAGTGTCCATCAGGCACCTCCATCCTGCATCCCACGTGTCCAGGATGAGCCTGGATGCTGTGCAGAACCCCAGGCACATCAGTGGGAGCCTCTGTCTGTGTTGAGTCCTCACCACGATCCTCAATTCTGCTCCTTGCGGCCTCAGAAATTTACAGCTGATGTGAAAATCCGTAGGGAGGGAAACTTCTGTGTAAGATGTAGGGAGGGTTGTGGTTTCTCTGAGCATCCTGGTGAGGAAGGAGGAATCCTCTGCCCCACATCTGGAAGATACTGGTTGGCTCCATGGGCCTGCTGAGCTAAAGCAGGGCCTCAAAAGATAAAGTCTAGTTGTGTCCTGGTCTCTCTTGCTGAAGCCTTGTGTAGGGCTCGACCTCTCCCAGTTGACATATGCAAAACAAGCTGGGAAGGAATTTCTGCCTTTTTCAGAATCTGGGCTGTGACAGTGAAATAAATCCTCCAAGCATCCCTGAGTTTACTCTACATCATCCTGCTGTGTTGGGGAGAGCATTTGTGTTTCTCAAATTTAGGGCATTTTATTTATTTAAAAGAGAGCGGGGGAGAAAGCCGCAGAATTTGAGTTATTCATTGCAAATATTATTATTGGCATTTTTCTCCTGTTGAGGAAAAAAAAAAATCAAGGGGGCAATCAAAACTTTTCACTGGAAAATACACCCTGGCTTCGTCCCACCCACATCTTGGAGGCGAAAATAAATATTTATTGAGAAATGGGTTAAAAACCCTTTTTGTTGGAGCATTGTTTTCTGGGAGCAGGGGTGGATTGCCATATGCCAGAGCCCTGCCACCCAGCTGAATTTTGATTTTTATTTTTAAAGTTTTTTTGTAGGATGGTTGAGAAAAGAAACAAACAGAGAAGCTGTGGGTGCTGCGGGACAGGGGCTTGGGGTGTTCTTGGGTCCTGCCTCGTCCACAGGGTGGTTGTTCCTGTGAATATCCTTTTGGGGGTGATTGTGTGTGCTCAGGATGTTCCCCAAGGCTCTTGGCTGCCTGAAATCACCATAAAAATCTTGTGAACCCACTGTGGTGGGACAGCAAGAGACAGTGGCCCTTGGCAGGGGGATTAACTGAGGGGCTGGTGATGGAGCAAGGATGCCAAGGGACTCCCTGTGCCCCATCCAGGCAGCTCCTCCACGGAGCTGTGCTGCTGGTGGTGAACCAGATCCGGGGATACCTCGATTCGCTGCGGGCCAAGTACTGCAGAGACCTTCCCTGCGAGCTGGGTAACTAATTGGGCTCTAATTAATGCTGTTCTCTGGCTCTGATTCCCAGTGTCAGGACCGTGATCACCTCCCTTGGTGGGTGAAGGAGCTGAGTCTCTCCTCGCTCCGACCCCTGGAGTGCAGGGATGCTCCATGGAGTGCAGGGATGCTCCGTGGTGCCGAGGGATGCTCGGCAGAGCAAGCACGCTGCCAGAGCTGGATCCACCCCAACACTTCCATAATTACTTCCTAAAAGGCCCAGGTGGGCCCTCCAAGCCAGTGGAGCTACAAAGCAATAGGGGAGGCAGCCTGGGTGGTTTTATTTTAATTGATTTTGTCAGGAGTTGCTGTATTTTATTACATTTAAAGACTAGACTCTGGAATAACTTTGAACGTTTGACACGCACACAAAAAGCAGCTTTCTGACATTTTCCTCTTTACTTGTCTTTTATTTTATTTCTCCCCTCTCCTCCTCCTCAAAGGAAAGCGTGTGCCTGGAGGGAGGACAGAGGAGGAGGAGGGAGGAGCGGTTGTGTCTCTCCAAAGGCTGCTCGAACATCAAGGCAGCGCAAAGCAGATGAAATAATATTGCAAATAAGGATTTAAAAAACCCTACAGAAGGATCCCCACACATGCCAGCCAGCTCAAACTGCCAGAAGATTTTCAGACAGAAGCAATTTAGCCTGGGAAAATGCTCTATTGTTGAGATGGAAACTGGCTGCGAGAACTTGCCTTTTCTGACAACGTTTGGCTTAGAAAAAGCAAAGCAAAGTCAAGGAAACAACCTGAGTTTTTATTTAGAGAAGATGGAGCTTTTCAAAATGGAGGGTGTTTTCTGAGATAAACAGGGAACAATTCCCTTGTGAGAAAGGGAAGAAAGGGCTCAAATTAAGCCTAAATGCAGCTCCTCTCCTTTGAAATTTTGTTTAACATGGAGTTAAAAAATAATCCTGTTCAAACAGACCATTGGTAAGCACGAAATGGTTGGGCTTTTTTTCTCCTCTTTTTTTTTCCTCTCTCTCCCTTTTCTTTCATTGTGATCTGCAATAAAAGTTTCGAGCTCGCACCTTGGGGCTGTAATTCTGGTGGCAGCCGTGCCTGTGCCAGCTCCTGCCTCTGCACATCAGGAGGGGGATGGATCTTGCCTTCAAAACTCCTCGTGTGCCCAGATGAGGCAGACCCATGGTGGGAAGCTGAGGCACGCTGGGAACGGGGCCCGGAGCGAGGGCGTGGGGTGGTTGTGAAACCTCGGCTGGGATGGCGGCTTCCAGCCCCACAGAGCTGATCCGTCTGGGATCTCGGCTCCGTAGGGATCTCCTGGGATCTTGAGGGTCGCAAATCCTTGGCCTGGGAGCCATTGAAAGCTCACAGGTGGGGTTTGTGTGCGAGCCGGGCGCTCCCAAAGCTGCAGGCAAGGAAGGAACACCCTAAATATTTGTTTTATTAAGCATCAGGATGAG
The DNA here is from genome assembly GCA_013397135.1 of Pachyramphus minor. NCBI lineage: Eukaryota > Metazoa > Chordata > Aves > Passeriformes > Tyrannidae > Pachyramphus > Pachyramphus minor. Next base: position 96,283 of record VYXB01003570.1, on the reverse strand, counting down.
GGTGGAATCCCCTTCTGCTCTAGTAGGAGATCATCCCTCTCATCGTGGTCATTGCTGCTTCTTTCAGACTGGGGGATTTGATTTTTTTTTGTTAATCTCTCAGTTTTGGTGGGCCATGAGTGGAGGTTGGTGGTAAATTTGGGTTTGGGTTTTGTCTGAACCCTAAACCTTTCCCCAGTTTGCATCAGCTGCAGGATTGCTGCAGAGCCAAGAGATAAAAGAGGCAATACTGGGGACCAATAAAATGGTAATGGGATTCCCAGCTGGTTGTTACTTTCCATGGTTCTCCATGGTTCACTCTTTTGTGAAGTTTTGGCTTTCTTCAGCTTTACAGATTTAAAAAAAAAAAAAAAAAAAAAGGAAGAAATTTGGGGAGGGGGAGCTGGAGCCCCCTGAGATTTACAGCCCCCTCAGCTCAGCTCCTGGAGCAGGTCCTTTGTGCCGCCGGGAGCGGATTAGGGAAGGATGCCCCGTCTGGTTTCAGCTGGGCGGGAAGGCAGAAACATTTGATTATTGTTTTTCCATTTCTGGCTGACAAGTGAGTGCTGGAAACTTGTTTTCCTTCTCTGTATTTTCTTTTTTCTTTCTTTCTTTTGTTTTTTTTTTTTGCTGTGAACTCTGTGGGCTGCTGCGAGACAATTTTGTTGTGGGCAGCGCGTCTCCTACGTGCCCATTATGGAGTCGCAGTGAGGCAACGGCAGCGGTGAGGCAAGAGCGGAAGGAGAAGTGCAGGACAGGGGCTGAGCTTCCAGCCAAAATCCACCCTGGGACACCGAGGTGGTGATGCAGGGTTGGCACAGGATGGGATGGAGGAGGCGAGATGGTGAGTGGTGGCAGCAGGCACGAAGGGACATAGAGAGGAGCCGAGTCAGGGAGAGGCAAGAGCAGAGCTGAGGGAGTTGTTTTGGTTGCTCCTGGGGGTACAGGGGATGGGTGAGAGCTGTTTTCTAGTGCTGCAGCTGCCCTGCTGTGCTCCTGAAGACTCATGTGTAGGTAGGAGCTCTTGGAAAAGGAGTATAAAAGAATGAGAGAGCCCCCTTTCTGCCTTAACTAACTTTGCCAGACTAAACTGGCCTCCCCTTCTGCCCTCACCTCGTTTTTTTTTTTGCTGCCCCATTTTTGTGAGAGGAGTGACTTTATCAGGCCTGGGAAGCCTTGGGCTCTGCCTGTTGTGGAGGAGCTGTGGTCTCTGACAGGGTGGAGCAGGCAGCAGATAACGGCGTATCAGCGGCAGGTCCTGCGGGGGATGCTCGTGGGCACTGTGATGGGGAGATGCAGAGCCCCACATTGCAGTGCTGGGGCTGCTTCTGGAGACCCCTCGCTCCCTACAGCTGCCCTGACTCCCTCTGTGGTGCTGCTGCAGCCTGGGGGGACGTTTAGTGTGGGCAGAGGGGTGTGGGATAGAAGTGGTGGTGCCGAAAGAGCAGGGGTACCCCAACCCTGCGAGGGCCCGGGTGACTTCAGCGAGTGGAAAGCCGCTGTCTCAGGGAGCTCTGCAGCTGCGTGACCAACCCTCCCTGCTGACCTGCACTTGGTCAAGTGTGACTTTCAATTGATCATAAAAATCCAGTGTGATTCACGGCGTTCCTGCCCTCCAGCCTGCTGGGCTCCGTCTCTCCGCATTCACGTAGCGTGAGAGAGCAGATTGCCCTCCAGTTCATCCTCCTCGTCCTTAATGGGGAGCTGTTGCTTACTGGGACTGCTCCCCTCACACGCTCCTTGAATTATAATGTCTTAAAGATGTGGCTTAGCATTTTAATTTAATTTTCTCTTTTTTTTAATTTAATAAGAAAACTCGTCTCGGTGCAAGCTCCCAAACATCAGGGTGGGGAGAGAGGGAGGTGCATCCCTGCTCCATCCCAGTGCAGACTCGTGTGCATGCGTGTGTGTGTGGCTCACAGACAGTGAAATTGCACCCTAGAGTTATAAAGCAATTGTCTAGCTCAGCAGCAGAATGAGCATGAAATGGTGCAGAAAGCAACTAAATAAAATTGGGTAAGGCAGATGCATGAAAATAATGACATCTCTATCCTGTAGTCAGGCACGCTTGCTCTTCCTCACACACGCAGATAAACTTTTATAACAGACTTTGCATTTATTTTCCCAGGAAACTCTTCTGCTGTGGAGATGTGTGTTGGTGTGGTGTGAGCCCCTGCACCCCCTCTCCCGTGTGTTTCTGGGGCTGTCATGCCGTGCATCGCTGCCCCTCTCCCCCCATTCCTCCCTCCTTGTCCCCCTTTTCCCTGTTTTTGTTTTCAGAGAGGGATTTTTATGCTCAGTCAAACACCAAAACGATAACCTTTGCGACTTCATTTCCTTTTGGCTGCTGTGGCTGTGCTGGGCTGGGGGAGCCCCTGTCAGCTGGTGGCTCTCAGGGTGATCTCCCATGTCCCATGCAAATGGGATGAAAAGATGCTTTCCTGGCTTCCTCCTGCTTTGGAGTTTTCTCCTTTTTCCTCCCTGGATGGTGTAGCTGTAGTGGGCTGTTGTGTGGAGCTTTAGGACACAAGAGCAGGGATGGAAGTCCAGGTTGGTGCACTGGCTCTGTCCCTCCTCCCTGACAATGGCTGGTGACACCAGGGCCAGCTGCTCCCACCCTCTGTATTTATCCGACTACACAGATTAAAAATGCCCCTAGTTGGGGCCTGGAGAATTGACTTCAACTGTGATTCATTCCCCAGACCCCATCCCCAGGGTTTTCCCTGGGCTCTGTGCTGCTGTCCCTGCTCTGACACTGCCTTGGAGTTGTTGGCCTCAACAGAGCCATGTTCCCCCCCCTCTCTGCTCCTGGGAAGCTGATACATTTCTCAATGGTCCAATGTTTTGCTCCTTTTGTGCCAGGATCCCTGTTGAGACTGGGAACAAGCTGCTCATCTTCCCCCTCAAGAGGCCCTTTAGGTGACATTGTGGCTATGTCCCTGCTGTCCTCATGCCCTCCTGTCTCCAAAGATACCCTTGGGCACTGCTCCATGTGCTTGTGGTGCTGGGGATGCCTTTGCTCCGTGGGGTGCTGCCTGCTGCATCCTGCCTGGATGCATTGGGAGGCTCAGGACTGAGCTGGTCGTGGATCCTTTCCCTCTCTGCAAGGAAGATTCAGCCCTGGGCTGTGCTGGAGCCTGGGGCTCACCACCCAGCGCTTTTGCAGCAAAATCTACATCTCTGACTTTCCTTTGCTGGGATGTGTCCCTGGGGTCCCAGATTAGCTGCTCCAGTGCCTCTCCATCACACGCAGACCCGTGTGGATCCCATGGGTGGTTGGGAGCTGCGTGTTGGCTGCTCAGCCCTGAAGCACAACAGTGTGGGACATGGTGTGTTCCCCTCCCCCTGCAAAAACCCAGCTCCTCTGGAGTGAGGCAGAGGAGGAGGAGGAGGCTTCCCTGCAGGGATTGCTCTGGCTCTGGGGCAGCAGGATGCCAACACTCTGCCAGCATTTTTGCTGGTGTGGGGGCCACAGCACCGGAGTGAGGAGCAGGGAAATGCACACGTGCAAAAATCAGTGTGAAAGCATAAATCAGGCCAAGAGTGAAAGGTTAAAGAAATCCAGAGGAAGCGGAGTGATGTGCGTGATAGAAAGGGGTTTCCTGTACCTACAGAGGCCACCCAGGCTCCCTTCCTGCCGGGGTAAACGTGCTAAACCCAAAACTTTCTGCTCCCCTAAGCAAATTGCGGTCTGCTCTTTGGGCATGCTGTGAGCAAGCCGTGCCAGCCACAGTGTTAATGCCTCGTGCTTTACAGTCTGCTCTCCCCAGACGCTGCCGTGGTATTTATGGGACGCCCAGGCAGATCCTGGGGAGCACCACAACCCTGCAGAGGGAACAGGACTCGGGAAGGGCCTGTGCTGCCCTAAATCCATGTCTTCTCCACTGCCATCCTGGCAGGTTTTCTGCAAGTGAGCAGTGCCCCTCATCAGGGGAGCAGACATGAGAGGAGCTCTGGGAAGAGTTAAAGCTCCTGGGACAATTACCTGCAGGCCCCTATTTAAGCACTTAGGAAGGCTTAGCTGATCCCAGCTGGAGATAGGCCTGGCCCCAGGCCAGCGGATACCTGTTATGTGCAAATGTCTGAGACTTTAAACAGCAGTTCAGAGCTGGGGCTGGATGGGAGCAGGACTCCAGTTGTGTGGGAAGGGGTGGGCTCTGCTCACCTGCTCTGGGGCTGATCCTGTGCTTCAGCAGATACACAGCAAGGCAGCACCCTGAATTACACCCTGCCCGCAGGTTTCTCTGCTGCTTATAGGGTCGGGAGACACAGATTTAGTTGGTTAAGGGGCTTTTGCCTGTGCTTGGAGTTGTGTTTTGGTGGCGGTGCTGCCGTGTCCCGCAGCTCTGGGGCTTTGCCTTGGAGCCCCAGTGTAGTTGAACCTTGGGGTGTCACCCTCCTCTCAGGTGAGGGGAAAGCCAGCATTCCCTTCTGGCAAGTCGCTCCCTCTTCATGCCCCACCTGTGGGGCAGGTTTAGGCTGTGGAAATCAGAGGCTGTTGGTCACCGTGGGCTTTGTTTAGCTTGGGTGCTCCCTCTTCCCATCTCGTTTTTCCGCCTGCGCCGGGATCGCCGAGGGGTGTTCGGCGCCTCTCCCTACAGCTCCTCTGGTTGTCCCGGTGTTATGCCATGGGAGTCGAGGCTGGGCGGGCATGGAAAACCACGTCTGGCTTCTCCAGAGAGGTTTCACGGCCTCTAGGTGTGTGCAGGAAATGTTGCAGGGCAGGGATTTCTTGCAGCGAGCCCTGGGTGGCAGATAACAGCTCCCATCTGGAGCTCCCACCTACGCACGTGGGGAGGCTCCACCTCTCCCGGCGCCTTCCCAAAACCCTGCGGCAGCACAGGGGCTGTGGGGCTGGTCCAGGAACCCTCTAGGTCTCTTTCCTGGAGCAGCTGCCCTTGCCCTTGGATGCTGTCCCAGCTGTGTAAGGTGCAGCCCACCCTGGGGCCACAGCTTGGTGTAGTTCAGCAGCACCCCAGGAATGGCACCCGGTGTTGGGGGAGCCCAAAAGCTCTTCTCAGGGATGCACAAGCAGGCAAACCTCAGGATACAGCCTGGGAAGCAGTGGCATGGAGGGCGAAGCTCATCCTTGAGGGCAGAGGGATGCCTCAGTCCTGACTGAATTGTGGGGACCCCAAAGCAGCCCTTTGGAGGGAGGAGAGCACATGTTGGGGCAGAGAAGTGCCTGTGCTGGGTTGGGGTGTGAGTTGGGGTCCTTGGAGCCTGTGCTGGGTAGGAAGGGGTGAGTGTGGGGCTGGGTGCAGGGATGTGCCTGCAGGGTGGGAGCAGCCGGTCCTGCCAGTTCTCCCAGGCTCTGGGAATTCCCTCGAGCTGCAGTCAAGGCCGAGGTGAGAGCTGATCCCAGGTCCTTCTCTGCCACCAGTTCCCAGGGCTCTTCCTTGGCCGCTCCTGATGGCTCAGTTGTAAGTCTTTGGGAGCACAGACTCTGGGAAAGCACCCAGGGAGTCTGGCCCTGGCTGGGAGTAAAAACTGTCTTTTACAGAAGGGAAGGCAGAGGCATTGCACTCCCTAATTGAATGCACCTTTAAAAATTAATAAGGTAGAACTGACTCTACCTTAAAAAAAAAAAAACAACCAACAAAAAACCATCAACCCCAATGCATTGAGCTGCCCTGTAATTGTCAGTGTGGAAATCACGGGCACATGAGGACTTGCAAGCGAGTGATTAAAACCACAGCCTGATTTCAAAAGGAGAGAAAATGGGCCTCCCAGTGCTGCCTGGCCCTGCACCAGTGCTGGGGGTCCCATGGACCCTTTGGCAGAGGAGCCTTTGTCCAGGTGGTTTGGCTGGACCCCGGCGGGATCGGCAGCTCGGCATTGATTCCATCGAGCGCGTTCAAGATCACGTCAGCTTAACTAAGGACTGAGATTGACCCACTGTGATTTGCTGACTTTATTATTAAGACAATGATGAGGCTGGGCTGGTGGAGAGGAAGCTCAGCATTCCCATCTCTGCAGGGTGGGATGGCTTGCAGCAGCACTGACAGCTTTCCCCAACTTTTCAGTCCTTTTTGCTTTGAAGAGGTAAAATCCTGAATGTACCTTGAGGAGGGTGCATTGAGGAGAAGGACTTTCCATCCCAGCTCTTGGCCCTGTCAGTAGCTGCAGCAGAAGAACGTTGTAAGGAGCTATTCATCATTGCAATTATTTTATTAAGGGTACATTGTGTGCTTGGGAGCTGGAAGAGATGGAGCTTTGGGATGTTTTCAGCATTATAAATACTGGTTGGTTACATCACCCAGCTTTTAAAAAATGGTATGTGTCGTCCTGGTGAAAGAGGATTTGCAGACAACCTTGGGGAGGGGAGCCAGGTGGCTGTTCCCAGCAGGGAGAGCGGCTTCTGTCTTTGCATTTCCCTTGGGACCAACAGGGAGAGAAATCTCTGGGCTCTGCCTGGGGGGGGAATTTGTGTAGGGGTACCCGTTATGGGCTGGAGGTGGTTGGAAAGGGCTCCTTGGGGGCAGCCACGTCATTCTCACAGGAGGTGGGTGAGCTGCTCTCTTTCAAACACGGAGCCCCATAGCACAGCGCTGTGCGCTGCTCCAGGAATGTTCTGTGCAGCCTCACTCTACCAAACCCCAGAATGCTGCTCTGAGGGCTGTTCTGCATTTTTCTGTCCTGTGTGGGGCCCTGGGTGTTTTTGAGGGGTTGCCCACCCTGGTGCCACCCCACCCTGCTGTGGCAGGGTGTCTGCTGGCGGGTCCCTCAGGCTGCACCTCCGTGTGCGTTATCGCAGCCACGCTCGGGGTAAAGTCCACCATGGGAAAATGCCCGGTGGACTTTTAACTGGAGTCCTCAGGAGAGCCCAGCTTAGAAACCTTTAACTGTTTCCTGACAACCTCTGCTGGAAAATAAAGACAGAATGGGGCTGCCTGACTGGGGGCAGTGGGGTCTCACTGGTGGCAGTGCTGGGGTGGTGTTGGGGACGTGATCCTGGGGACGTCACTGCACGTGTCCACCCCTCCACTGGCTTTGCTGTCATACCCTCGGCTCTTGGCCCAGCTGCAGCCCCCCAAAATCCATCTCTGGGCATGCAGGGGCTGCACCAGGGTCATTGGATGGTCCTTGGGACACAGTGTGTGTCCCTGCCCTCCTCCCTGTGCTCTCCCTCCCACTGCGTGGCCTGAAAGGATGAACCCTGTGTGTGGGGAGGGATGGGCATCACTCTGTAGCATCCATATCAATGGGAAGCTGCATCTGGAGGTTGAAAGGGGACTTGGCACTGCCTTTTTTGCTGTTCCATGTGCTGATTTTGCCTCCTGCTTCAGGCCCCTGAGTGCCTGGGGAGGTTTATTTCAGCATCTTCATCCTTATTCCGTTTGCCTTTTCCTTCGCTTTTGTCTTGCGGATTTTTCCCACCCCCCTGCAAGTTGTGACTCTTGTTTGCTCTGGGTGGGTCTGTGAGCACTGAGTGTGTTCCCCACTGCCAGCCCAGTGCTCCAGTGGTGCCTGTGCTGGTGACACCAGCAAAACCAAACAGCCACCTCTGCGTCACGGGGCGATCGATCCGCAGCAGGGACGGGACCAGGGTGTGCTCCCCAAAGGGATTTACAGAGGGAAGTTCATGCAATGTGGGATTTGTGTCTGTGGAGAGCAGCTCAGCGTGGGAAGGCATCACTGGCTGTCCCTGGAGGCACAGCTCTGTGGGAGAGTGGAGAAGCTCCCCATGCGCCACGAGCTCTGCCCTCAGTGGAAGTGATTCCCGGGTGAGAAATTCCCACTGTGGAAGCCTTTATTACCGGGCAGAGCTGGGTTTGTTTTGTTTATCATCCATTTACTTGGCTTTGGAGGCATGCCCAGATTTCTCCAATTTTGTGTGTGTGTGTGTGTGATTTATTAGGATTCAAGGTTGGGTTTTTTTTTTTCCCCTGGTTTAATTTCACTTCCTCAAACGGACAGGCCGTTTTAACAAACTTCTTTTGGATGATTTCCTTTATAGTTTTAAAGGGACTCCTAAAAATAAAGAGAAAACATCACGAAGGGCTGATAATTAAAAAAAAAACCACCCCGTCTACGACCAACCTCAGCCCTGATTTCGGTAATGGAGAGAGCTCAGAGGGTGGAAAAAACCATGAGTTCACTTTTTGGGTGCTTAGAGCTTTTGACAGCACTTCAGGGATCACTGGCTTTACTTGTTTCTCTGTAGGGCTGATCGTGCAGTGATCCTGCTCACACTTGGGCATGTTCTCTGCTTCCCGCATGCGAGCGGTCCATTAAAATAGCTGTGCGTGTCTAAAGCCCTGCCAGCTCCCAGCTTTGGTTTCCTCTCTCTGGCTTGATCTGTTCCGCAGCAAGTCAGGAAGAGGGATTCAGAAAAAAAAAAAATAAAAAATCCGTTTAAGAAACACTGGAAAATGTAATTGGAGCCTCCCGAGAGCAGGGAGCAGGTAGGCGAGGGCAGAGCACCTGTAGCTGCCTTGAGCTGGGTTTGCTGCCGAGAGTTCTGCCGGGGGTTTTTACGAGGATTTCGCAACGGGGCGAGGACGTGGGTTTCGAAACAGCTCAGAGAGGGTTTTGCTGGGCGTTCTCCGGGGCTCGGCGCCGGGTGTGATGCTGCCCGTGGCGCCGGGAGCTGGTGGGGAGCCCCGGCAGTGTCGGGGGCGTGCGGGGTCCTGGGGGGCTGCTCTGTGCGTGCGCCTGTCAGCACAGAGATTGAGATGAAGGAAAACTTCCTTTCCCACTCTTCCAAGCTATAAAAGCACGAGAGAGAAAGAGAGAGAAAGATTTCCCCCAGGGATCAGCAGTGATAAAAAGCCTCTCTTTTGAAAAGCAATGAGAGGAAAGAAGTGTGTCTAATCCTCCTGGAGAAGAAAGGGAGAACATCCCTCTGCTGTGAGCTGGGCGGGGGCTGGAGGGACCCCGGTGTGGATGCAGCAGTGGTGCTCCGGCCTGGCCAGATCCTGCCTGGTGCAGAGGAAGGGCTGGATTCTGTGTGCAGGAGCAGAGAGGAATTCTATTCCGTGGGATCCGTGTGGGTGGGCTTGGAGGAGCTCCTGGGAGCCAGCTGTGGGTCCTGCAGGGCTGGGGGCTGGCTGTGCTGCAGTGCAGTGCTGTGGGGCTTCTGAGATGCTGCTGGCTCATCCCCACATTGCTCAATCCTTGCAGAAGAGCTGTGCTGGCACCCTGCGTGGGAGAGGCATGCACAGATTTTTCTTTCCCCTTTTCCCCTTGGCCCTGGGGCTGGAGGAGGCTGGAAAGGGGAGATGCAGCCCTGAGGAGGAGGGACGCGTGTCCCCAGGGCAGGTATCCCGGGGACTGCTGCAACCCTTGATCCCTTTTTTCCCTGGTGATATGGGGGTGTGCAGCTGGCCCAACTGGCTGTGTCTGCTTGTTTTTCCTTTCCTAGTACAACCGTGTCACCATTTCCTCTGTGACAACCCCCGAGTGTCCCGACTTGGCACAGGATCTGCTCTGTCACCCTGTCAGCGATGGGACAGCGGCAGCTTGGCTGCTGGTCCTGTGCTCACCAAGTCTGAGCTGGGGCTGCCTGGGTGTCTTCATTGCTGTTGTGGTTGATGATTTATTTCCAGCAGCATCCGCCCCGTCTCGTGACTTGATTAAAAATTAAAGCAAACAGAGTGGTGCAGCGTGGCTGCTGTGAGCTGAGGGTCCCTCCCCTGAGCCCCTGCGGGGTTCCCAGCCTGTGCCTGAGCCAAGTGGACTGGGAGCAGGCAGCAGGGGATTTATTAGGATTCAAGGTTGGGAAATGTGCTGGGGGTGGGAGGGTAGAGGCAGATGGCAGTGGAATGACCTGTCTGGCCGGGAGAGCGGCTCAGCTGGGGACAGAGAGGTGGGTGTTGGGGTGGGAGCCCTCTGCACACTGGAACACACACCTGAGCCAGGCAAGAGGTGACAGCCCCACTCTTGGGGACCCTCTGCCATCAGTGGGGCTCAGGATCCTTTCATAGACTCCAGAGATATTTATTTGTATCTTCTTAAACAGAATAATGGTAATGCCCAGCCCATAAAGTCCTCATTAGGCTGAAATTAATGAGTTTGTTTTTGTAAATACAACAACAACAACACTCAAACCCACAACCCTGCAAAGGAAGCTCCATCAGGAAGGAATGGGTGGATGGGGCAGTGGTGTGATGAAGCAGCTGGGGAGGAAAACCAAGCTGGCATTGGAGTGTACCTGCTCCCTGCACGACTGGTAGGCAGTGGCACAGTCTGCATCCTGGGAATGCCACAGCATCAGGATGTGCTTGCAGTGCTGTTGGAGAAGGATTTTGAAGAGACCATCAGCATTTTGCTGTTGGAGGAGGATGTTGTGCTGGCTGGTGGGTGAGCATGGAGCATCCTGGTGTGCAGGGAGGGCTCGAAGCAATGGCATTAGACAATACATATCACGTCTCAGTGTCACCTGCAGCCTGTCTACTCCTCTTGGTGACATGGGAAACCAGGGCTGAGATACTGAAGATCATCCTGGGATGTCACAACCGACAACTTTGGTGCTGGGAGTTTCTGCCCTGGCCCCTGGGGAGGGCTTTGGCAGAGCCCACTGCTCTCTGCTTGCGTGGGGAGGGATCCGGTGACTCGTGAACCCCTCACAGAGAAAGGGGAGCAGGAAATTAGCTCACGGCTCTTGTGAAAGAGAGAAGCTGACCTGATACCTATAATTAAAGCAGGTGTCAAGGAATGAAGTGCAAATTCCTCAGTGGGCATCTCACCGGGAGGGAAAGCCGTGCCTGCCGGCTGACCCGAAAGTGGCGGCTCCTCCCTGGTGAGGGGCTGTGGAGGGGCTGGCACTGAGCCCAGGAGGGCCAGGCATGAGCCCCCAGCTTCCCTCCCTCCCAACAGTAAGGAGCTGATGTGGATGGCAGGCCACGTGTGTCCTGTCCCTGTCCTGTTCCCATCTTGCTGCTCCAGTCAGCACAAGGGAACCAGCTGCATGGAGCTGCGGGAATCTGCTTCATGCCCAGTGGGATGGTGGATCTGCCCTGGACAAAAAAAGCTCCTGGGCAACATGTGGGACTTTATCAGTGGTCTCAGGGAACACAGCTGGGGAGAAGCAGTGGTAGGGAGTGAGGCAAGGGGGGATTTGGGGTGCAGTTTGGGAATTGGAGCGAAGCAGGTTGTGCATCCATAGTGGTGTGGTGTGGGTGGGATGGCCCCATGGAGAGACCCAGACCCTCACTGGGATTACAGGAGGCACGTGAGGAACTGTCCTGATGGGGTGTTGGCAGTGCTGTGTCACCTCGATGGCCTTGTTCCCCTGAAGTGCTCGTATTTTCCCCCACCCAGCACATCTCTGAGGGAAGGGAAACTGAGGCAAGGGGCTGATGTTGTGTATTTGTTTAGTGTGAGTGCTGAGCACACCCGTGGTGCTCCAGGCTCTTGCACTGGTCCCTTCCTTTCCAGCCACTCCTACCTGCAGTCCCTGGGCTGGTGCCAGGAGCATGCAGTGATCCTGGGGGTCCCTCCATGCCCCCTGGCACAGCACCCCAGTTTGGCCCCTGTGGCTGCAAGTGCCTTCCCAGCAAGTGTCAAATCTGCTGAGCAGACGGAAAAAAAAACAAAAAAGAGGAAAAAAAACCCAACAAACCACCCAACCCAATAATATGAGGAAGAAATGCTGGTGTGTCCTGGGTGGATTAGTCGAGACTCCTCGCTGGATTCCTCCGAAGGGAGGTGCTCGCTCTGGAAGCCGTCCACCAGCTGGGCCTGCCGCATTTTTCCTGGATTCTCTTACCATTTGGGGACTGAACTTTAGTCTGAAAAATATGTATTTTTAACTTGGTTGTGTCTGAAGCTTGTCTCGGCTTTGGGCTGCTTGGCTTTCTCCTGGCCCAGCGGGCACTGATGTGCCAGGAGATGGAGGCCTGACCCTCCATCCCAGACTGGACCAGGAGGAGGAAGTGAGAGAAGGAAAGGCCCGTTCTGACGCAAAGAAAATAATTTCAGAAGGTGCCTCCTGCTCGGCCTCATCGCCCAACATCCACAGCAGGAGTGTGGAGCAGTGGCACTGCTATGTCAGGGCAACAGCAGCAGTGATGGAGGCAGGGATGAGAAAATCAGGTGTTAAGCTGGGGAAAAAAAGGAAGGGTTGAGTATCTCATGAAGACTTGTAGCCCCGACACGCAGGACTGATGGACCCACATACACGATTGCCTTGGAAACAGCCACTGAAGTGTGCAATATTCCTGTCTCTGGGTGCTTGTTCCCCTCCTGGCTGTGGAGCTGTCTCAGGGCACTGGCACCACTGACCTCTGCGTGCCACCGGGGCACAGCGCTGGGCTGAGCCTGGCAGGGCCATAAGGTTGGGCTGAGGATCGTGCTCAGCTCACAGCTCCGCAGGGCAGGGACGGGGCCGTTGTTTATTGTAGGGTTGCTCTGCGGGGTGCTCGCTCGCTTCCCCTGCTCCGGGACGGAGCTCACCCGAGCCAGCAGGACAATCCGGGCTGTGTTTTCGTAATTAAAACAAATAAAACAAACCCGTACGCGGCGTTATTTACAATACGCGCTCGGGAAGAGTCGAGCTGAATATTGTTTCCTCGCCGAGTTTTTCCCTTTGTGGCTCACACACGAGTTTGTTGTTGTTGGCTGCTCCCGGGGCCGCGGTCTCGCGTGCCGGGCTGCTGCCGGCCCGCAGCGGGTGGCCCGGAGAGCCGGCATGGGGTGGCCACACTGGGCCCTGCCCACTGTGCTGGTGTGGGGTTTGCTCCGTGGCACACGTGGGTTTGCCCCTGGAAAGCCGGTTGGGAAGGGCGGCTGTGCGAGACAGCGAGTGGGGTGTTTTTGCGAAGGGAGAGGGTTCTGCCACTCGTTCTGCCACAACAGGGATCTGTTTGGGGTGAAATTTTAGGCAGAAGTTTTTTACGGAGAGAGTAATCGGACCTTGGAATGGGCTGCCCAGGGAGGGGGTGGATTCACCGTCCCTGGAGGTTTTTAAGATGAGACTGGATGTGGCGTCAGTACCGTGGTCTAGTAACCATGGCGGTGTTGGATCAAGGGTTGGACTTGATCTCAGAGGTCTTTTCCAATCTGGTGGATTCTATGATTCCATGGAGTAAAATGCTGGGGTTTCCTGCAGGGGGCTGGCAGGTGATTTTCTAGCAGAGACCAGCATCACATGCTGGTTGTGTCCTGCAGCATCCATCCCTGAGGTCCGCACCATGGTCCAGCAGCGTCGCTCCTGCGCAGGGTCTGAGCCCTGGAAGTGCTGCAGGATGGGCAGGGGCTGTGGGTTTTGAGGGGAGCAGCTCTGGCTCCCTACACCCACACAGTGCTTCGAGCCAGTGTTGTCCTGAGGATTGAGGGGGCATGTGGCACTGGCTGCAGGGATGCAGTTGTGGGTGCATCCGCCCGGCAGTGTCAGTGCTCGGGTGATGCTGGGTGCTCTGTTAGGAAGGGACATCATTTACTGGGGAGGGGGAGACGGCCCTGGATGTGTGTGCCCAGGGAGAGGACATGGATGTCCACACTCACCGTGTTGTCAGCTTTCCACCCTGCTGCTTTCCTGGCAGGCACCAGCACAGCAGGAATGCTGCAGGGAAGGATGGGCGCTGGGCACAGGACATGACGGGGTGCAGGGGAAGATGTGCTCCCCCCTTGTGCCAGGCTGCAGGCAGACACGTTCGTATGGGAAGCATATGGCAGGTAATCCAGTGCCAGATGGGTATTTGCTTCCATTTCCCCAGCCCCTGGTGGGCCCGTGCGGCTCCTGCACGCACAGCCGGGCAGGGCTTAGCGGGGTGGCCAGACCCCCATGGGGACAGCCCTGAAGCCATCCCTGGGAAGGCTGGGCAGGGTGCTGGAGGCACAGCTGGATGGCCTCACTCAGCTGTGCAGAAACACCCTGTGGAGCACAGGTAGTGCTGCTCGGGCACCAGTGCAGCGAGCCGTGCAAGGGCTCTGCACGCACAGAGCTGGCTGAGCGCACCAGCCCCTGCCTAGCGGGGCAGGGCTTAAAGCTGGGCTTAGGAGGTCACAATCTGGCTAATGAGTTAATGGCAATTAATTAACTGCAGGGCACTTTACAAATATTAACTAATTGTTTTGCTGTGAGCAAAGTCTGTGTGATTACTCCACCTTACAGACCGAGGTGCTGAGGTGTGGAGGAGCCGCGTACCCGCAGTCGAGGTGCATTAACATCAGGGCTGTGACTGGAGCCATGGGCTAATTTTGCCCCTGTCGACGTGGTGAACAGTCACCTGAGGCTTTAGGCACGGCAGGGGCAGATCCCACTGTAGATTCCTATCCATTTTTCTGGGGAAGCAAACTGCACCCCGTGGACTTTGGAGCCTGAGCATCTCTCTACCTGCTCCATCCCCTCGTGTGTTTTAGGGGGAGGCAGCTGTAGCCACGATGCTCTTGGTAACCACCACCCACACAGACAATCTTGTGTCTCCTGGCTCTTTGCTGTGGTCCCCAGAAGCAGCATCTGAGCAGTGTCTGTGGTACCCACAGCACAGTGGAGGACTTGCAGAGGGAGAGGGGCCCTCTAAGGGTTCTTGCTCCTTGCCGGGTGCAGGAGATGAGTTGGTGCAGGTGCAGCTATTTTTAAATCCCTCTGGACAGAGTGGTTTGGCCCTCGTTCACTTTCTGTTTGTTTGTTTATTTACTTACTTTGGCGGCCTGAGAAGTTTGTAGAAATGACGCAACTTATTTTGTCAGCTTTTTGGGAAGGGATTAAATCTCAGAGCCCCATTGTGCGAGCAGAGCTAATTTTAGGCCTCTGATCTTAAAATAGAAGAAAGGGAAGAAAAAGAAATAATAATTGGGCGTTTTTTCCTGGGCCAAGGGAAAACAGGCTGCCTGTGTCGACTGACCACCTGCGAGGTGGCCCCAAGGAAGAGAGGTGGCTGCCAACAGCCAAAGTCAACATCAACACAGGAGGTGGCTGGGGCTGCTCCTGGCTGGCACTGGGAAAGGGCACAGCAGAGTGGTGTGGGGACAAGCTGGATTAACCCCCTGGCCTAATGGCACCTGGTGTTCTCCAGGGAGGAGGGGGAGGTTGTGATGCTTGGCCACGCTGGGGACCCACAGCTGTGCTGGTTGCTCATCCCACCCTGATGGCTTAGGGGTGATCCAGCTCCTGATGGAGAACAATTTCTTGCCAGGCCAGGTGTCTGCAGACCCCCATGGGCATGACACACTGTGCAGGAGCTGACCCCCACTCTGTCTCTTGACATTAAAAAGGCCGTGAGGAAATGTCTCTGTGATGGTCCAGCTCTGGAGAGGCTCGATCCCATTCTGTGGTGGGGACCGGTCATCCTGTGAACAAATATTCTGGTGATATTAAAATGCTTGGGATTTTCTAGTGAATTGAAGCTCTCCGAGCAGTGCCAAGAACAATTCAGCAGCCTCCAAAAACAGCTTTCCCTGAGGATTATTTGTTCCTATTGCCAGAAGGATTGATGAGATGATTGGTAGGTTCAGGTGACTCAGCCCAGCGTGACCTGTCGGTCTCATCCCCGCAGCCCAGTGAGGACTGTGCTGTGCCATGGGATCCCTGCTCTCCATGCAGCCCCTCAGCAGAGGCTGACAGGTTGCAGGGCATCTCAAAAACATCCTGTGAGCTTGTCAGCGCTTTGTAATCTCCTTTCTCTCTTCTCTCCAAGAAACTTCTTGCAAAGGTGTTGACAAACTCAGAGGATGCTGCGTCTGAGCTGTGGTGTAGCTCGTGGTCCCCTTGAGCACCCACCAAACCCTCCTGCCTCTGTCAGAACCTCTCCTCACCTCTGTGAGCCTGGCTGGCTAGGAGGGGATGGAAACCTGCTCCTAAATGACAGAGCAGGAATAATTCTGGCTGTTACCTTAATAACAAAACCAGCAAACGCTGCAAGCTGCCTTTAAACTGGCAGAAGGAGCAAAAATGCAAAGCATGTGTTTAGGCAACAGCTTCAGTCTCTGGGTGTTTTTGAGAGCTAAAAAACATGCACAAGACTGTTTGCTTTTGGTTAAAACCTCTTTTGTGATCCCCCTCTCTTGAATTGCTCCCTGGCTTTCGACAGCTCACGCCGTAGGTGGATGTTTGTGCTTGGAGATGTTTTTCCATATGCTTCTCATAGCTCCGCTCGCAGGTTTTGCACATGGGATGGAAGAGAGAGGTAGGCTGCTTTAATATCATATGATAGTATGAAATTAGCTCCACTTTACATAAATTGAGACACCCAAGCGCTCCTAGGGCTGGGTAGGGCGTGCTAGGGGTTCCTGTCCTCCTTCCCTTCTGCCTGGAGTGGGAGGCAGGGACCCTGGGACCGTGTGGCAGCAGGATTGTGCATCTCCCTGTGCACACACAGCTCTCTGCTCCTGTAATCCTTTGCCAGCAGAGGGTGAATTCCAACCCGCGGTGGAAATTTAGGTCAAAGGTGCTTTTAGTTCAGAGGAATATGATCAAATTAGGGCCTTTTGTGTTTGCCTGCGTGGTTTTTTTTTTCTGAAGGGACTTGCGTAGGCAGGGCTGCCTGAACAGCTTGGCAGAGAGATGGGCAGATCCTGACCATCCGTAAATCAGGACAGTGCTGCCTGTGCCTGCGGCAGGGCTGGAATTTCAGCTGGAAAGGTCAGAACTGGTCCAGAGTTGGTTTTCAGCCAGGGATGTGTTTCTGGCCCTGCGTGGAAGGGAGAGGTGTGGGCACAACTGGCAGAGCCCCCGAGCCTGCGGCATCCACTGTGTGCCCACCCTGGCGAGGGTTGGCTCAGGGACTTCCCTGGCCTGAGAGGTGGAGGGATTAAAATCTTATCCCTTGGGAAAAAAGATGTCATCCTGCTGGTTGTGAGTGGGGAGGTTTCCACCAAGGTCCCTGCAGTCCTGGGGATAGGGGAAGTTTGTTCCTGCCACCCCATTGCCCCAGCTCCACTGGGAAGAGCTGGTGGGGTGCTCCCTCATCCAATATCACCCACTCTCTGGGTGGGATCCCATGGGAGCTTCCTTTGTTCCTGCTTGTGCCGTGGCTGCCTTTTGAGTAGGGCAGGCTTGGTGAGGTGCCAGGCTCTGCAGAGGGTGCTGAGGCCTGGCAGGATGGATGTGCCAGCCCAAAGATGCCTTTCCCTGGAGCAGGAGGTGGTGCTGGGGAGCAGAGGGAGGGATGGATGTATGATTTGGAAATGACCCCCTCTGGGTTGCGTCTCCCAGCGGGGCCTTGGCTTTCCACTGATCCAGTGAACCAGTGATCAGTGTGACTTCAAGCCACAGGAGCTCCTGGTCCTCCCTGCAGCTGCTCCATGGCCACACTCGAGGCAGCATCGCTCTGGCTGAGCTCTCAGCCGGCAGAAACAGCCGCGAGCGGGGAGAAGGCGCAGGGAAATCCGGCCTTCCGCTGGCAGCAGGCGTGGGGAGCAGGGAGAGGGCAGTAATTAGGTTTGTGGTTAAGCGCCTCATCCGCTGGGACCTCTTCACTGAGAGGAGATCGCTGTACTCGTGCCAAAAATCAGCTGTCATGGTGTCGGGGTGTTAATCTGCTCCGTGCCTGCAGGACAGGAGCATCTCCTCAGCCGTGGTCCGTCCTGCAGCGTGGGGGGGATGCTTGGGATGCACCAGAGCACCCAGTGCTGCGCTGGCTCTGCTCTCTGCCACCCCTTGGGAAGTGTCAGGGCTGAGCCGATGGAGTGGAGAGGAAAACATCTCTGGGCTGGCTAATAATAACCTCCCCCCGGGCTGCCGGGGTGTTCATTCATGAATGTTTGCAAAGTGCTTCAGGTCGCAGAGGCGGCACCGCGTGTGGGCTCAGCTCTGTGGGAGCCCAGCACGGCCTGCTCCAGGAGCAGGAGCCATGGGAATGGCACCCACCCAGGCACGGGGAGCTGAACCTGCTGGGGCTGTGGCTGTGGGGCTGAGCCCACTCACTGCAGGGGCACTGTGCTAGAGCCTGTTGCCCTCCTGCATCCCCCTGCCCTCCTGCATCCTGCTGCCATCCTGACCAAACCGTGCAGGGGTGAGACCAAACCCTTGTGGGTGAGAGCAGGGGAAGAAGGGGCATGTGTGTGGCAGGTTCTCGCTGTAAATAGCCTAAAAAAGCAGCTTTTATGAAGAAACACATTAGTTGTCATTGCTGCCTGGGCCCCACCGCAGCCTCTTGAAACATGTTTTTTTTCATCCCTGACATAAATGCAAGGTCTAAAATAAGAGCTGCGATTTCCAGACACTTCTGCGATTAGTGACAGGCAGGAGTTAACCATTCAGGCTTAAATTAATTGTGCTGTGGTGGGTTGTTTCTTTCCTTTTTTCTTTTTTTTTTTTTCCTTTTTTTTTTTTTCATTTTTGATGCATAATGTATGATGAGAAAAAGTGAAAAAAAAATAATTAAAGTCTGAAGAGCGCTGCATGGATTCATTCATTAGGAAATCTGGGTCAGCAGCCGGAGAAGGAAAACAAGGAGGGGGGGCTGCTGGAGTGGAAAAACAGGGCTTCAGAAGCGCTGCAGGCATCGGAGGAATTCGAGAAAGGCCCTTTTCAGGCAGCCTGGGAAATCCGAAGTTGCATCGTGGCTGCCCCCCGAGGAGGAACGTGCCTGCCGGGAATGGGAGGGGGATGCGGGCTCCTCACCGCGAGGAGAGGGGATTCCCTCTCCTGTCTCTGCTCATGGCTTCTCTTCCAGCCGTGGGGTGGGGGCAGGCGCTGCTGTGCTGAGCCAGCAGATCCGTGTGGAGCTGACAGAGGGGAGAGCCCGGAGAGGCGGAAAGGGCTGTGCTGGGGCTTTGCAAAGCAGCGTGTTCCCAAAAGGCTTGGCTTGCTGTGAGCATCCCTGTGCCGTGAGCATCCCTGTGCCGTGAGCTCCTGGGAGCTCATGGATGCCCTGCCTGCACAAACCAGCTCTGGGGTTTGGGGGTGTGCACCCCCAAACCTCTTCTTTTTATGCAGCAGAAGAGCCTGGGGAGTTGCAGCGATGGGTTTGCAGACAGCAGTGTGGACCAGAGCTTGGATGCCGTGCATGGAGGTGGTGGGAGGCACAGGCTCCGCTCACACTCCTGTTGCTTGGATTTTGGGATTGCAGTCCTTGTCTAGGACACAGCTAATTGAATTGCAAAGAGTGTGGTTGAAACTTGGAGTCTTCCCCACTGGCAGGAAGCGCAGAGGTTTCAAATCATGCTTTTGTCCTGATTTAGGAGAAAAATATGGTATTTTTGGAATTTAATCGCAAAATGGAAATTTCCCTTCTTCCTCTTGCTCTGTCCACAGGAAGCACAGTCTGAATTGATCAGACTTTGCAAACAATGAGCATTCATCCTTGGGAAATACTTCCATCATAGGAGCATTCATCCTTGTGAAATAATTTTCTGACCCAGTCACGTTAAGTGCTCTTTGGAGCAAGGACTCTCCATCCCTGTGCCCAGCACAACTGAGTCGTGATCCCAGTGGGAGCTTTTGGGCTTTCCCTTCAAGCAAATATTAATTCTGGCGGTGCCAGGAGAACCTTCCTCTTGTTTTGCCCCACTGAACAGCCACAGGAGTGTGGAGTCATGCACCACACACCCGGCTGCTCCTGGGGAAGCCCTTTGGTCTTGCGCACGGTTTTATCCCTCTTCAAAGATATATTCCCTGCTCTCTCATGGATCTGCTTGTATCATGTGGGGACCATAAATAAATTGATGTTGAATTTAGATGCTTGTGTTGCAGCAGTGAGAATGATACAATCTTGAGCACAGCAGACATGGCAGAATGGGATGGGTTTGAGGATGGATATAAATGTGTATTGATCTGTGGTGCAGATGGATCTGCCTTTCCCTCCCAGTGAACTTCCTGAGGTAGATCCAACCTCGTGTGAGGGCTGTGATGGTAGCAGGAGTGGCAGGATCAGTCCCTGCAGAGCAGAGCAGCAGATTGAAGCCGAGGGGTCCCCCCAGGGTCTGGCTCCCTGGGGTTACCTGGATCACTTGGGGTGTCCTGGGATGTACCCAATCCTCCTTCCCTGGGTAGCAACATCACTGGCTGCCACACTCTCTCTCGAGGTGTCTGGTTTCTCTCCTGCTCCCCTCCTGCCAAGGCCAGCCTGATTTATTTCCAGGCTACTCAAAAGGGATGCTTTGGGGTGGGGGGTGCTGGGAAGAAACGGTTAAACTGGAGATGCCGGGATGTTTTCCCACACGGTGAATGGTGGGGGAACACAGAACACGTATTGAATCGGAGGGAAGTAATAACGCTTCTAATTTTCCTGTGTGATTTAATAAAAATGTAAATTGACTTCGGGTGGATGACTCACTATGGAGGGTGGTGTCGATCAAGATTAATTGGTGGCTGCGTGAAACCAGTTGGGCTTTGTTCCTTCTCCTCAAAGGCAACTGGAATGGCTCTGTGGTGATGGTGAGGCAGTGGTCTGGTTCCAGGGCTGCCAGATACCCCTCCCAGGTACCTGCTGAGCCCCTTGTCCCATTTGGCCACAGCATTTTGGGACAGAGTGTGGGGGAGTGTCAGGCAGGCAAAGCCTTGTGGCTTTATCCAGTGGTAGTGGATGTCTCTGTTGGGAGAGTGGTTCTGGTGCCAGTAGGAAGGCAGGTCCCTGCCCAGTTCTTGCTGTGTCAGGAGGTTGGGTCAGGATTTGGTCCTGGAGCAGGAGAGTCTTCCATGCTCCTGCCAGGACAAGTGAAAGCGTGGCCAGGACACTGCACTCTGACCCGGGTTCAGCTCTGGACACTAATGGATTACAAATAACAATAATAAATTACAGGAGATGGGATAATCTACCTACTGTAATGTTGTATTACCATGACTGTTAGTTATATATTAATGTATAATTGTATTACATTAGCTACATATGCATAAACCTCATGCTTCAGGGCCTCAGCCAACCTTTAACTCTCTGTGGTTCGCAAAGAAACTTCAGCCAGGGGTTGGTTATCCCATGTAAACCCCCTGGCATCCAGGCACCCTCTGCTAAGGCATCTCCAAGGTTTCTCCATCTGCCAAGGTTTTTGCAGCCCAGGAGCATCGCTGCTGCCTCATGTGTGCTGCCCAGCCCTCCCAGGGCACCCATCCCCATCTCCCCGGGGTGCGGATGGAGAGATGGGCTCCCGAGAGCAGGGATACGGGGGATTGCTGGGCACGGTGGGGGATCTGTACATTTTACAACAGCAAGTCAGGGAGAAGTGGAAAATAGGATCTGTACATTTTACAACAGCAGGTCAGGGAGAAGTGGAAAATAAAGCCTCCTGTGTCCCCCTGGCCCCGTTAGCTTGGGCTTCACACCTGAGCGGCGCGAGGCAGGGCTGCGGCTGCGGGGCTGTGATTGCTCCCCAGCAGATACTTGGCGTGACCAAGACCCAGTTCTGTCGAGAGTAATGAAGTGCGAGCCCTTCCCTTCAGTTATTTTTAATGTGGTTCTGCTCAGGCTCTGGTAAATCCGAAGGAGCTGGCTTTTGTTTGCAGAGCCTCCCCCTGCGCCGCCGGATTGCTGAGCTCGGGGTAGATTGCTCACCGTGAAGCTGGATGGACTCAGATCCGTTTGGTTTTGGGCTCTCCCTGCTCTGATTAGCCTGGATGCAGGTGCTTTCCCTGATGCTGGGACTGGGATTGAGTGTTTGAGGATCTGGTGTCTGTGCTGGGGCTGACAGGGCAGCCAGGGATAAGGGGGCTTCACTCTTCCAAGAGGGTTTTCCAGACAGGGAGGGTGGTCTGGATGCTCTGTCTCTGCCCTGCCAGGGGACAGACTGGCTTTTAGCAGGTCCAGCCCCACTTGCTCTGCTTTTCCTGGGAACACTGATGTGTTCTTCACTGATCCCATCCTTTGCCAAGTGGTGCCTCTGGGATGGGCAGTGTGGCATTCGGGGGAATGGGAGATGGGAATTCCTGCCCTGCTCCCCTTCCCATCCTGGCACAGCCCTGCCCACCATCCTGCCTTTAATTTTTGATCCTCTCTCCCCTCTTCTCCTGAGAGCGCGAGAAGCAGAGGCAGGAAACGCAGGCTACTGCCAGATGGCTCGAAATGTAGCATCTGTAATACTTTATCAGAAGAAATTACAGCCGAATCGCTCTCCCTGATTAAACAGCCTGTCCAGATCCTCCGCGAGCCAGCTGGACAATCTCACCCTCTCTAGGCAGGAGGGGAAGACACGGGAGCGGGGGACGTGGGAAGGAGGGTGGCAGAGGGATGTTTGGATGGGGAAGGGGTTGGACTGGACCCTCCTGAAATGGGGTGGACGTGCTGCCACCTCCCTGGGCACATCCCACGTGGTGCCAGCTCCTGCCTTGTGCTTTTCCATGGGTATCCATGGGGTGTGGAGGTGAGCAATCCCTCCCTTGGAGAGCAAGGGAGAAGGAGGCACAGAGAAGTTGACGTTTCCCCTCTTGCTGGTTTTCCAAATACTTTCCCCTTTGAAAAACAACGCAGCAATGCCAAGTCACCCTGTGGGCTGATGATGTTTTGCTTCAGGAAGTTGTTGTTGAGAAAAGGCAGAGTGTGAGGGACACCCCGAACCCTCCGGGGCTGGGTGTAGCATCACCCCCAGCCCCCCCTGATCCCTGCACCCCCATTTCTGGGGATGCCATAAAAGCACCTGGAAAAAGGGGGCAGGCGAGAAGGGAAACTGAGGCAGGGTGGAGGGTGGCTCTAGGATCTGAAAGGTCCTCTGGAATGCTAGTGAGAGTTAGATCCAGAGTTTAAGCCTCTGAGCAACCTGTCCTCTGGCTCACCCTGCCCTCGTGCTTGTACTGAGCGCGGTGGCCAAAGCACGGTGCTACCGGTTTCAATGGGCTTGGCGTGCGGACGACTTTTCTGTGAGTTCGCTCTGGCTGGCTGCTGAAACGCAGGCGTGGACTAATGCCACTAATTTCCACTAATGCTGGTGGAAAAATCTCTTGCTGGCATGAGCAGGGACTGGTTTCCCAGACTGCTGCGTGCGAGGGGCGAGCGGCTCCGCGGGGTGGGGGAGAGGGGGACGCGCTGCCTCGCAAAGGAATTTGCGTCCAGGCGTACGAAGCTGTTTTCTTCCCAGATTTGCCTGAAGTGGTGACCAGATTTTTTCCTAAATGGAAAACAGGAGGAATCTTTGCTCTTAAGTGTGTGGAATTAGCTGTAGGCTGTAGGAAGTTTGTGTATGAAACACCTTAAGTAGTGGAGAAAGGTATTGAGTGTCTGCGTGTGAGAGGGGGAGATCAGGAGTCTGGATGTGCTCTGACATGGGATGCTTTTGGCCAGGGCCTGAGCTGTCCTTCATCCACATCCCACATCCTTATGCCTCCCCCTCGAGCCTACAGGGACCCAGCCAACCAGTGCTGAAACCTGCCTCAGGCACGGATGTTCTTATCCTTGTCATCCCGCTGCCCTTGGTAGGGGAGAAACGCTGTGGCCCAAGAAAAGCACCGAAAAAAGCCCATTTTCCACTCAAATCCAGTGGGGTTTAGCTGAAAGGATGCAGGTGGAGCAGTGATATGAGGAGGGCTTGGGGTCTCCCAACCTCCTGAGGCTCAGGAAAGGATGCAGCCATGGGGTCCTGCATGGAGGAGGATGGAGCAGCTTCCCTGGGTGGTGGAGCTTTCCTCCTGCAGCAGCCTCGTGGGGGACTGGGCCGGAGGAGGAGAACTGTACACCTGGAGAAACATTATCCTTTTCCTTGCCTGTAAATATTTTATGAGCAGATTAAAAATTGAAGCCAAAATGAGCTCTGCCATCAGAAGAAACCGGCTCGGTTTCAAGTTCTGTTTAAGTATTTTTCTTTATAATGTAGCTGTGTCAATTAGAAAATGACATTGCTATTTAAAATGCTGTTCCGTAGCCCTCTTTAATTAAAGCAGCGATATAATACCAATCTGCTCTCATTAATGAATTTTTAACAATCAAAATGAGAGCTGAATGACGCACAGTTGGATTTGCAGCGCGGGTGTTTTCTCCCGGAGCCTCTGACAGCGGAGTTAAAGGAGCAGCGGCTGGAGAGGGAGAAAGGCTGTTCCTCCTCAGGCTGAGCAGCTGGAAAATCATCTCAGATGCTGTCTGAAGGGTTTCTTTTAGCACCCAAGAGCCATCCTAGAGGGAGAAGGTCCTCATAAGGCTGATGGGTGACTTTGTGTGGCCTGTGCGGGAGCGCTGTGAAAAAGCGAAGCCAGACCAAAGTCCTGAGCAGGAACACAGCTGAAAATAGAGATGTGAACGTGGTTGTGAGCCCAGCGGCCACCTCGAGGGTCATATCCTGCCTGCTTCAGCATGTCCTCGCAGCTCAGGCTTGCTGGGCATCCTTGGAGCATCCCCTGGCCCAGTTTCCCCTGGAATCCCACAACACCGTCGTTTTGCTGCAGCACCAAAGCACGCGATGCAGTGCCAGGGCATGCGGCTCTCTGACCCCAAATAAATGCCTGATTTCAGCCCTCTTCCCCACAAAGTGTTTCTTTTTTAGTTTTGGCAAGGCAGGGTGGATTAAAAATGCTCCTGCATCTTGACTCGTGCTAATTGTCTCCTATTGTTCGATCGGGAAACCTTTTTTCCCAGTGGTTATTATCTGGGATTGCTGGAGGAGCTCTCTCCCCTCTGGTTCTTCCTTCAAGGAGGCAGAACAAAAACAGGCATTTGTTTGAATAATACAAAAATTAGCCAGGCGTGAAAAGCTTAAGCACAATCATTTCCGTGGCCTGCTTTGATTTGAGTTGATATGATTTGTTTGCTCTCTCATCCTTCCTCCCCCTTTCCTCTTTGACACCCACTCTTTGCTCTGGCCTTTCTCTGAGGAACAAATTGGGTGTTTTAGGAGCAGTGTGTGCATGGTGCAGCATCCCTGGTGTACCTGCTGCTGGAGCTGGGGGGCTGCAGGCTGGAGAGCAGCATCTGTCCTGTACTCCAGCCCAGATTCAGCCCAGCATCCAAGAGGATCTGGCTGGGTTGGGCTGAGGTGGAATGGGGATTTCTGCAAGTCCCATCCTTCTCCTGGTGTCCCTTGCTTGCTGGAGGTCTGGTGACACTCCTGGGGACATTGGACCCAGGTGAGCCACACAAGTTTACTTTGTGATTGTCACAAAAGTTTTGCTGTCAGGTAGTTCGGTGTCGAGGTGGAGTGACCAGCCCTGACGGGGGCTGGAGCTTCCCTCACCTCCTGCAAGAGAGTTGAGTGAGTGGGTTGAGGTTTCTTGGCCGGGTTTTTGTTGCCATAGGGAAGAGAATTGAAGCCTGGAAACCATCCTGTGGGTGAAGGGAGGAAGTGTAAATGTCTAGGAAAACAAGGAGAAAATAGCAGCGGCAGCACCGTGTCGTTGTCCAAGCCCAGCACGAGTCGGGACAAATCCTCCTGGCAGATGGGAAAGGCCAATGGGGTCGTGTTTGTCCTTCCTGGCAGATGTACTCCCGGCACCGCTGGCCCATGTCAACCATGGCCATGGCCCTGGCAGTGGGACAGCCATCCCAAGAACTCCAGCTCCATTCCCTTCTTGCAGGGCTGGGAGGGAGAAGAATGTATTCATAGTGAAAAAAAAAAAGGGGGAATATATTCTCTGATGATTTCAAGAGGAGGAGGGAGAAGCAAAGGCGGCTTTGAGCTTTTGCCCAGGAATAGCCAGAGATCTGCTTGGAGGCTTTACATCCCACTGCCGATAATTTTGGAGCTGAATCATCTGCATTTTTGCTGTTCCTGAGACAGTGTCAGGAATATGCATCCCCGGGATGTCAGAGGCACATTTTTGCAGGTTCACAGTGGACCTGATTAAAAAACCCCAACCCAAGTGACATCTAATGCCGACATCCTTGAAGTCTGGACTCCTGTTGCTCATTTCCCATTCAGACACTCTTAGGGATGAGGGTGGTTGTTTTTGCAGCAGTGTTGCAGCCAGCCCTGTGCACGCTCTGGTCTGTGGGATGATTAAAGCCCATCTGCAAACTGCCGAGGGAGAGGAGGCGGAGGGGTGGGAGGTGCAGTTTGGAGCGGCTCTGCTTCAGCCTGTGCACGGGGGTGGCTGTCAGGGGACCGGAGAGGGCTCCTGTGGGTGCTGATCCGGGTCTGGCACAGTGAGGGGAGCAGGTGGAGCTGCACTGCCAGCGCCTCTGGCCACCATCAGCCCTGCTCTCAGGTGTTGGGTCACTCTGACCCTGAGCCAGCTCAGGGGGGTCAGCTGGCGGTCGCTCCAACTGCGGCCTCACAAGGTCGGTATCCCCATGACCCCCCCCGCTGCCACCGCTGTGGCGAGGGGCAGGTGTTCCCAGCCGGGGCATTCCCTGTGGCAGCTGTTCCAAGGCATCCATCAGAGCTGGTTAATGTGAGCTGTGCACCAGCCAGCCTGGTCCTCGAGGCACCACGGTCCGACCTGCCCCGTGGCACCCGTCGAGCGCCTGCCTGGAGCTGGGGCAGCGCAGGGGCGGCTTAACCCGTCCTTCACCGGGCAGGGATACCGGGCACTGCAGGTGCTGTGTGTGTGCTGTGGGGATGGCACAGCTTGCCAGAGCTTCCTGACTCATTGCTTGCGTGAAAGGAAGAGCAGAAGGAGAGGAGAGGAGGGGGTGGATGGCCGTGCTGCTCCTCGGGGAGCTGAGCTGATGCGCGGCTGGCCGGCGCTGCAAAAAGCAGAGCCCTGGCTGCTCCCCAAGAGGCACAGGGGCACAGATCTCTCCTCGCAGAGAAATGCCTTTTGTCACCCAGCCTGGTATCAGGCGTTGGCCACAGGGCTTCTTCTGTCACATCGGGTGCTTCCCAAGTGGCTCCGCTGTCTGACATCGCTCCTGACCTGCAGTGAGGGGCTGTGGGGCCCAGATCCTCTGAGCCTGCTGCTCGTGGAGGTTGGGGAGTTAAAATTAAATCAGGGGGGACCCCTGAGAGTGCAAATTGCTTTTTAAGGAGACCCTGGAGAAAAGCTCCCAGGGCTCCCCTGCATCGCTGGGGCTCTGTGGTGCACAGCCTGCAGTGGGGAGGCAGGGCTGGCGTCCCTGAGGTGCCACTGCCATCCCTCTTGGGTGGGCAGAGAGCTTGCTGTTTGTCACCTGCTTGTGAGCCCAGCTGCCAGGTATTTTCCTGTGCCCAGGACATGCCAGCTCATCGCTGGGATTGTCGCTGAGTTTC
Organism: Pachyramphus minor; assembly: GCA_013397135.1. Classification (NCBI taxonomy): domain Eukaryota; kingdom Metazoa; phylum Chordata; class Aves; order Passeriformes; family Tyrannidae; genus Pachyramphus; species Pachyramphus minor. The sequence continues at coordinate 69,376 of VYXB01003570.1, read as the reverse complement.
ACCAGGGCGTGGGAACTTCCTAGTGCCAGGGATTTCAGGTGTCTGTAGGGACTGAGGCAGCGCTCCCTGACTGAGACGGCGCATTTGTGTGCCTCATGTGTGTGCCCCACACCGATTTGTTTTCTTCTTATCTCTCCTTTTGCGACTTTTCTATCTCAAAAGTCCCTTTTTTCATCTCCCTCTGATTTTCTGTCCCTGCAGCTCTCGCCCTGCAAGCGGCAGAGGCACCTGGGGAGCTGGGAAGGACCTGGCTCAGCTGGAAAGCACTCCAGCCCCCCTCCATCCTCTCCCACTTGCTCTCTCCCAGCCAGCAAGTTTCATTAAGGCACTAATTAGGGTTAACATAATAATTAGAGTGTCTGTGCCACGTCCTTGGGAAGGCAGCTTGGCTCCTGGGTGCTAATGGAGCCGCTGTCACAACAAACACCACGGCACACACGTGCTGCTCCACACCGAGCCCAGCTGGGCAGGACTGGGATCGTGGCACTCTCCTGCCCACACCATGGGACAGGAGCTGCTCCTGGCAGCATTCTCTGCCCCTGTGTCACTCCTGTCCTCAGGGGAACAGAGCAGGGCCCGTGCTGCCTCACTGCATGGTTCCGACTGCAACCCACCCACCAGCACAGACACCAGACTCCTGCCTCCATGGGTAAGGCTGAGTTAAGGGGTGGATTTTAATACATTTTATATTATTAAATGTATCTTAGTAGTAAATTTTCTGCTAAGTGGTGCTTAGGAAGGTCAGACACAGTTTGTGAAGTCTGGCTGGATTCAGTGAAGTTTGATCTCCCCGTAGAGGACCACAGTATTTTTAAAACTTCTTCCTCTTCTGATCAACCTTCCCCTGCAAAATACCATTTTCCCTGTAAAAATAGACCCGTGCTGGCCAAACAGCCCCCAGATGAGCCTCGGCGCTTGCTTTGAGCTCGGAATAAGCGTTGCAGCTGGACAACAAAAACATTTTTCCTGCTTCTTTGGACCGTTGAAAAACCTGGAGGTTTGAGGCTTTGCTTTAACCCCGTTGTTTCCGTGCACTCGCCTTTCCTACTCCCTTGTTGCCAGCGGGAAGCGAGGACCCGTCTCCGGGAAGCACCAGGCAGGGTTTGCCATTTGCCTTGCGTGTCGCCTCCCGTGTGTGAGCAGCACGTTCCCGTGTTGTCATGAAACAGAAGACAGGATAATTAAATTGCCCTTTTCCCAGCAAAATGTTACCACCGTCTCCGCGCCGCGGCGGCCTGGCTGTGGCTCGTTGCCAGTCGCACATGGCTCGCTGCTGATGGGAGGTGTGAAAAGCGCCGGGGAGGAGGCCAGGGTGGTGATTAGCAAGGGGTGGGGG
>VYXB01003570.1:6135-67856 GCA_013397135.1 Pachyramphus minor | reverse complement strand
TCCGCCAACGGAGAAGCTGTCAGGGAAATGCTTCCAGTGCTGGGCAGCAGCGGGGCCTGTCGCCTCATCCCATTGCTGCCTGGCTCTGCTTCCATCCTGGTCCCTTTCTGGGATGGTGTGATATTCTATCCCTAGTAGGAAACGGCTGTAAGAAGCTCATGGCAGCCTCCTGCAAAGGCAGAATGTGTTTATGCTGTTAGTCACCCTTCCTCGCTGGCTTTCTTCTCTCCTTTCCTCCTCCTCCACTCTCTGCCACCCCGGATCCTCAGATCCATCAGTGTTACTGCTTTGCCTGCAGCTATAACCCTGCTAGTTGACTTCCAAGGGCTGGCTCTCCCCGACCGTTGTCACCCCTCCCTTCCTCTCCCCTCCCCTGAAATATTAACGCCACAAATCACGAGCGACAGCCGCTCGGCTGGAGCCCCGTGGCTCGCGCGCCGGCCCGGAGGAGGTGTTGGAGGAGGGATGGGACACGTGGTGGCTTTGTGCTTCTCCTCAGGGCTGTGTTTTGCTTCCAGGGCAGAGGGGAGTGGGTGAACCCACCTTTGAAGGTGGGGAAATGGAAGAGGTAGAGTGTCAAGGCTGTGGGATTTGTTGGGGTGTGGGCTCCTTCCCGCCTCTGTGTCTGTGGATGTGTGGTTTTCCTCTCCCGTGTCCAGCCAGGTCCAGCTTGGCCATGGTGTCTCCTTTGCAGGCTCCAAGGGTGCTGGGAACCACGGAGCTGGGCTGGGAAGGAGTCACACCCCCTGGAAACGTGTGCACCCCAACCTATGCTGTGTGGGGACCGTGGTGGGGAACTGAGGAATTTCTGTGTTTGGTAGATGCTGGAATTGCTCATGTGAGGAGCTGGGAAGAGCAGATGTGAAGGGGATTATGGGCGGCTTTTTTGCACGCGTGTGTGCACACGTGCAGCCAGGCAGGCAGGGCTGTGGGCTGCCAGGCACATGGGAGCCTTGCACCCCCTCTACACAGCCTGGAGACCCAAACACTTGGGAGAGCAGAGGAGGGATGGGGGCACAGCACCGGGGGGGGCCCACAGTGGTTGGGGGCTTCTTCTCACTGGGCTCGTGCAAGGCAGGGGCTGCAGCCCCCATGGGGTGGGTTGGCTGTGGGGGGAATGGGCAGTGCTGTAACGTGGGTCAGTCTCTGGCAGTTGGTGTTCAGCCCTGTTGGGACCCCTCCGTGCCTCAGTTTCCCCCAGCAGAGCAAAGGGGGAATGGGATGGCCGTGGCTGGCTGGAAGGGTCTCTGCCCATGCCGAATGCACCCCCGTGCACTAAATCATTCCAGCAAACAGCATCCTGGATCATACCAGGAGCTTGCCAGAGCCCCAGACTTTCCCTGGAGAGAGCTGGGAGAGCAGGTGCCGACCAACCTGTTTGGCTTTCACGGTGGAAACAACAGCAGGGAAGGGAGCGGTGGGACCCGGAGGCACCGGCAGAGCTGCTCAGGGTAAACACAGACGTGGCTTTGCTTTTCTTTTCTCTCCCATTGCCCCAGCGATGCATTTACAAGGTTTATTTGAGCTCTGCTCAAACAGCCCCCCAGGACAGATTTGGGAAGGGACACCCCGGCGCGGGGAGCGGGCACGCGGCGGTCGCTGCTGCCCGCGGGGCCCCGGCTCTGCCGCCGGAGCCGACCTTCCCTCTCCGCTGACCTTCATGCCCATCAGCATCAGCTTTGCTACCTTTCCACATCTCGGGATGCTGGTGCTGGCAGTGGCTGGGGTGTGAGGCTGGGCAGATGTTCCCAGGGGGTGCAGGGGGCTTGGCAGAGCCGGAGGGAGGTGGGGGTGCACTGGGCTGGATAATTCAAGGACTTGGGCTCGTTAACAGAGGTTAAAAGGGGAGTGGTGTGATCTGCTGGGAAAATCATTCATGGGAACCTCTGCTGTGGTGCTGCTCATTAGCCTCCCCCATCACTCTTGGTGGGGAGGAGGGGAGGAGATATTTTGGTGTTCCTGACTGGAACCCTTTCATGGTCACCAATGAACTCTTGTGGGAGACAACAAGAAGATTTAACTTCTTTAGCCTGTTCCATTGTGACTTTATGCTGTGCTGGGGGACAGGCTGGGCATCGCCTGTGGTGAGCACTTGGAAATATCCATCCTCTCAGAGTGCTCAGGAAACCCCTCAGCTATCACCCAGGTGTCCCTGGAGGGGTTTTGGACCAGAGCACAGCCAGCTGCTTGTCTGGAGGACCCCAGAGCATCCCTTGAGCTGAAGTGTGCCCCAGCTTCTACGTGTTCCCTTGAGCCATCCTATTCCCACAGATACCCAAGGAATGCCATAAGGAAATGGGTGGCAAAACTGCAATATTGAGGTCTCTCCAGTGCTGCACCTGAAGTATGTGATGTGTTTGTACCTTCCCACACACGGCCTGGAGCAACTTCCCCTTTTTTTTGGAAACATTTAATATACCAAGCTGCTGGAATGATGGATGTCTGAGCTGCCCATCAGCTGGATTACAAATGAGAAGAGCCATCATCCCAGTTGGGGTCCCCCAGTTTCCACGGGCTGCCAACAGAAAGGCATTTGAGGACTCATGGTTGAACTCATCAGTGCTTTGCTACTGGCCTCTGTCCCTGCCCAGTGTCACCTGTTTTGGTTCCATGTGCCAGTTGAGCCGAATCTGAGTGATGCTCCAAGAGACCCTCCTGATTCTCTGCAGTTGTTCTCCTCTTGGGCCTGCTCCAAAGCCCACTGACAGTCCTGGAAGCCATTCTCAGACGGCTCTGTCTGAGAAAAGAAAGTGTTGAAATACCACAGGAAATGCTGTTTTTCTGAGATACCTGCCATGATCAGAGATGGGAAAAAAACCCCTGATTTTGAAGGAAAGGCCAGTTTTCTTGTCGGATGGCCTGGCTCTCTGAAGTTTATTTCAACCAGGAACTGGCTGAAGTTTGGGCACAGAATGGGTGCAAGTGTCCCTGAGGGAGCTGTTTGCTGTGGCTGTGGGTGCCACCCTCCTGGGGTGCAGGAGAAAACTGGGCTGAATTTTGTTCTTCCAGATGGAACCTTGACTTGGGTGCCCACGTTCCACCTGCAGCAACTTCAGCAAGTCCTGGGAGGTACAAAGAGGCAGATTTTGGCCACTGGGGACCCGGCACACTCTGGCACACCAAGGGGAATGTGTGCAGTCCCTGTCCTGGTGACGTGGCAGCCAGCCTGGGGGGACACTGGGGACCCCCACAGCCAGACCAGGGCTTTGTTTTGCCAAACTCGTGGTGCTTCTGGGTGTTTTGCAGCCAGGCACTGATGTCCTGGGGCATGGATGGCTTGGAGGCAAATTCCCTGACTTTGGCCTTGTCTCTGGCTTTGGTTCCTTTTATTCACTCACAGCAAGCATCTGTTTGAACCTACTGCAAGTCCATTATTGCCAGCTTAACTGGACTCCTGTCAGGACCTGCTGTGCAAATACCCCAGGGACTGAGGAGGTGGCTCTGTGCTGCAGATCCCACCAGGAGCAGCAGCTGCCCTGGTGCTTTGTGCTCCTTCCCAGTGGCTTCCCAGGTCCTCTGTGGCTGGGCTGGCTCAGTGTGCTGGTCCCTGTACGTGGCTGGTGGTGGGCTTTGCACAGGACTATGTCACCTTCCTCACTGCTCGGGGAGGAAGAGATCACAATGTGAGAGACAGGCAGCGCAGGCAGGGCCCAGCAGCACCCACTGCTCTCCTGCCCAGTGCTGTGCTGGGTACCTGGTGAGGGGGCCAAAGCCTCCCCTTTGAGAAAAAGGAAAAAATAATAATCTCCAAGCCAAGAAGCTCAGAGCTGCTGGGAGGGTATTTATCACAGTGAAGAAAAAGGCTCTGTTCCCGGGCTCTCCGCAGCGGCTGTTTATCACACTCGCAAGGGTATGGAGAAAATGTTCCATTTGTTGGGTACAGCCGTCAACCCACACAGCGTATAAATTAAGGGCTTTTACATGCAGGGTTCCCAAAATAAAACACACACACACACAAAAGAGAGAGGAGTTTTGTGTCGGCCCCGGCGCGCTGCCTCTCCCTGGCTGTCCCTGCGCCCCGGCCCCGGCCGGCGCTGGCTCCCGTTCAGGAATTCCACATTATCTCCGACCGTTTCCAGCTTCCTCAGCAGGGAACAGCTCTGCTTCTGTCTTCCTGCGGCCACATCTGGAAAGTGTTACGCCAGGGTGTCAGCCGTCAGAGCGGGGTGGTTGGCATGTGCTCCCCCCCCAGCACGCTCGCTCCCGACCCCTGCCTGCCATCCTGCCTGCTCCATGCCTTGCCTTCCTGCTCCCCATCCTGCCTGCTTGGTGCCCTGCCTGCCATCCTGCCTGCTCCATGCCTTGCCTTCCTGCTCACCATCCTGCCTGCTTGGTGCCCTGCCTGCCATCCTGCCTGCTCTGTGCCTTGCCTTCCTGCTCACCATCCTGCCTGCTTGGTGCCCTGCCTGCCATCCTGCCTGCTCCATGCCTTGCCTTCCTGCTCACCATCCTGCCTGCTTGGTGCCCTGCCTGCCTCCTGCCTGCTCCACACTTTACCTTCCTGTATATTTGACGCCCTGCCCGCCTGCTGCCCCGCCTGCCACTGCACCCAGACTTCAAGCTGCCTTCCCCAGGGGGCTGTGGGGCTGGATTTTCTCTGTCTCCCCTTTTTCGGAGAGTTTCGAGGGAGCTTTTGTAGCTGCCGTGGGGATGGTGAGGTGGGAGGGCTCCAGGGACCCCCAGGGGCTGATCTCTTCAGGGATGCTCTGCTGTGGTCCTCATCTCTGCTGTGGTCCTTGGCTCTGCTCCCTGCATGGGGAGAGATGCAATGTAAATCCTCTTCTTCACACACTTTGCAAGGACTCCCTGCCTGCTCAGGCGAGTTTTCAGCTCCTGGCCCTGTTTCTGGACTGACAAAACCCCACATCCCTGAGCTGTAATGGGGTAGGGATGTGGTGCTGCATCTGTTGAATGCTGGGGGATTAAAAAAAGGAGTTTGTGGGAGGTGAAACCTGTGTGATTCCCCAGTGCTCTGGAAGGTGTCTGGGGAGGTGCTCCCTGCACTGTGCTTGCTTGTGATGCCTGTGGGTTTATCCCAACCTGAATGGTTGGAGAGATGATGTCTTGTGTTCAAACAGGATAATGGCAGTGACCTGGAAGCAGGCATGCCTGCCTTAATGACTGGCATGAGGATCTTTGGCAGGGAGAGATGGTGGAAGTGGTTGGATGTGCCCTAACTTATCATCAGTGAGAATCAAACAGGGCTCCCTGCAGTTGGCTTTTGCATTTTTCCTTTTCTTTCTTTTTTTTTTTTTTTGGTGGGGAGGCTCTTTCTGTTAATCTGGTAGACCTGCCATTCTGGGATTTTAAAATTAAAGGAGGGGGGGAAGAAAAAGAAAACAGGCCTTGGTTTTATAGACCCTACAGATGCATCCGGCACCAAACTGATCCCAGATGCAGCTCCACTGTCAATAGTGTTACACGAGGGATCAATCCCCTTCATTGTTTTATGTGGCCTCTACAGCATCATCAGCTAATTAAAGCTAATGGGTCCCAGAGCAGCACTGACAGCATCTGATCCTATCAGCCTGCGCAGCCGTTTTTGCTCCACGGGCCACTCCAGAGCTGGATCCTGCGCTCCAGACCCTGGCAAAAGCCTGTATTGACTTGGGGGATCAGGCTACAGATCAATGGGAGCTGTTGTTAAACAAACATCACCGGATTAATGTCAGCTCCGCAGGGGGAGGAGGTCGATGGCTGCTAATTCGAAGGGGGTGGGAGGGAGGAAGGGGACACGGTGACAGCGGTGACAGGGGATGGAGGGGGAGAGGCCAGACTGTTAAAATGCTCCCAGCGTCTGTGGCAGTGTCTGAGCAGTTCCCAGTCTCGGGTTTATCATCACCCTGGGCGGGAGGCTGTGCTGGAGAGGAGCCCAGTGGTGTCCCCAAGGGCATTGGAGGTGCTTAAATCCCTTCGCTTTGTGCGTCAAGGGCGGCAAAGTGGCCTTGGACTGTCCCCGGAGGGGACAGGGACCCTTGTGTCCTCTCTGCACACTGGCCTTGGCATAAGCATCTCCCACGTTGTGGTAGACCACTAAATCTTGGGTTTCTACTTTCCCTTTTCTTGTGGCTCCCGTTGTCCCTTGGCTGGGGCTCAGAGATGCCCAGGAATGCGGGTTGGGAAGATTTCCATTCCCACAAACTGCCCTGTGCTGTAGCCCATGTGTTTGGGACTCTCTTCTATTTTCCCCTCTTTTTTCCTCCCATTTCTCAGTTGCTCAGAAAGCCTTTATCCCACACCTGCAGTAGCAGGACTTCGCATTCCCTTTAATTTGTCCATGACTTTACTAAGGAGAGCCCGAGGAAGGCTCCCTCCCACTGCCTCCTTTTCATCCATCACCCCCTTTATCCACATCCAGGGTGTTCCCGCTGGGATTAGTGGGAAGAACTGAGCAGTTATTTGGATGCTGGGCTCAAAGGAGGCGGCAGGAACGCTCCCAGAGCTGTTCCCAGCTGACATCTGGGTGCTCGGCAGAGCTCCGGTGTCGGCGCAGCTGAGAGCAGAGGAGGTGGGAAGCCCCAGACACCTGCAGTCTGGTTAATAAATATTTATTTGGAGGTGACAAATACTCCCCTGGATGAAGCCAAGTTAGCAGAAGGAGGGGTGCGGGGGAGTGACGGGGTGTGCTTTTTTTTGAGGGTTTACCATGGGGATGTCGAAACGAGCAGCTGATGAACCAAAGGATGTTGAAATCCACATTCATTTCCCTGACGTGGGCTGCCTGACGTCAGGGGACACAGGAAACATCCCCCCTTGGCAAACGAGTGCTTGGCACAAGGAACCCTTGTCCTGTGTGGATGGTGGTGATGTGGCTGAGGGCTGGGGTCACCTCCCTGCCACGGGAAAGATGTGATGGCAGGGGTAAGAAGCCAGGAGGATGCCAGGTGGAGGTCTGGTATGGATGATAAGAGGGGTAAAGTTTGATTCTTCTCTTAAAAAGGAGAAATGAAGGGAGGGGAGTTGGTCTGGGGTGGGAGGGTGATGGGTGCTGTCACCTCACCATGTCCCCGGTGGATGATTTCATGGTGCTGGGAGTGGGGATGGTGTGGATGCCTCAGGAATGCACCCTGGGCAAATGGGAAAAGCAGCTTCCATTTCTCCCCTGGTCCATCTGTGGGAGGGGAAACTTTCTGGATGGGGAGTTTGGGGGACTTCCTGTATATGAGACCAATATATAGCACTCTGGACATCCTGTGTGGGCATCGGGGCTGCCGTGTCCTGTAGGCAGTGGGAACGAGCCCACGTCCTGTGGCTGTGACATCCATCCCTACCCTGAAGCTGCTGCTCCTGCTGATGCTGGGCCCTGAATTGCAGAAGTGCCCGTGGCTCCTCCAGCTGCAGAGTGAGAGGACAAGTCCTGCAGCTCTGTGACGGTGACTCACTGTCTTCTGCCTTCGGAGGAAGCAGCTCTGGGATGCTGATGTGTGTGGGCAGCAGGGCAACACTGGGCTCTGCCCTGCCACATCCTGCAGCAGCTCAGCTCTGTGCCATGCTGGAGCAGGAGCCCGGGATAGGGCAGGATGTGGGTGTCAAACCCTCTCCATCCCTTGCATGACATGCTCCTGGCAGGGAGTGAAGCTGCCAAGGCCACGTGTGAAGAAGCACAGAGGGGCTGTCCAGCTGCCCCACTGCCCCTCTCCTGTGGGCACAGGGGGTGGCAGTGGCAGAGCTGGCAGCGACGGAGCAGGAGGGAGCCCACGACCTGGGAGATTAATAATAGAAGCGCTGGCATCCGTTTTAGATTAGCGAGAGAAAGCTCAGTACCCATCTCGCCCAGCATGTAACTTTAATGCCGAGATAATGAGCAATGATATTTATTTGTAAAAGATCTGGAGATATCGCTGCCCGGGGAGCAGCCAGGAGCTGTCAGAGCCCGCTCCAGCCCCGCTGCTCCCAGCTGTAACCTAAGTGCTCTCCTCCGTCCGGGCTCGCTTTTCACGCTCCAGCTCCGTTAACCGAGCAGGACACGTGGTCTGACGTGGAGCCCTGGCTAAGATTTGCTGAAGCTGCTCGTGATTTGGGCTCTTGCAGCGAGGACGTGTTTGTCTGGCAGGGTGGGTTAGGAACGTCCCCCGGCACCTGCAGGTCAAGCTGCCAGGACAGGGTTTGAACCCATCTCTGAGCCTGCTCCGATATTGTCCCTTGGAGCATCGGGATGTGCCCGGGGAGGATGTGGGATGCAGGGAGGAGGTGGCATGACATCAGCTGAGCTGGTGAGGGGTGGGTGGTGTGGAGAATCTGCAGGCAGGTCTGTCCCTCCACCGAGCTACTGCGCTGGCTGAGATTTTGGGGGCTGTTCTGGGGAGTTTGGGGAGACAGCTTTTCCTAGTGGCAAGAAAACATCCTCCCAGAGGGCATATGGGGGTCTTGTGGGTGCCTGGACTCCTTCAGACCCCCCAGGTTGGGAACAGGGCTGTTCCTACTTCCCCTTCCCTGCCTGGGTTGCTCCAGGAGGGCTGAAGGATGCAGGCGCTGCGGTGCCCAGCGTGGCGTTGTGTAACTGGCCAGCAGGGAGGCTTAGGCTGCCTTTGGCAGGTGGGTGTCCCTTCCTTATTAAGCCATCCCCGGGGTAATTAGTGGGTTAAGTCCTGATGAGATAATGCTCCGTTATTTTTGTGCTATTGGGGGATTAGGAGCAGCGGGATTTCTCAGGGGCTTTATCTCTGCTAAGGTCCTTGGGCTGCGCGGCACGTTTGTCAGGCGGGTAAGAGGACCTGGGCTCTGCCAGCCCTCCGGCACCATCCTGTTCCCAATCCCCGCGCTGGGCACGGGGGGCTGCCCGTGCAGAGGCTGCTCCAGGAGGAATCTCCTTTTAAATGCCGGTGCAGCCCCATCCATCACGGCGCTCCCGCGGCGGGGGCTGCGCGCCAGCGGAGGGAGGAGGTGACACTTCCAAATAAACAGGGAGGTGGGTGGTGCGCGCCGAGGCAGCGAGCGGAGGGCGTCCCGGGGGGCTTCTCCCGTGATTTATGGCCGGCACGACACGGAGCTATCAGCGCAGCCCTCTGGAAGCTGTTTACTAACAGTGCTGTTTCCTGGCTGTCACACCGGCGTGGGCTGCTCGTGGTGGGGCTGCAAGGACAAACATCCACCCCCCAGCCCATCGCTCCTGCGACACGAGCAGCTCCCAGGCTGCTCGTGCCCTTCCCGGGAGCCCGGCCAGGGACACCCTCAGGGTGCTGATGGGGCTGGCGTTCAGCCCTGTGAGAGTCCCAGCGATGCTCGTGTGAAGGAGTTTGGGTAGCTGCAAGCAGAAATAGAGCAAAATGTGCTTAATGAAACAGGCCTGGCTTGGCGGGGGCTCTCCTCCTCCTGCCACCCCGGTGCAGCCAGCCCTTGAGCCGGAGGGATGGAGCTGGCATGGGAGCAGGGAAGCAGGCAGGCTGGATGCGGGCCAGGCTGTGCACTTGATCCAAACACAGCTGGAGCTGATCTGATGAAGTGAGAGGTTAAGAAGAGAGCATCTGTTATCTAAAGGGGACACACAGTGGGAAACTGTAAGCTCTTTATTCCCCCCACCCCACCCCCTCTGTTCAGCGCATCATCCCTGACTTTATTTCTTTGATTTATTAAGGAAGCCTGCGCTTCCGGGGCTGTAATTAAGTGCCACTGTGTGAGCTTTTGATAGTGGGTGAATGATATAATGGTTTGCACGGTCGCCGTCTGCTCAAGTGCTTTAGGACCCAGATAACACGGGGAGGGATTTGTGCTGCCCACCGGGGAGCCGGGGCTGAGTCACGGCGGGGCTGAGCCGAGCTCAGCAGAGGGAACGGGGAGGGATGTGGGAGCCACTTAGTCCTGCAGTTCAGGAGGGGTTCCATGGCCCAGTCCACGGCTCAGCTGAGAGGGGAGTTCACATCCTCTTCCAAAAGTCTATCACAGCATCTGGAGGGGGGACCACGGACCCTCAACTCACTCCTGGATGCACCAAAGTGTCCTCCCAGGGGTGTTTTTAGGGTAGGCATGGCTTGGACATCCGTAGCCTAGAAGAACAGTCAGTGGCAGCATCCTCAGCATCCTGCCTGACGTACAGGTTTCCCTCCACTGCTGAGGAGTTTGCTGGCAGTGTTGGTGTGGAGCCAGGGGCTGGGGAGTGCTGGCCGGCAGCAGCTCCTGCTGCCTCTGCCAACCACTGGAAAGGGGCCAGTGCTCGGAGCCACGGGCAGCTGGAGGTGCCACGAGGAAGTCACTGGAGCTGTGTCACCCTCCTGCCCCTGTGAGGTGTTGCCCTGTGTCTCCATGCACCAGCAAAGGCCTCTGGACAGGGGTGGCATTTCTAGGCAGACATGCAGAGTATTAATTGTAATGCCAAGGGAAGGGGCTGCTCTAAACCAGGAGCTTCAGGCAAGTGGTCTTGTTTGCATTCCCACTTGGCATCTCCCTGTGCCACGCTCCAGGGTCTCCGATCGTGGTGTCCCTGTCGGTGTCCCAGGCCACGCTGGGACCTGGCACTCACTGCTGATGTCTCTGGCTTTCCCCCAGGGCTCAATTCTATTCCCAGGGTGGCTGCTGAGCCTCCCTTCTGTGCCCAGCAGCACTGCTCAGACACCCCATTCAGCCACTTCTGGGTTTTCGGCAGATATAAATTTCTTTTTCCTGTGAGGAGCATTTTTGATACATAAGCAGGATTATTTTGGTGGCTTGGCCAACAGCCACAGGAGGAGCGAGCTCAGGGTCCAGAGCAGTGTTTCGGCTCCTTGCACTTACACTCTTGCTGCTGGCTGAGGGGGTGGCAGGAGGAGCAGCAGGAGGAGGAGAAGGAGGAGGAAGAGATAAAAAAAACCCCAACCCTACATGTAAATAAACTTAAAAATAAAAAAGTGACAGAGATTATTTGCTGCTTAATGAACTAAAATGTCCAACCTCCCACCAAGAGGCGACATTGTTTATAAACTACAGAAAGGACTTTATTTTAATGGGCAGTAAATCCCATTCATCCCCAGCCCTGGCAGTCCGGAGCGTGTGGGATGAATAGGCTGGCGCTGAACGCGGCCTCCTCGCTCCTGCATTCCCTCTGGCAGCTTCTCCAATGGGTGGTTTCTCCCCCCCTGTGCCCACATTTGTTGTTTTCCTCCCTTCCTCCTCTCTCCCAATCCCCTCCACTGTGCTGATAACGGGGTTATCTGGCCAGGAAGAGGGGAGGAATCTGTCCCTGTGCCTTGGCATGTCACATCCGCTCCGTTTTGTTTATTCCTTCGAAAAGCGCTCCCCCCGTTCTGTCTCTGGGTGGCAGCTGGAGAGTGGCCCGAGATAATCACGGCCTTATTTTTTATTTATTTCTCTTAAATAAAGCCTCCCGTAGCCTGGAGGCAGATTTTGTCCAGTTGCCCCCATCCTGTGCTCCTTGCCCTGTGAACAGGGAGCGATGATCATCAGAGCAGAATCCTGGTCCTACAGGCAGATCCCACTGAGGATCCCTCTTGGAGCAGACACGGTGGCTCTGATGTGGGGACAGCTCCACTGAATGTGGCAGAAGGACAGGCGGGGCCACAGCAAGCAGTCAGGCAGCTGTAGGCAGAAAATACAGATCAATATTCTGTTTTGGCCAGAAAATTGTGGAAAATAAATGTACGGTGTGAGCATCCCTGGAAATGTGAGCACCCGAGCTGGAGGGTGAGGTAGCTGGGAAAAGTTTTGCTGGTTTGGGTTGAAAGGGACAGTGACAAGCTAAAATCAGGTTTGGAGCTGGTCAGGCCTGCAGGACACAGGGCTGTTAGTGGGAAGCACGTTGGTGAGACGTGGGCTGGGGGCTCTTGAGCCTCTGGGAAGCGTTGGGAGCTGGTACCTGCCATGGGAGAGGGACCACAGTCAGGTCAGGTGGGAATTTTGGGTGTGCCTGACTTTCCCAGCACTGCAAAAGACTTCTGACCATAACTCATGGGATGATGTGCTCCTAAGGCAAGAAAGAAAATAGTAAGTTATCTATTCCTGCTGGAGTTTAATATCCATAATCTGCCATTAATCAAACTAGGGCTGTAAGATCCTTACTTAGGCCTAATCAGTGTATAATGGATTATCTACAGGAACTAATAAAAGGTAATTATCTATGCTTTGCAAGTTCCAATTACTGTGCTTATATGATCAATTAATTCTTGTAACAGTTTCACAGGTGCAGTTTGTGTGACAGCATTAGGCTGAGTCCGGGCAGAGGCTCAGTGCCTCTGCAGGGATGCCAGCAGGGATATGGGGAGCAGCAGGGATGCCAGCAGGGATGGCTCTGAGCTGAAGGAGGGTAGATTTAGAGTAGATACTAAGAAGAAATTCTTCCCTATGAGCGTGGTGAGGCCCTGGCTCACCAGAGAAGCTTTGGCTGCCCCATCCCTGGAAGTGTCCAAGACCATGTTGGATGGTGCTTGGAGCAACCTGGGCTAGTGGAAGGCATCCCTGCCCATGGCAGGAGGTGGGACTGGATGAACTTTAGTTCCCTTCCAACCTAAACTAGTGTGTGATTCTATGACGTTGGGAGCAGCTGGTGCCAGTGGCAGCGATGTTGCCCTGCTGGCACAGCCTCCCTGGCACATCCCAGGTTGTCCCTGTTGCTGCACTGGGAAAAGCCACCTCCCTACAGGGAGCTGGGGGACAGCAAGGGGCTGCCCTTTGCAGGCTTCCAGCCTTGCATGGTGGTCCTGCCCCAGCAAAAGCACCTCTGCCCTGTGCTGTTCCCTCCCCGGGTTCAGCAGCCGCTCGGCTCCGGCCGTCGCTGCACATCCCAAGGGACATTGCCCCGGTCTCAGCATCACCTCAGGGACCCCCTCTGCTCCCTTCCCATGCCCCAGCCCGCCCAGCACAGTGAGCAGAGGCAGCTGGCTCCAGTCATCTCCTCCTGCCTGTCCTCGGGTCCCTCTCGCCGGTCGTTGGAGGGTCTTAAAGAAGGAGGAAATATTCCAGCAATGCCTGTGCAGTTTTAGGGATGGCTTAAAATTACAATAAATTTGAGACACTTTACATGTCCACTTGGGGCCCAGCATTGTTGTGGTAATTTGAAGCAGATTGAGGCAAATGGCAGATCTGAAGGGACTTGCAGGACCAGGGCATGGAGGAGGAGAGGTGGTGGGGCTTGAGGGAAAACACCATTTCTGCGATGCCTGTTGGAACCACGGAGCCAAATCCTCCTAAGCTGACCTGGATATCCCTTTACAATGGTGCAGCTCTGACTCATGACTCAGCCTCTGGTTTTTCCTTCTCTCTTGGGGGGATTTTTTTAATCCAGTGTTACCTTCTGGTGTCCTCAAGACTGTGCTGTGTCAGGGTATGTTTTGGGTGAAGCTACTCACTTGGATTTGGGCCCTAGAGCCAGGTTCTGTGCCTGAGGTGGCCTTACTGAGACATGGGGATGTCTCACCTCATCCCTGCCCACAGGGTTTGGATTTTGAACCAACCTCTCCTTGGGTTCCCAGGCCTGAGGGTGTTGGGGAAGGGATGTGATGGGTTGAAGGAAGTTTTCTCAAGATCTGTTCCGAGCGGTTCTTTCTGTTTAATTTGGTTTCAGCCTTTGCAGAGAGAGTTTCACATCACTGCAAAGGAGCAGAAACAAGAAATTGTTTCAATACAAAACTTGTTTTTTTTTTAAAAAAACCCTGTTGACATGGGATCTTTTGAGAATTTCCATTGTTACTTCCCCCCCAAACATGAAGTTAATTCATCTGTGCAACTCCTTTTTCTGAGAACGGTCCTGGTTTCATTGACATTTTTGGTTAACAAGCTAAAAAGCAAACCCACAAAGAGGGGGGGAAAAAAAAGGAAAAAACACCCCCCCCAAGCCTTTCTATTTAAAAAAGAAACTCCCCTCCCGGCTCTCCCAGTGACCATGATACAACCACTGCTTTGTTCCCAGCATGGTTGATGTTGTTCCCACTTGCTTCAAGCTGCTCTGCTGAACAGGGCCAGAGGGGAAGGGGCTGTTTCCTCCTCACTGCTCTTGCATGAGCTCTGGGGCACGTTGGCATGATGCAGGAGGGCTGTTTGCTGGAGGAGGGCATTTGCATGGTGGCCACAGCTGCCTGGATTGGTGCAAATGCTGTGTTTTGGGGGTTTGGGAGTCACAGGATGAGGAGGTGGATGCTGGCCACTGGAATATCAGACCTGAGGGCACATGGGCCATTCATCTAAGAGCTGGCCTTGATAATCCTTGTGGGTCCCTTCCAAATCAGGATATTCTGTCACTCCTGTCTGTAAAATGATGCCAAGGACAGGAACCAGCTCCCAGTGCAGCCCAGCTGGCCCAGCGCAGCCCCCTCCCCTCCCCATCGCTGCAGGGCCCAGCCCTCTGCTGTCCTGCTGCACTGATCCTGCACCCAACAGATGCTCCTGGCCTCATCCACCACTTCCTTCAGTTTGCTTTTCCAGTCCTTGACTGTGTGTCCAGCCCCACCAGTGCACTGCAGGGAGGAAGCTCTTTTCGTGCTGCTGGGAGCTGCTGCCACACGCAACTCTTGCAGTGCCAGGCCCCAGCACCAACCCCTTCCACAGCTGCTTTTTTCTTCTTTTCTTTTGTTTCATTTCTCTTCCCCCCTCCTTTTCCCAAGCAAGCCACCACAGGCTCCTTCAAACATTCCCCCAAAGACTATTCTCCCACTTGTCTGCGACGTGTTTGCAGTGCTGAAACTCCCCTTGCCCCATCCCAGTCTTCTGCGTCTGTTTTCTCTTCTTGGGTTGTAGGGACCAAGCCTGGGCTTGCCAAATCCCACTGAATACAGTTTCATACCTTTGATTCCACCTTTCCCCTTCGCTGTGCAGACGTGACTCACTGCCTGTAGATGTGCTGGTGTCATGCAGGGCTGTGAGGTTTGTGGATGGTGGAGGGGGTTGGAGGTTGACACCCACCCTCTGGCTGCCTCTGGCTGATTTACACCTTTCTGGGACAGCTCATCTTGCACTAGATTTCAAAATGAGCTTGACAGCAAGGTGGCAGGGTCAGGTGGTGATGCTGGCTGGAGGGGCTTGGCTCTTGACATGAGTGCTGGGCTCATCTGTGGGTTCTGGGGAGCAGGAGGGCAGGGGTGCTGTGCCCCAACCTGGCCAACTGACCTATGGATCTATAGACCCCCCCAGATACTGTGCTGGGTAGATGGTTGCAGTAAGAACAGTTGGGTGCTCTCACTAATTATTAATTTAATACTTCAGAATGCACTAATTGTGGGTCTTGCTTGACAAAAACCCAATCAACCCGATTTGGTGCGTTTTGTGATGGGTGGTTTTGCAGGGTCTGTGGGAAGTTACTGGTTTTGGCAGGTGTAGAACATGACCAATACAGATCACATTGGAAAATGCCACCCTGGGTGACAGGGAATTGTTGCTGAAGAGCTACTTGGCAGTGGGAAAAGCCAATAACTGTTTGTCCGGATTAGGAAGCGTGCGGTTTGGCAAAGCCTGGCTTAGCAAGGGCCGATGCAGATAGACACGTGTTACAGCCCATCTTCGTGTTTTGTTTGCTCACTTTGTTTTAATTTGAAACTCAAGCCTCTTCCCTGTGGTTAGATCCTCCCAGCTAAGCAAGTTTTAGCATAGAGAAGTTGCTTAAGGAAGAGAAAGGATGCTGGATGAGGCGTAAAGTGAGAGCGACCGCTGTTACCGCAAACGCTTCCCGACCTCTGGGAACAAAACCATCGGGGTTTTTTTTTTGCTCACTTCTCTCTGTTCATCCCCTTTTCCAGGGCTTTATTTTCTAAGCCAGCGTTGCAGGTTTTATTGTGATAATGTTTATTATTTAAGTAGTGCCTGTACACAGGGCTTTACAAACACTGGGGAAGAAAAGGGCCTTACTTAGAGGAGTTTCTGTTCTCATTTAGGTGATTGCAGTAGAAGTAATTAAGGCTGAGAGGGGCGGGCAGCACTGCAGAGCAGTGTCAGAGCAGCAAGGCAGAGGGACCAACTTTGAGCGAGGTCTTTGTGCCATCTTTAACCTGGGACTAGGAATGCTGAGCTCTGGGCAGGGTGGGGATAGGAGAAGCATCAGCTCTGCCACGCCAGGTGAAGCCATGGCCCCCTCAGACACAGCTCCTGTGCCAGGGGCGAAATCACAGGCCTTCCAATAGGAAAGGGGAAAAACAATCACGGACTTGTGGCACCCGGTAATGCACTGACCCAATTGTGCACTGCTGTGTAAGGGGAGAGAAATTCCTTCCTGACCCTTGTACTCATCAGCCCATGCCCTGAAGCATGAGATTTGATTTTCTTTATCTGGCTTTCCATAATTGCAGAGGTCGTGTTTGGTACTCCCCGTATCCCACCCCTCGGAAGCAGCATCTGCTGCATTTAACTCAATGGGCCTTGTCCTCTGGGAGTTCGATCCTGAATCTTTGCTGGGAAGTGCCTGGAAAGAAGGAAGGGAGGAGAGCTGGTTTCATCAGCTTTCCCAGCACTTGGGGGTTCTCCCAAGCTGTTTGCTCAGCTGGGGAGGGCAGGTGTCCCCCCACATCCTGGCATGTTCTCCCCATTGCCATGGATGGGCTGTGGAATATCCGGGATTTCTGTGGGTGCTCTGCCAGGGGCTGGGTCAGCAGAGCCCTTCCTGAAAGAGTTAAAGGCTCTCGCCCCTTCCAGCCTGGGGAAGTGGAATTAGTCACGGCCCTCAGGAGAAGTGCTGGCCAGGTTATAAAAATGACAAATGAGCACAAATCAATAATGAAGTTAGTGTTTTCTGGGAATGCCAGACACGAACGGAAAAATACATCAGCACGGGCGGTGGGCGCCGTGATGTACAGGATGAGCTGCCCCTGGCGTGCATCCCTTGCAGTGTCCCTTTCTCCTCCCCATCACATTGGAGTCTCCCTGGCCGTGGGAAGCCAGGATGGCTCTGAACACCAGCACCTGCCTGGGATTTTCAGCTCCCACAGGGTGCTCCTTCAGCGTGAGACCCCAAGGAGGCGGCTCCGGGATATCGTAGATTTGGGATTGCAAGAAGTGCCCCCCGGGGAAGTTGAGTGTCTGATTAACCTTTGGGATACAGGGTAGCATTCCAACAGCGAAAAGGTAGCATTGGAGGCCACATTTCCTTTTCCAAAGGGACTTGGGCATGTCTGGAAAGGAAACAGCCTTCTAATTAGATGGCTTGAAAATCTTTACTGTTGCTCGTTACAAATACATTAATCAACCCATATTGAAAGAACCGCACAGCAAAAATGACATTATTGTGATTATTATTATTTATAGTTTAGATATGAATGAGTTTAATCCCTTCCTAGCCTGGGCTGACTTCAGATAGGGATCCAACATCCCAGTGCTGCTTCTTGGCCCCAGTATCACCTGGGTTCCATGCAGCCATAAACCTACTTGGGATGTCTTGGGAATTTTCAGCAGTGCTTTAAGATGGGCAGCTTTAAAACGTATAAGAGAGGAGGAAGAGTGGCCCAGGGATGTAAATAGGAGGTGGGAGTGAGGGGGCTGAGACCTGGCAGAGGTCAGTGCAGGGAGGGAATGGTGAAGGTTGTAGTGGAGGGGTGTTGAGCCGTGCAGGGAGAGCAGGAGGGGCTCCAATGGCTTTGAAAGAGTCTGCACAGCTTTCAGGGTTGGTGGCTTTCCCAGGGTATTAACACATTTCTGTAATTAATATAAACTTCCTTGATTGGCCTTCCAAATGTCCTGGATTCCAGTTGCACCCATTGTGGGCAACCTTGTGCTTCCTCCTTCCCCTCAGCTGACCTTACAGTGCAGGTGAGGTCTCACCAGACACCAGGCCAGCTCCATACAGTGCTGCAGGATCCTGAATCCACAGCATGTCCCAAAGTGGACCCCAAAGCACCGAGACACCCCAGGAGCTCAGCCAACTTAAACAAACTTGCAGCAAACCAACCCCAACTCCCCCACCACGTGCTTGGGTGGAGTGAAGCAGTGTTGGAGAGTGAAGGCTTCTCACTCCCTCTTTGCCACCAGCTGAGTGTGCCCTTGGCAGGGAAAAAGTGTGCAGTGCCCTGTAGGAACGAGACAGACCTCGGAAGCACGATGGGTCCCACAGGGAGCTGTCAGCATCTGCCTGAGGCACATCTCCACATGCTAAGGCACATCCAGGCTCTTGCCATGACCACGGCTCCATGGGCTGCTGGTGCAAGGCAGCCTTCCTGCCTTGGGCCCTTGCCAGTGCCAAGAGCTCTGCCCCACGTCCCCGAGCACGTGGTGGCACTGATCCAGCCCCCAGGGTAGTGAGGTGGCTTCCAATGTGAGTTAATCATTTGCCAGCCAGCACTACCGGGCTGTGTGTGGATTCCTCGCTCCTATGGACACGCTGTTGTGTACTCGGCTGTCGCGCTCTCGCCCGGAGCTGCTACACCAAATGTTTTGCAACAAAAAAAACCCCAAACCACATGAAAGTGGTGGAGTTTCATATTTCATCGTAACCCCAAATTCAGGTTTGCCAAGAGTTTCAGTAGTTTTGTGAACCTTTCCCGTGAACCTCCAGCAAGGGCTGTCGTTTCACCTGGTTGTGATGAAAACCCAGGTGTGACTCGGTCGCTTCTGAGGTTTGGGCAAACGTGAAATTTGAAGGGGTTTGAGAGGAAGGAAGAAGGGAACCCCAGAACACGTCAGAGCAATGTTTGCAGGGAGCCATGTGCACGTCTGGGGCCAAACTGTAATTCCCTGAGGACCTGGGCCACTGACAGCCACATTCTTTGCGCCGGGGGATGTTTTTGGGGGTGCTTTGAACCAACTCAGCAGCGTTGCCCCTAAACCAGCTGCTACGGTGTGATAAGTGTCGGTGCTGTGAGCATTGTGGCTCCAGGATCCTTGGGGCAGCATATCCCAGTGTCTGCCACTGCTGGGGCTGTTTTGGAGTGGTGGGGTTTAATCCTGGGCTTTGCTCTTGGCGTTGCTTTAGGAAAAACTTGGTGAAAGTCAGCGATGTGCGAAGGAGCTCCCGAGCCAAAAAATAAACGTCGGGCACTGCAGGGTGGGGATGGGGCTCCTTCTGAACCACACCTGGCTCACACCCAGTCCTGCCTCTGGATTCTGTGTGTTACTATATCCACCCGCGGATTGCTTTTTCGGCAGCGCCGTCTTTCCTTTTTCCAGCAATTTCCTGAAATAACGTTAGGGAAATGTGAAAATCTTGAACTTTTGAACCTCCCCGGAGGACGGCGTGCAGGGGGGTGGCGGCAGGAGGAGGGGACGCCCGCTTTCTTCTCCCTGACGTTTATTTTGGCTGCAGGGCCTGGGGCTGGGGACGAGGGGGCTCTGCAGCCCCCTGGCCGGCCAAGGAGCCGGATCAGCGCTGCCCCTTATTAATTAATGACTTTCTTGTCGCTGGGTTGCGGAGGCGAGGAAGCCAGAGGAAGTTTTCTTTTGCTCGCAGATGCCGGGGAGAAGGGGAGAGCCTGGGCTGGGTGGCGAGGGCAGGGGGTGACACACGGGGGTGATGGATGAGGCCGCGGGTTTTTGGCTGGGCTCTGGACACGGGCAGCTCGCGCCGGTGAGGAAGAGAGAGGGGAAGGGGGATACGCTGCGCCTGGAAAGTACTTTTCCCTCTGATGAACTTCAGAGGCGTATAAATCACTGCCAGGCTGCAGCTGCGGAGCATGTGACGCTGGCAAATTAATGGTCCTTCGGAAAACGCCGGCCATCACGCTCCCCTCCTCGCCTCTTAAAGGCGCAGCCAGAGGCCAGGCTGCTCCCAGGGGTGGGAATCAGGGGGTTATCTTGGGCTGGGGGAGCTTTGAGGTCCTGCTGACCCCCTGGATGAGCTGGGGCTGGGTGTGCCCATGGGGATGATTCAGTGTGAGGGTCCCTCAGTGCTCTCCATGGGGGCACAGCTTTCCGTGTTGCAACTCAATCCGCGGTGCAAAGCTCTTCGTGGTGCAACTCAATCCGTGGTGCAACTCAATCCATGGTGGGCTCTGGCTCTGCTGCCTGTGGACAAACAGGAGCAAGGTGGCCCTGGGAGTGTTATTTTTTCCAAGGGGCCTTGGGAGCTGGGTGGGAGCCTGGTGGGAGCTCCTGGACTTTGTGTAGCCAGGTGCCTCTGCTGAGTTTTTTGTGCAGAGTGAACTGCGGAGGTTGGAGACACATCCAGGGCGCATCTAAACCTTATGACTGGAATGTTGAATTTGCAGTCAAGAGAGGCATCACACCAGGGCCTGACCACCTGCCTGGTGCAGCAGGTTGCCAAGCACCATAGCAGAGGACCACAGGGCATCTTTCTCACAGTGGCATTGAGAGGCCACCACATTCCAGGACTGGGAATTTCACAGCCATCCCATGCAAACCTCACAGGCAAACTGCTGTAGGACAGTGGGAGATTCCCTAGTTCACCCAGGGCCACCTGGGACACCACCTGAGCCCCAGCCCACTGCCTGCCCATCACACCATCTGGCTCCTCTTCCTCGTTGTTGCTCTTTAAAGCAGTGGTGGAAGAGGAGGAGAATCCAGCACTGCAACTCCTGCCCAGTGCTGCTGGAATGCAGGAGGGGGAGGGAGCTGAGCCACCAGCTGAACAGTTAAAAATTACTAAATACTTCCCTAATATAATTAGGTTTCCATGCAGGCAATTGCCTTAATTGCCAGAGGGATGTGGGGCAGTGAGGGGGGAGCCAACCTGGGCTCTCTCCCTCTGCTGCTGCTCTGGTTGGTGTCTTACTTGTTCTGCTCCAGCTGGTGCAAGGGCCTTGTGGGGGGAAGTTGTCCCCAGTGATGCCCCAGCAAGGATTTGCCCCAGGCTGAGCAAAAAGTAGATAAAAGTGTTTTGTGAACATGGTAGAGCTGGAAATGAGTGCTGGTGTGGGGCTTGGCAGGACCCCTGTCACCCTCCTTGGATGGGTTTGCTGGGAGATGAGCTCAGAGGCCACTGGGACATGCTGCAGTTTAAGTTTCCTCTTTATTTTAGAAGTGCTGTTGGAGCAGGGGAAGTTAGGCAGGCGAAAGAAAAACCAGAGCCCACTCCGTGATTTACGTGGTAAAGGAGATAAGTGGGGATTTAAGGAGAAGGGAATATATAATTGAGCCGAACGTGTAATATGAGCACGGATCCAAACAGAGAGATTGTAATCAGAAGTGTTAGGAGAAGCTGAGGTTTATTAATGAAACGTCTCATCTATTTGTCAGCTGAAGAGGAACAGCCTTTCCCAGCAGCAGGAGGTGGAGGGGGTGGATGTGGGGATTGCTCTCGGTGTTCCCGCTGCCGGCGCAGAGATCGAGGCTGCCATCTTCCTGCCCAGGTGGAGGGTGCTTGGGCCTGGAAGGAAAGGGCTAGAGGAAAAAAAAAAAGGAAGGGCATGGTTTCTAGGAAGCTGGATGTTGTCATTGTCCTGGCTGTAAGGCAGGAGCTGGGGGAGCTGATCAGCAGGGGGTGAGAGCTGCCCAAGGGAGGGCTCTTTGGAGGCTTCCTCACAGCCCTTCATCTTCATCGCTGCTCTCCCTGATGCCAGTGCCTGGCTCCCTGCAGTCCCCCTCATCTGCCCTGACAGCATGGTGGGCAGTCACCCTGTTTCATCCCACACCTTTTATTCCTGTCCCAGCAATGCCGTTGGGGCATCTTATCCCTTGGGGTTCCTTGGGCGGGAGGACGACGCTGGCAGCAGACGAGGGGTTAACCTGGAGTTGTGTCAGCTCTGGCAGGGAAAGACTCTGACTGTTCATGAAGGGAACATTTTTGTGGGGGTCCTTCCCCTTCCCAGGCCCTGGCAGTTATCTGGGGGCTGACAAAATGCCTGGAACACCAAGACCTGCTGGACATTGACCCGTCCATGCCGAGCTCAATTAGCTGCCGCTATCTGATTGGACTTGGCACAGCCTAATTAGCTTTGGACTCGAACCAGAAATTTAAACCCAAAGGCAGCTTGCAGGCAGCCCATCCTTTGCTGCAGCCTGCCTGGGGGAGGGAAGAGCTTTCCCAAGACTCCTCTCTGGCCTGGGAAAAGGGAACAACCCCCCAACCATTCCTGCCCATCCCTCCAGCCACACAGGTGGTGTCAGGGGGGCTTAAACCTTCCCTCCTGCCCTGCACGTGTTACTGAACCCCAATGGGGTCACACAAGACCAAAGGCAGCTTCTTTCTCTTGGAGAAAAGTGCATGCCATGTAGTTTCCAGAGGGAACTTGCTTTTTTGGGAGGCAACCTGGCTCTGGCAACTCCCTTCCCTGTCTTGTCAGGCACCTTCCTGGGTAGGCACCCAGTTCTCAGGCTCCTTCTTCTGGACCTCCAGCTGCTGTGCACAAAGTGGGTGGTTTGACCCCAAGGGAACTGGCTCACTCCAAAGCATTCTCCAGTCATTGTTGGAGATGTGGAGGAGGAGCTGAGATGGGAAGGAACGACTGTTTTGACACTCCAGGATCCTTCACCGGTCTGTGTTTCCATCTCTGTGACAATTAAAGCACGAAAATGCTGGTGGGAAGGGACCTTCAGGGATCTGAACCTACCACCAGCCATCGTTCTGAGAGATGGGCATTTCTCTGAGGAGACTTGGAAAACAGTGTTCCCATGGGCTGCCCTTGCACATCTCCCAGCAGTGAAGCCCTTGGAGGGATGGCTCATCCCACTCGGATGCTCATGAGATGTGTCCTGACCAGATGACACCTCATGCCCATGTCAGGCTTGCTTGGTCTGAGAGATGGGAAGACCTGTGTGGCCTTTCCCTCATCCTAAGGAAAATTACCACAGCTATTTTTCTGGAAAGCTGTTTTCCTGGGAAACCAGTTAGCGGCGTTGCCTTGTGCTGGTCGTGGTGTGGCCAGTGGCAGCACAGCTTTGGCATGTTGGGCTGCCAGCTGCACACTGGCGGTGAGCACCA
Organism: Pachyramphus minor; assembly: GCA_013397135.1. Taxonomy (NCBI): domain Eukaryota; kingdom Metazoa; phylum Chordata; class Aves; order Passeriformes; family Tyrannidae; genus Pachyramphus; species Pachyramphus minor. The sequence continues at coordinate 45,142 of VYXB01003570.1, read as the reverse complement.
GCACCAGCCACGTTGGATCAATTAAAGCCCATTATGCCAAGTGAATGACTGTAATTATCTCAAATCTGGATTAATGTGCACGCACAGCACCGTAATATAATCCGTCTGGCTGGTGGTTTGTGGGCCGCTGTTCCTGGGAGCTGGGTGGAGGAAGGAATCCACAGTACACGGCTGGGTCCTCCTGCTCCCACCTCCTGCTGCCATCTCAGGCCCTGAGGATGGGGCTTGTCCCATCACATGGATCCTGTAGGACTTTCTAAAGCGATGGTTGCTCACAGCACCGACCACAGGCTGGAGCAGAAGTGCAGCTGGGAGGTGTGGAGGTGCTGTCAACTCCTGCCCCAAAATCAGCCAAACAGGGGTAGATGAAGCACATCCCTTGTCCTGGAGCTCTGCACCTCCAGGGCCCATCAGCAAGTGGGGAACACGTGTTTTAGCCCACAGATAGTGGCTGGGAGAGGTACTGGGCTGCTCCCACTCCTGGTCTTTAGGATTTGGTTCATCTCAGATCTTCTGGAGGGAGAATATAGGGAGCTGAGGGCTGAGAGCTCCCATTTCCCAGAGCTCTCATCCCTGCTTCCTTGCACCTTTTTGGCTGCTTTTTTCCCTGCCTGCCTTGGAGGGGGATATTTTAGGGCTCAAGGCAGTGGGTTCCCCAAGAGGGGAGAGCTTAGCTCCAGGTCTGAGAACCATCTCCTCTCCACATCCATCCTCCTGCTGGGGGGGGATGGATCCAGGTGTTGGGGACAGCAGGAGGGACGGGCTAGGGCAGTGGGGCAGTGCCTGACCCAGGTGGTCTCAGCATGTACCACGTGTGTGGCTCATTTCTGGGAAGTCCTGGGGGATCTTCAGTGTGAGTCAAAGCTTCTCCTCTTTCGGCTGGAATGAGCCTAATGCTTCCGAGCTCCCCGTGCGTCTCGCTGGATCCTGCTTGGTTTTTCATAGCTCAGAGCCCAGCACCCCCTCAAGGGCAATTAGATCACTTCCAATTTGCCCGTAAGCCCATAAAACCGCAATTGAATGTAATTAAAAGGCCATAATGAGCTCCAGCAACCTGCGGGACCACTGTGCTTTTGCTCTCACCGTGCTCTTTTCGGAGGAGAGGATGGAGTCAGGGAGGCTGCGAAGGTCAGCGGTTGCTGGGAGGTTGAGGAGCTCTGAGCAGAGGTCTCTGATTCCCAGGACAGGGTGTGCAGACATTGGGAAGCACCCAGGTGCCACCACCACCATGTCCCCACCTGGTGATGTCCTTCAGGGAGGGCTGAAAGGACCCCTGGGTGCAGCCCACTGTCTTTACGGAACAGAGGGAGAATCTTCCCCCCTGTTGGCATCTTTTCCTGGTGTTTTGGATTCACCAGTGCTCTTTGGAGGCTGGGAGGGGGCCAGCAGGTACAAATTCCCCCTTGGCATGACCTGCTCCTGGCTGTGTTTGGGAAAGGTTAGTGGCAGGGAACGATTGCAGCGATGGGGGCTGAGCCCTTGTGCTTTGGCAGCAGAGTCTGTGTCCCCCAAACTTCCTTCTGGGGGTGCATCAGAAGGTGCAGAGATGCAACCCCAAGCAAGGTTTGTTCAGGTGCTCCTAACTCTCCCACATTTGGGGCCAAGAGCTGGGCTGAGGGCATCTGTCCCTCATCCCATGGCCTGAAAGCTCAGGGCGTGGAGGGAACAGCGAGTCCCAGCTCGGAGCTGCTTCTGCCAGCGATGGCACTGGCTCCAAAGAGCCACCACGTCGAGCCCTTGGTCAGCCATCCCCCCCATTCCTGCTGCCAGCCCAGGAGCCCTGGCAGCAGCACTACACTGCACCTATTATTGCCTGTTCCTGCAGCGGGTTCCCAGCCAGTAAATTAGGGGCACTCGCTGCGCCGCTGACAGCAGAACAGAGCACATTGTGAGAGCAGGGACAGCGCTGGCCCTTGAGGGATGAAATAGGAGCCTGTAATTTCTCAGGACTGTTGTGACATCTTTGCACAAGCGTGTGATTGAGTCACATTTGCTTTATCAGCAGAATCCTTGTTTGCCTGGGTGCACCCTCCCCCTCCACCCACCGCTGCCAGGGTGGGGGAGAGCTGAGCTCTGCCTGTCCCCCTCCCCCTGGGCTTCCCTGCTCCCCGAGGGGCTCCTCACACTTCCCATATGTCCTGCTCTCTCACGCTTCCTGCTTTTCCCTTCCCCACCCGCTGGCCCGGCTCCTGCCAAGGGGGCTTGGAGGCTGCCCCGTCTGCCTGGGGGATGCAAACCAAAGCAAACACGGGTGGGGGTCCTCCATGGGAGCAGGGGATGATTTGGGATGGGGGTCCACGTGGGGCAGGAAGCCGGGAGTGCTGGAGGAAGAGGCGTTTGCAGGCGTTTCCTCCGGTGACACGGCGGTTCTTCGCGGGCAGAGCGGCTTCTGGAAAATTCCTCTTTTCAGTCCTTCCCCCTCGGAGACAGGAGTAGCCCCCGCAGGCTTCCAGCTCTGACAGCAGCTCCAAGAGTTTATGGGGCTGCTGAGAGGGTGGGATGGGGTTTTAAGGCAAAAGGTATGAAATAAGCCCCTGTGCCAGAGCTGAGCACAGTTGGTTGGCCCTGGTGTGGGGGCTGTGTCTCCCCTGAGCACACAAGTCCTCAGCAGGGCTCCCCCCTCCTCCATGCTCTGCAGCATCAGGCACAAGCATCCCGTGTTTGGGGTGGATCCTGTGGTGGGATGTCCCCAGACTCCTGGAAAGTCAGGCTCTACCAGGTGATGGGGTGGGTTAGGGGTGAGCATTTCCCAAAAGTGACCCTGTGGTGCTCTGAGATGGATTGCCAAAAAATGGGAACGTGGGTGAGCATGTGGTCACCCATGCAGGTTGCCTGGGGAGAGACCCCCAAATGCCACCCAGGACTTGCCAGCCTGGTTCATGGCTGCCATCACACTGTGGTCCTTCCCTGTGGCACTGGGGAGGGCTGGTGTTTCCTGCAGAGTTGTATCCAAAGGAAGAAATAAAATAGGATAGAGAGGGAGAACAGGTGTTGGAGCTGCAGGGACAGAGGTGACTCAGCTGTGCTCTGTGGGATGGGGATGCTGCCAACTCCTTGGAGCCCTGCTGAGAGGTTTGGAGTGGGTACCACTCTGGGGAGCCCCCATGGCTTGGCAGTGGGATGATCTTGCACTTCCTCTTCCCCTTCATCTTGTGGGAAGAGAGCAGAGGTTTCCTGAGTGGTGCAGCAGGGAGTCTGGCTGAGAAGGGAGAGGTTGGTTTGCAGAGTGTAGTGGAAAAGCTGCTCGTGGGCACCGTAATCTCATGCCACGATCCATCAACCCGTGAGGTGAAATGCTGGCAGGAGGCAGCAGCTAATGCCTGTGAGGGGCCAGGCTGGCAGCATGCAGAGGGTGCTGCTGGATTTCCTCCAGCCAAGAAAATCCCTGGAAGGGGACCCTGATGCTGCACTGAAGCCCCAAAACACGCCTCTGCTCCTCGCTGGCTTTGGCAGAGGTGCCGAGCGGTCCTGATGAGGGATTTCAGGTGGGAGCAGAGAGCCAGAGGTGAGAAGCTGTGTGGCTTTGAGGTTTTAGTTTGGTCAAAGTGAAACCTGATGGGGGGAGGAACAACCCACCCCGAGAAGAGAGCAGCTGAAACCGAGTTTCTCACCATCCTCGAGCAGGTTGAACCCCTGTGGTATCACCTGGTCCTTCCTGGGGGAAGGTGCCAAGCACAGCTTAAGAAACACCCCCAAACTTTGGAGCAGCTTCCCAAAGAGAAACTGCACGTGGTGACCTTTAAATGCCTGCAAAAAGACAGTTTTCTGTGTGCTGTCCCCTGTGCAGACCTTGGGGGGGGAGGTTTGAGAGGGGTGTTCTCAGGTTTGGTTTTGTACTCTAGTCCAGAACTGTAAAAAGAAAAATCAATTCCAGTTACTTTTTGGTGAAATCAGAGCTCCTCAGCACACTTGACTGCACATCCCATGCTCCTACATCCTTTTGCCTGTAGCTGTGGAAACAATATTCAGAAGGGATGTATAGATAACACAGCTGCATCTTCTGAAGTCTTGGGGTGCCCATTCCCAAGCATGCCCTGACTATGTGCCTGGCACCTGGGTGATTTAAGAGGATCAGTTGCTTGTTCTCTCTGGGAAAGTGCTGTAAGTGCAGTTTAATGTGCTTGGGCCGCAGGATGATGCTTGTTTTCTGACCTGTGGGTGATTTTCTGGGATAACAGCCACACTGCACCATGCAGGTCATGCCCCTGAGTTTGCCCAAGTCAGGGACTGTTGGGTCCACAGCAGCTGGAATGGCAAAAGGCAGTTCTTGCTCCATCCTCGCCTCAGTTCTCAGCTCTGATGATATAAATTGAGAGCAAACTTACTCAAGATTGTAGGCCAGGGGCTATTTAAATTCATCACTGAGTTTGAGATCAGGACAAAAGTGAGGACCTGACCTCTTGTGGTCACAGTATTACCATGGCAATTTTCCCATGAAAACTGCAGCCAAACCCTCGTGTCCTGCCCAGATCCACTGTCTGCCTGTTGCTCCCCTCATCCCACTGTTTGCCTTCATTTGCTTGGGAAGGGAGGGAGGGGGAAACCTCCATCATTTTGAGGTTCCTTGCCTGGAAAGCACATGACATTTCTGAAGCACTTTTGAGGAATGAGAGCAAAAGGACAGTGATTTTCACTACCGAGTTCATTTAGGTTTAGAGTCAGCAAAAAAGGAACAGCACCCGTGGGCTCGGGGTGCTGTGTTTACCTGCAGATCCCATGAGGATTTGGGTTGTCAGAGTTTGGAACCTGGTCACCACCAAAGTGACTCTTTGGTGTCACAGAGGAGGAGGAGGATTCCAGAAGCCTGATCTCAGCTCCTGGTCCCACTCCCCTCCCAGCGTGGCCCCACAGCACTGCAAAGCCCTAACGGGGAGGGATGACTTAAGGAAGGGAGTGGCAACCCAAATTTAGAATTTCCTGCTGTTTAATACCCAGAATTGATTTGCTTTCTTATTAAGGAGGAAGAGGTGCTGGAGGCGGGGCGGGGGGAAGCGGAAGCCAGGGGTTGTGGGTGACTTTCCAAATCTCAGCTGATGTCTGAGACAAGCACATGGAGTGTTCCCATTGTGTGTTCCCACCGAGCCCTGGAGTGCCTGCAGACCCCTCTGATCCCACCCAGATGGGCAGTGGGAGCTGCAGCTCTGCTCAGCTGCAGAAAAACACAACTTGGGGAGTCTGTGCCCTGAAATATGTTTTCTTTTTCAACTTCCCCTCTCGCAGAAGCCGACTGCCGAGGCACTGAGCTGCTGAGGAAACTCCCTGGATATGCCAGAAAAGGTTTTCCAGCAGAGCTAGGTCACTGTAGTTTTACTGGCAAAGCCTCTTAAGCATAAATGAAGATTATTCTGGCAAAAGCTTATGCTGGTACAGTTTATTCCGAGACAAATGAGCTATCCTGGGGGGAAAAAAAAAAAGCACCTCCGCGCCGTTGGAATTGTTTCTGCTTTGGGACATTTTGTGGTCTGGAAATGTTAAAATCACAGCCCTTTGTGATACTGCAGGATCAGCAAAAGCTGATTTAGCTGCTGCAGACGTACCCTGGCCAAGCAGCAGCACTTGGGAGTCCCGTGCACTGGGTGACAAAATGCCACAGGGAAGGATTGCGAGGGCTGGTGGCATTCCAGCAACTGCAGCCCCCAGAGGGTCTGACCTGCCCATCTGGGATGTGTCCAGCCGTGGATGTTTGCTGGACCCAGACTGGAGATTTGTGCTCTCGGCCCCAGGAGTGCCAAGGGAGTGGAAAATAGCAGTGGAGCTGCCCAGGAACATTGGGTACTTGGCTGCAGTGGTCTGGTGCAGCTGGATGAAAATGGGGACAAATGTTTTATGAAGATTTTTTTTTCCCCCTTGTTGAAAATTATTAATAATATCCTCGTTCTTTTTCTTCTTATGGTGATGATGATAGTAAGAGAGTTCTGTCTGTCACAGAGGGAAAAAGAACTCCAGGAAAGGCTGATTCAGCAGTTGAGATGCTACCCTGGATCTTGCAGTAGCCAGGATCTATTCCCAGCTTTGGTTCCCATTTCCTGTCTGACCTTGGTGAAGGTCACATCAACCTCCAAACCCAATTTTTTTCGTCGCTGTCTGCTAGAAGGGCTCCTGCCTCCTCGGGGGCATTGCTCTCCCTGTGCCTCAGTTTCCCCGCCTGGGATGGTGGAATCCTGAAGAGATCTTGGAAAGACAGGTATCTGCTGAGGGACAGGGCAGGGAGGAGCACACTGTGCCAGAAACAACAAGGCTCAGGCTCCTTATCTGGAGGCCAGATCAGAACCCTGTGGCTCTGGTATCCATGTGGTGGTTCCTGTGCTGCCATGGAACACCATCACTGCAAGATGGATCATATGGCCCTGCCCTGAATGGCATATTCTTTGGGAAAAATTCCCATCCAAATTTTGTGCCTGGCGGGTTCTGTAGTTTAGAGGAAGAAAAAGACCTTCATTGCAAATTCTTCAGCTGCTGACGAGCTCTGGTTTCTGATCTCCCAATTGCCATGGGGCATCTTCTGGGATATATAGAGGTCGTTGTGCTTAAACAAAGGACACACAGAGAAAATAGCTGCAGTTGATGGGTGTGACAGAGGGGAAATGCTTTCAGAACTTTCTTTTTTTTTTTTTTTTTTTTAATTTAGAAACAGGCACAGAGTTTATTTTGATCAAGAGATAGTCACACACAACAGCTTTAAATGGCAAAACTCCACAAGGAAAAGGAATAGTCTCACACTGCTTGAACTGCAAATGCATTTGGGAAAATGCCTCCTGTGTTTGCTGCAGTCCAAGTGGTGTTCATCAGTTTGGGAATTTGTTTCTGTTAAGGGTTTTTCCTCAGTCTAGCCTTTTTTTTCCTTTTTTAAAGCAATCCTTTTGCATTCAGGGTCCTCTAGGATACTCGTGATGAGGGAAGAGGGTGGACTCCTCATGTCCTGCTCCCAATCCCCACCTCGAGTCATTATTTTCTCCAAACTCATCTTCCTGCTGGGAACACTCCCCCTTGAGCCAGTGGCTGGCAGCATCTGCCCTGAGTTGCCTCAAGTGGACTCTTGATTTTGCTAAGGAAAAAAACCCAAACCCTTTTCCATATTTGCTTGTTGTTTGGAGATAAAACGTTTCCCATTGCTGCAGCTCTTCCAGCAGGGTTTTGGAGGGGGGAGTGTTTGGATGAGCAGTGGAAACATCCCAGTGTCCAGGGGGTTGCTTCAGCTGGGCTCTGAAGGGGTTCAGGTCTGATTTGTATTTCAGAGCATGTGGCCAAGGAGTTTGGGTGAAAACACACCCAAATCTGTCCGTGCCAGCAGCCACATCTCCCTGTTCCGTGCTCCGTTAGTCCTCTCCTTTCCTCTTTGTCGTTGCCTGAATTATTCTCTCTGGACCATCCCTCCCACACACCCCCAGTTCATAACTGGGTGCTGGGTGCTGGGGATCACACCCATGTGTAAACAGGGTGGATGAGGGGAGCTGATGTGGTGAGGTGGGATGTGCAGGGACGAGGAGCTCCCATGGTACCCCAGGGATGGGGATTTCGGGAGAGGTGCCGGCCCCACACTTTCTTTGCTTTCTGATGTGCTGGAGTAGGTGTGGGCTGGTTGCCAGTAACCTGCCTGTGACCCCTCCTGCCTTAAATATTCACGATCTTTTAAAAGGAAGGACTGGGCTTCACTGCCTTCCCTTTGCCGGTGGGTCAAGTGCCTGTTTCCCCTGGCTGGGGATCCGGTGCATCCTTGGAAGGTGTCCGTCCATCACCTCAGCTGGGGGTGTTTCTGGGGTCCTTCAAGCCTGGCTGGGACCCCCTAACCAGGCACACTCTGCTCCGGAATGAGCTCCTGCCTTTCCCCCTGCTGGGATGGCAGTGGGGGCTCTCCAGAGCACATCCCAGCTCCCAGCCCTGCTCCTCCTCCCAGCCCTTTAAAAGCACCGAGAGCAGAGAGCTGGGAAGCACAATCCCACTGTGCTAAACCCCCAGAGCAGACCCTGAAGCCTCAAGGAATTTCCTGGGGTTCCTGTTGTGCTGCCTGCACATCACTCAGCCAGGGGTGACGTGGTGGCCTGAGGTTGTTTTCTATCAACATCCTGTGAGAACTGGGCCCCTAGGGACAGGGATGCTCCCTTCCACCACGGGCCAGGGATGCTGATGGGATTCTGGGGGCTGTGATGGGATTCTGGAAGTAGCAGTGGGATACTGGGGGCAGCAGTGGGACTCTGGGTGCAGCGATGGGATGCTGGTTCCATGGCTTTGCAGGAGGAGCATTGCTGCCTTGCTGAGCCTTGTCTTCCTCATCCTGGGGTTTCCCCACTGGGATGGGTGATCTCTGGGGAAGGTTGCTGGGGCTGGGCTGCTGTGTGTTCAGCGAGTGTGTTTCCCACTGTGTAACATTCATGTGCTAATTGCTCCAAAATCCTGGGGAGACAGCTGACTCCAAGGGGACTGAAGGCAATATTTTCCAGAATTTAGCTCACTTCAGGGTCTGTAGCCAAAAGCTGTGGCTCCCAGACCCGTCATGAAGGGCCCCTTGCAGAAGCTGCTGTTTCCTCCTCTCTGGATCCACGTTTGCTGGTGTGAACTGGGGGTCCTGGTGGGTGTCAGGGTGAGCAGTGGTGATGCTGGGGAGGCCTCATCCACGCTGCCCATCCACCCCCAGCACCTTCCATCCCCTCCTGCTCGCAGCTTGCCCGGGGGCCACGAGCCAGCCCCTTCCCCGCTCGGGATTGTTTTGCAAGCAGCGTGACAGGATGAGGAGGAAATGTGCCAGGAATGGCTCCATGTCTCCTCTTGGGAGAATTGAAGTCTATTTATAACCCCCCTTTCCCGCCCCCCTCCTCCTGCTCCCCCGGGACGGCGGAGCCGCTGGGGCACAGGCAGACACAGCCCGTCCTGTGCCTGCAGAGCTGCTCCCACTCCCCATACACAGCAGGCAGGAGTGTTCCTCCTGGCCAGCACACAGCATTATTAGGTTGGAAAAGACCTCCAGGATCATCCAGTCCAACCCTTGGGCACACAGCCTTCCTTGTGGCACGTGGGTGTGAGGGTGGGCACACACACCACGTGTGTAATGCACAGACACGCTCTGGCTGCTGAACCACTGCTGCAGCCCCATGTTCTCTGTGCATGGCCTGGCCCTGTGATAAATCCATCAGCTGGAGCAGCGATGCTGAGTCCCCAGCAGAGCTTAGAGACAGGGTACAGCGTGTGAGTGAGGTGGAGGAGGGCGTTGATGCCTGTCTCAGGGTGGAAATGCTCTCAGCACCTCTCTTAAGGCCTGTGTAGGTTTTCCAACAGAAAGTGGTCTGGAAAGATGGAGGTGCATTGGGAACCTGGCGGGGGAGGATGAAAAGCAGCCCCTTGGCAGGGCAAGGAGCAGGGGGCTGCATCTCAGGGCTTGCTGTGGGGACACGTCAGAGCCTGTCCCACATGGGAGACTCAACCCCATTTCTCTCTTTCTTCTCTTCCAGATTTCTCCAACCAAGTCAATTCCACATCCCTGAACTCTCCCACGAGCCGGGGGCCCATGGCCACCCCATCCCTCCACCCGTCCATCGGGCCGGGCATCGGCTCCTCGCTGGGCTCCCCGAGCCAGCTGCACTCGCCCATCAGCACCCTGAGCTCACCCATCAATGGCATGGGCCCCCCCTTCTCCGTCATCAGCTCCCCCATGGGCCCGCACTCAATGTCCGTCCCCTCCACCCCCAGCCTGGGATTTGGCACCAGCAGCCCACAGGTAAGTGGTGGGGATGTCACTGCTGCTTGTTTAGTTGGGCAGAAGCCACGTCCGTGGGTTTCCTCATCCAGACAGGCCCCAAAGGGAGGTGAAAAGCAGAAGCCCAAGGGGGAAATTAAGCTGGAGGCATCCTGCTCCTTTGGCTGGAGCTGCCTGTGGGGCTGCCCTGGGTGGGCTGCGAGGGACCAGCACAGCCAGAATATGGCCGTGGGTCACCTGTTCATCCCCAGGAGAACATGGGGTGAAAGGGAAGCAGTGACCACCACCCCTGGGTCACCTGCAGGCAGGAGCCAGAGCCACCCTAAGACTGTGTGTACCCTGGGATTATCACCCGAGTGGTCCCATCCCCTCCCTGGGAAGCAGCACATTCCATGGTCCCAATAGAATCATAGAATTGCTAAGGTTGGAAAAGCCTTCTAAGATGGTTGAGTCCAATCATTAACCCAGCATTGCCAAGTCCAGCACAAAACCGTGCCCCCCAGGGCCACATCCACAAGCCTTTTGAAGACTTCCAGGGATGGTGATTCCTGGAATCAACCTGTTTCAGATGCCTGACGACCCTTTCAGTGAAGAAATTTTCCCTACTAACCAGTCTAAACCTGGCACCACTTGAGGCTGTTTCTCCTTGTCCTGTCACTTGTGCACACCCCGGGGTCCCCTGCCCGCTGCCCGTTTCTCCTTGCAGGGGAAAGATTGGCCTTTGCTGGCAGAAGATTATGTAAAAAACCCTCCAACTAGGGAGAGATAAGCTCTTTTTAAAAATAGCCAGATCGGGGCGCTGGCCAGCCCCTGCCACCTGTTGCTGGCTGCTCGCACGGTATATGTTTAGTAAAAGGGCAGATTAAGGAATTGGCCACCACCTGCCACTCGCTGTGGGTTTATTTATTCCAGGCCCTCTCTGGGAGTCAAGCACCTGCCAGCACCTTTATTTTTAAATATTGGCTTGATTTATTTCCAGAGATAACAGGTCTTTCTCCGTGGGGCTGTGCTGAGTCCCATCCCAAGGGACCCGCAGGCAGCTTCCCCAGGATCCAGCATCCCAGTGCTGGACAGGGAGGCAACAGAGTTATTTGCCTTTGGGTGGGATTCTCCCGTGCAGGATCCAGCCCGTGACCTTCATAGCCTTGCACCCTGCTCCCCATTGTGGGTGAGTAGGGTGGACACATCACCTCCCATCCCGTGGCTGAGGGAAGGGGAACTGAAACAGCGCCTGGGAACGGGCAGTCGGAACAAAATTAGCAGCAGCAGCGCCAGAGTGGTGGGGAAGGAGCGGGAAGGGGGATGTGAGACAACACGGGCTGAGCCACAAGCTGGGGAGACGATGGGGAAGGGGTGATGCACCCCCAGCATCGATTATAAAGTGCAGTTTGCTTTTGGGGCTGGCAGGCCGGGGGAACTGAAACGAACCACAGCTACAGGGCAGGGAAGGGAAGCGAGAGCGCGGTGGGATGATACCAAGAGCGTACCGGCAGCACCACGGCTCCAGCCCCTGGCGCGGCGTGAACGCCCGTCCTCCTTTCGGGGACTCGTCTTAAGTGGTTTTCCTCGAGGTGACAGTTCAGAGGCCTTCAGCCTAATGGCTCCTGCCATCTGTTCCCTGTCTGGGCGCATTAGGTCCCTGTCCCCATCCCTGCAGAGGCGCCTACCTGGGCCGGCAGAGCAGGAGGAGGAGGGCGCGGGCGAGGCCGCTGCACCGGCCGGCAGAGCACCGGGGTAATGAGGCGTGTGGCCCCCGTCGCCAGGCAGGGATGGCACTGATGGAAGGTGGTTTGCATCAGATGGCAGATGCCACTTGCCATCAGGCCATGCCTCGTCGCCTCTGGAAAGCCAGCAGAGCAGAAGGGCACACAGTGAGCGAGGTGCGGTGGGTCCCCTGGGTGGAGCCTCTCCACCAGGGTGGGGAGGAGCCCTCAGGCTCCCAAAACACGGTGTTCTACCTGCCCCATCTGGTTCTGCGGAGCTGAGGACCCAGCAGCCCTTGGTGCCAGTGCTGGAGGATGCTCCAAGTGCTCCCCCTGCCCTCCCTCCAGCACTGTGAGCTTCCCAGGATCCCACATGGTTTCCAAATGCAACCCCAGAATCAGGGCACGAGGCAGGGTGTCCTGCCATGGGATCTCAGCAACCAGGGAGCCCTTGTGGGAAGGGGATGCTGGTGCTGAGCTGGGCTGTGGGGCAGGAACAGTTCACAGCAGTGAGCAGGGTCCCAGCCAGACTGGGGGTGTCTAGACGCAGCATCTCTGCAGCTTACTGGGATTTAACATATTATTTAAACCCTCTTACCTAAAAATTCTGTGAAAACACGAGAAAAAGTGCAGGGTTTTCAATAAGAGCTGTAAGGGAGGCACTTTGCATGCAGTTTGCAGGGCCGTGTGGTGCAGCAGCCCCAGGCATCGCTGGCAGCAGCTCGGGGCGCCCGGGGGTGAGCGGGGAGAGATCAGACACGGGATTAGGCTTTTCCAGAGCCGCCGTCTGCCTTTGCACAATGCTCTTTGTAAGGGTGCCTGGGGGACGGGGAAGGGGTGGGATATTTTTTTTTTTTTTTTGGACGGGAGGAGGAATAAAGCTCTGCTTGCCAGAAGGGACAGGATTTGGTCCCTGGTTGCAACGAGCTGAAGAGGGAAGGGAAGGTGCCAAGAGATTCTGGCATCACTGGGGGAGAAAAGCACTGATTCCTCCTGCGTCCCCACTCACTTGCTGAGCTGGAGCCGCGCTGTCCTGGAGCAGAAGTGCTGTGCCAAGGCGAGGGGCTGCTGCCTCCCCCTCTGCCCCTTTCCTGCCCCCTCCCTGCCTGCACGTGCTGCCGGTTTCTCTTGGCGGCCGCCAGCTGGGAGGGGAAGGCACGGGGCAGGCGCCGGGGCGGTGTGGGAACCCTGGGGTGCACGTGGTGCCTCCACTGAGGTTTTGGGCCAGTGCTGGGAGAGGAACTGATGACTTCCCCCATCCCAGCTCGGGGCTGACTCAGCTCCCTCCAGTTGATGCACAGGGCCACAGAGGGTGGTGGGACCCCCACCCTTCCTGGGCTGGTCTTGCTCTGCTCGTCATCCCGCTGATGCTCTCAGGGGGCTGCTTGAGTGGACTCTGTGGACTTCTGGGGCCTGGGGAAGTGGTGATGAAAGGCTTATCTTCATCAGGCAGCCGTGGCCTCTGCCCTCAGTCCCACGTGTCCACGGCCAGTGATGCAGCGTGACACGAGCCGTCGCCACCAGCTGCACCTGGGAAAGGGCTCCATTTCCCACAAAGTGCACTGGGAGGAATTGCTGGAGACCCTGAGTGGCAGCCCTGGCTCCCAGGGTAGCACAGTGAGGGCATGTGCCTGGGGACCCAAAGAGAGAGGCTTCTGCCTGGGGACCTGCTTGTCCCTCCCCTCTCTGCTCTGTGGAACAGCAGCTGAAACCCAGGAGTGTATCCCTCGGTGATACAAGGTCCTGGCTGCCTTTGATTCATCAGCTGGCACACCAGGTGGGAGAGGGAGGTATATCCATCATATTTCTCCAGGGTGGTTTTACCTGGCTCTGTTCTGTGGTTGTTAGTCATCTGCCTGCCAAATATTCCCCATCAGCCTGGAGACTTAAAAGCTGGAGGAATGGCTGCTCTGCTCTAATTGGCAGATCACAAGCCTTGGGACTTCCCTGAATTAATTTGTGACAAGGGCAATTGCTGAGGATCTCTGTTAGGTGGAGAAACAAAACAGACTGAAGCATGATCCTGTGTATCCAGCTTGGGTTTAGAGGTTGACAGTGATGGTGGCTCTGTGACAATCCCTGGTGCAGTGGAGCAGCAGAGGAGCATTCTGTCCCTGAGGTGACTGAGTCTGGCACCCCCATCCACCCTCAGACCCTTCAGGGTCTCTGTGAGCTTGTCTGCCTTATAGATGGGTCAATCCTACATCTCCCTGCCTCAGTTTTTCTTTGTACATGGGTGGATAACAGCCCTGCCCTGCTCCACAGGGCGATGGGATAATCAGTGCTTGTCCATCCACCCCCATGTCCCAGCTGGCACTGCCCCACATCTCGTGTCTCTGGTCCCCACTGAGCCCTTTGCTTCTGCCTTGACAGCTCAACTCACCCATGAACTCCGTCACCAGCACAGAAGACATTAAGCCACCCCTGGGGCTCAATGGAGTCCTCAAAGTGCCAGCACATCCCTCAGGAACGATGGCCTCCTTCACCAAGCACATATGTGCCATCTGTGGGGACAGATCTTCAGGTAAGGCTGGTGCCTGCCCTGGGAGGGGCTCACAGTGACGGGCTCAGGATATGGGTGCCCTGGGAGAGGGTTGGCATGACTGCCCAGCTTGCTGTGCTCTCAGAGGAGAGATGAAAAGTCCCTTATTGACCAGCCTGGTCCAGGGCAGGCTCTGAGCTGAGCTGGCAGACCCCAGGTCTGTGTTTAGCAGTGGGGCTACATCCTCAGCCCATCTGAAAGCAAGGCATCAGCGAGTGTCCCTCCTTTTCCCCATCCTTTGATCCACAGTGGTGCTGTCACACAGTGCCAGATAAAAAGAGGAGCTTGACACAGAGTCTCTCCACTCCTGGGAGATAAAGATGTGCTAATTCCCTTTATTCTCTGTTCTGAAAGCTCTCTGCTCCAGAAGAGCTCTGGTTGCCTAGTTTGCAAGTCCTTAGGGCCCCCTCCTGGGCCTGTACCATGCACCCACCCTCCACTGCCAGCCCAGAGCCCAGGAATTTGGAGGGTGAGTGCATGGTCCAGAGCAGACTGGGTCGTGTGCCTGGTGTGGGGAGTTCAGAGGGGGCACAGAGGGGATCCCCTGTTTCACTGCTGCACTACCTCTCCCCTGATGTATGCCTAAGGAATGCCAAGGGCTTTTCCTGCATGTGAGGCAAGTTGTAGCCCACGGAGAGCATCCTGATTTTATAGAAGTCGAGTCAGGGCAAAGCCACTGCTCACGGCTCCAGGAAACCTTTGCTTCCCCCAGATCCTGCTGGGACACAGGACCCCGGGAAGAGCTGACGGTCCGTGTGGTGAGGAGGAGACACTTTTAACCCGAGTCTCATCCCCCCATAGGAAAACATTACGGGGTTTACAGTTGTGAGGGCTGCAAAGGCTTCTTCAAGCGCACGGTGCGGAAGGACCTCACCTACACCTGCCGCGACAACAAGGACTGTTTGATCGACAAGCGCCAGCGCAACCGCTGCCAGTACTGCCGCTACCAGAAGTGTCTGGCCATGGGCATGAAGAGAGAAGGTAAGGCCTGGCCTGGCCTCAGCACCCGTGGGTGCTGCAGGAGTGTTTCCTTCCTTAGGAGGCTCCGTCAGGCTCCTGCCTGTGGAGTCTCGATGGGCACCAGGGGCAGCGTCACCTTGCCGGGGTGACAGAAGTGCGTCGTGTGTTGTTTAAATTTGCTTTAACGCCAGAGCCAGGGCCTCCCAGGGGATCCAGAGCAGGACTGAGTCCCAGAGTGGTGCCTGGTGATGGCTGGGCCATGGGCAGCACCATCTTGGTTGCTCCAAGCCCCGTCCAACCTGGTCTTGAACACTTCCAGGGATGGGGCAGCCACAACTTCTCTGGGCAGCCTGTGCCAGGGTTTCACCACCCAGTCCAGTATCTGATTTTTTTTCTCATGGGGAAGAAGAAAGAAATTTGGTCTCATAAAAAGGAGCTCTCCCCTCACTGGAACTTAAATTTAGGATCTAAACCTTCCTGGCAGTGCCTCTTTTAAGTGCTTTTTTTAAATGCTGACTCTGTCTATTCCAATCTGCTGGCAGAACAGGCTTTTACCAGACATGATGTGAAAATGACCCCCGTTCTCTGCTGCCTTCTCCCCTTACATCTTCAGAGCCACACTTGCCTCCCTGACAGGCTGATAAAACCATCCCTGTGGCCAGCAGAGCTCCAGCCTGGGTCCCTTTGAAGAGCACTTAGTCCTGTCTGGAGCATTGATTAAATGGGGCAGTGTTGGAGCTGCACTGAGTGTTGGGCAGACCCTGCCACGCTCGATTTATGGGGTTACCTAAGGACCCACGACGTGCAGAGTCACCAAATGTCAAAACTGTCTGTGCTGGAGGTGTGGGGGGATTACCAGGGCACCCAGGGGACCTCCTTGGTCCTGCTGAGCTTAACCCTTCGGTGCTCAGAATGAATCTTCCTGCCCCACCAGACCTCTGATCTTAAATTGAGCGTTTGAGGCATTCAGAGAGTGCCTGTGAGGATGAGTGGGACAGTGCAGAGGGCTGGCATTGCCCTGGATGCTGTGCAGAGGGGCAGAGACATAGGGAGTCCTGGATCCCGTGGGAGATGTGCAGCAGGACAGGGAAAATCTGATCCAAAACCTGAGCTGTGGGAGACTCAGGTGACTAAAACGAAGACCAAGAAGTCTCCTGTGTATTCAGCAGCAGCACTTGCTTCGCAGGAGAGAAATGCGGCGCATCCCATTCCCCTGGCATTGCCTCCAGAGCCTTCCTTCAGCCCCCAGAACATCAGCCAAGGTCCGTAGGGTTGGGAAAACCAGCAGGAATGATGTAACTGCAGCCTGCAGTGACATCCTGTGAGCAGGTACCTGCTCCGTGCCTGCCGTTAGCGGTGATTGCATGGGCAGCACCGCTCAAATTTCAGGTCCATTAATTAATTTCTAAATGGTGGTGGAATTCCCCAGGGAGCGTGTACAGTAGGAGGACTCTATTAATTCATCTTGATTAACATTATCACAATGAATAGCAAATGAATTCATAACGATCAGGCAGTTAGTTAAAAGTGTGACAGATGGGATCTTGGTAACTCCAGAAGTGCACTCAGGCGGTGCTGGCTGATCTGGTGGGGTCAGCGATGGAGAAAGGCAGGAAGATGGTGATTTGGCAGACAGTAGATGTTTGGGGCGTAATCCCCATGTAGGGAAAGGTGGAATAACTCCCCCAGTCCCCAAATAAAGCTCTGTCTTGTTATAAGCATCATGGAGATGTCCAAGTGTCGTCCTGGAGCTGAAAGTCAGAAGTTGGATCTCGCTGAGCTTTGGTTTTGAGCGAAACTCTTTGAGTTTTGAGTTTTTTAATAAAGTCTTGAGTTCACGTGTGATATCCACACAATTTGTCCAAAAACACAGTGTCTTTACATTGTAGCCATCCCAGCTCACTGCTGCTGCCCAGCCACTTTGCCAGCCAGGAATGTTTTCTTTGCCCTTACACCAGTCCTGTTGCATCCCACCTCTGTTTTGGGGAAGAGTTTTGGGCTAAATCCCACATTGCTAATTCGTTTTGCCTAAATAAAACATAACTGGCTTTCTATCCTCTAGCATAAACTGTTGTATCTTTTAAGTAACAGAGCCAGGGTAATGGGCCTCATTTCCCTATAAAATGTCTTGCTCTGGAGACCTAATTTATAGCTGCGTAAAGGCACAGCAGATTCCTGCTGGGAAGTATCTCTCTTGGTACTTGGATTTCATGGAAGTACAGTTAAACCCTCTGAAGAGAGTACTGTAGCTGTGGTGAGAGGCAGAGCTGTGGTAGTGATGCTGGGAAGAAGAGGGATGAAGGTCACAGTCGTACCCAAAAACCTGTGCCAGAGAGTAAAAGGGAAGGAGCTTTTACTCAGCTGAGAAGTTGGATTAGAGGAGTAAAATCAACAGGACCTCTTGGGCAGCTGATGAAGGTCTGGAAGGGTTTGATCCTGGCAGCTGGGGGGTCTGTAGATGAACATGCAAACCTGGAGGGATGAAGGTGGTGCTTGGCTACGGTAGAAGAAGCAGCAGCAGGGAGGTGAGAGGCAGGGGTTGGCTGTGGGGGACTGCTGGGAGGACAGGGATGGCATCAGGGCTACAAGCCTTGGCTTAAAGGGGTGAAAGTGTCCAGAAGCAGAAGATTCTTCCTGTTGTGTGCATCTCTTCTTGCTGTTCCCTGTTAAAAACATACAGGACAGTTTGTGGTGAATGAGCCTCACGACTCTGAGACATTGCAGCTATAATAAATAAGCAACTGGGAACATTTTTCCCCTATGAATTACTGGCAGCTGTGTGAGGCTTTGGTTTTTATACTCTGTCTCCCACTAAATACCGGATAGTCAACAAAATTAAGATTACCATCAGGGATCTTGACTAATGCAGGGATTATTATTATTATTGTGGGGGTGGCTGTTTGTATCCAGAAGCAGAACTCTCCCTGCTTGATCTGTTACTCATTAGGGTCTAAGGTGTCTGTGGATCAACAGCCTTGGATAAAAGTGGAAACTGCCTTGGAGTTAGGGAGGCAGAGGAGGGAGTGAACACCGAGGGTCTTGGGATGAAGGCGTCTAGTGTGCAGTGCCCTTAGCTGGGTTCACATCAGAGGTGAAGGGGGTCATCAGAGGCTACAAACACCACTGCACGTCGTCGCTATCTCGTGTGAGGAGGTCCCGGCCCCTCCGTTGCTGGCAGCGCCGCCGGCTCGCCCAGCGAGCAGGAAATACCAGCGAGCAGCCCTTTCTCATGCTCCCGCCGGCCGCCCTTGGACGGCTCTCAGGGAGCTGAGCGTTGGGAACAGGCCCAGCCCGGCCCCGTTGCTTCCCCCGGCGCTGCCCCCGGACGTGAGCGGCTCCCCGTGCGAGCCAGGCTGTCTCCTCAGGACCTGCCGGGCCCAGGGCCTCGCGAGCGGGGCCCACACGTGCCGCGCTGAGGGAGCGCTGAGCGGCGGGTTTGGTGCCAACTGGGTAAAATGGGTGCTGGTGCATCTCCACCAGGGAGCTCGTAGCCCGTGTGGAGACCGCAAAGCCGTTCTCCTCCGTCCCCTGCGGCTCAGGCTGCATGGCTGAGCCCCGGGATCGTTCCCAAATCCAGGTGCAGGTAGGAGAGCTACAGGCCCAGGTACAGCATGGCTGCAGCTTGTCTCCACCAGCTGCCAGGGTGTGATCCAGAGCCGTGCTCTGAGTATCCAGGACATCTGTCCAGCTGCACACCTGATCTCTGACTTCAAGGCTTCATTAAACTTCACGGCCTGAGTTAATTCTTCTTCTTCTTCTCTCATGTTGTGGGTTGGTGTTTCCCCCTCCCTTGCGCTGCCTTTGAGCTGAGGGTTTAACCTGGGAGGGGTTGGACTTGCAGTTTCTCTAGTCCACAGCCTGGAGACCTCCCCATGTCTCCAGGGAGCTGCTCAGATATATCACTTAGTCCAGAGGGACTGAAGATTCCCCGTGTTCTAATTTGGAGCTCAGCTCCTGCACTAACAGCAGTCTCTGACTGAACTGTGCCCAATCCCCTGCCATAGCTGTGCATTCCCTCTGCACCCCCTGGAGCTGGAGCCATCCTGGCTCTTGGACCATCTCTCGGGACCAACAGGAGCAAAAGGGTTCTGGGGAGAAAGAGCAGGAATTCAGGTTTCCAACCCACTGCCCGAGTGAATGTAAAAGCAGGCAAGTGACCATAGCCTGGTGGAGGGGCAGAGTTCAAGAGCACAGTTATTTTTAGTAGTAATTTTGGAATGGAAAATGTCTTCCAGCTTAATGAGTTTGTTTCTTATATCCTTTTAAAGTGCTGCTGTTTAAGCCAGCTGGTTAAATGATGCTGGGTTTGTTTTTTTGTTTTTAAGGATGCTCTTGGGTTGAGAAAAAGGGTTTGGTTTATGGTTTTCTCTCCTTTACCATTGTTGCTGTTTGCTTATACTTCAATGCCTGGCTTTGGAGAGTGAAGTGAGGTAGGGATTTGTGCTGTTGCTTCCCAGAATTGTTCCTCATGTGAACTAACTGCATGCAAAGGTTTCAATCCACTTTTTAACACTCTGAAGTTATATTTTTTAATTACCACGGTGGTATTTTGCGTTCCTTAAGAAATTCCAACAATCAATTGAAAATGCTGGAGAGAAAAAAAAAGCACCATTTATTTCATGTGTCTCAGCTTTTGAGGTTGTTTACAGTAGCAGAAAGCTGCACCTCTGAAGAAAAAAAAAGGTGACACACGAAAGCAAAGCAGAAGAAACACTGTCTGAATTGGTTTCCTCAGCTGTCGTGGCATTTTCGATACAAACAGGTACCTCAGGCATAAGCACTTCAAGATGCTGATGATCCACAGTGAAGATGTGACTTAATAAAAGGCAGCAGAGCCCAATAAATTCCACTGTGAGTGAAATGGAAATCCCCAATAACCCCCCCACCCAGCTCCTCATAAATAACGAGCCACCCACCTGCAGGGTGGGAGAAGACTGAGCAGGTTTGGGGCTCAGAGGCTCTTTGGGCTGAGCATTGATGCCTTCCCTGTGTGCTGACAGGCTCCCCGTCCCCAGGGACTCCAGAAACTGGTGGGAGTGAGTTATCCTTTCCCAGTCATCCACCCTGATGCTCCTGGAAGGATGGATTTTCCTCCCAGGAAGCGCTCAGGTGTGTTAATGCCGGGTGAGTGGTCATTAGAGCTGCTGTGGCCTCCACATCTATCCCAGCAAATACACAAACCTGTCATGCTCCTGCCCATGGGGGTCTCAGAGACACCTCTGCCCTGTGGAAAATCCTGTCTCCTTTGGGCCTCTTCCTCCCTTTTTTAACATTCCTTTGGTGCAGAAGTGCAGTGCCCCATGAGCACAACCCACGGTGCTTGGTTTGGGCACCTGAACTGGGGTGGATGTCACTTTGCAATGGACTCAAATCTACTTTTTTAGCCATCAAATGCTGCCCCTCAAGCAAAGACAAGGTCCCCAGTGGGATATGGACACCAGCAGAGGACAGGACTGGCATTTTGGCACATCAGTGCTCCACAGGATGAGACATTTTGGATCCTAAAAAGAGAGAGGTCACCAAGAAGCGGTTTGGACACATGGGGTTCCGTGTCTCGCTGTATCATGGCCTGGGGAAGTGCAGATGGGCTGGACAAGCTGGAGATGAAAAATGACAGCAACTGCCCTGAGGCAAGTAAAGACCAAATCAAGCAGAATAACACGGGAGCCTCTTCATCAGGTGCCATGGAAAACACAGGCTCCTGTCCTTGGCTCAGCTCAGACATAGCTGGACGAGGTGGGGCCGCCTCTCTGAGCTCCCTGACTCTACAACATCTTTCTTTTCTCCTCAAGTGGATTGCAAGGTTCAAATGCTTCCCGTATGTTTAGGAAAATCAGACTGGAAAAGCTCTCAGCTGTATGAATCTCCTTGAAGAAAAACAAAAGCATTGGCACAGCTGTCAACACAGAGGAGAGCACAGGGAAGCTCAGCTCTGGAAACGTGGCATGGCTGGGGGAAGCACAGCTTGGGGCTGCTGTGCCTTGCAGGAGAGTGTTTTTTGGGGTGCAGCAAGCAAAATGCCTGGCTCACATCCTGTTTTTGGATAGACCCACGCTGCTGATGAAATGCTGAGCCACCCTCATGACCAGAAAAGTCAGAGTTGTTGGGAACAGCACAGTCCTAAGAGTGGATCTGGTCTTACACCCACAGTCTGAGAGGGAGATGAAAGGACAGGGACACCTGCTCCTCTCCATGGCTTCCCTTCATCCACCTGAGCCAAACCCTGTGGTTTGTCCAGACAAACCTGTCTGCTGAGGCAGGAATTGAGTGTGATGGGAGTCAGGATGATCACACTGGTCTTGCAGAGCCCTTGCCAGCCCTTCCCTCCTCCTGCGCTCAGCAGCGGGATGTGTTGCCAGCCCTTCACCTCGTTATCACCATCTCACTGCAGCAAGAGCAGGAGAGCCCAGCTGAGGTTTGGAAGGGTCTTTAGAGGTCATGCTGTCAAGTGCCTTGTAATCACAGACACTCTGTGGTTTAATCCTCTTCCCAAGGTTCTCTTGGACAGCAGCTGGATGTCTCCTTACCCACCCGGCTGAGCAGGAGGGCGCAGAGCAGAGGGGGGCACAGGGAAATTCAGCAGAAGCAATAAGAACCAAATGATATAATGATCTTGGTTTCTAAATTTTACTGTGTTACAGGGATGGAGCACCATCCATCCTGATGCACAGGACTTCTGGGAAGCCAAGAAGAATGAGGTATTCCCATTTCAATATTACCAGATGAGCTGCCACGCAGCTGCCACGTTTGTATTTCTCTTTTTAAAAATATAAATATAGAACAAACCCACAAAGAAACCCAGTTCCCACACCAAGTCCATTTGAAAAATGTATTTTTTTCATCTCCACAGTGGTTTATTTGACTAATCCCTGGGGGGAGTGGACTTCAGAGATGAGATCCTAGATCATTATGGTGAGGGGTCTCCTCACTGCTGGAGATTTTCCTTCATACAAACATCCCATATTTCTTGATTAAAAAAAAAATACCCTTCTTTCTTTCCTCTGCCCCATGTGGTATTTTTTTCCAACATCTCAAGAAACAAAGTTGTCATTCTTTTTGTGAGATGGTGATGTGCCCCTCAGCGTCTCTGCTAAGAAAGAGCAGCAGCTTGTCAGGTCCTCAGGAAAATGCTGATTGCAGGAAATTCAGGCATCTTGTGCCTGTGGAGATTGGAGACATGGAGGACTCTGCTGAGAAGGTGTGTGAGTGACTGGCAGCTCTTGGACAATCCTCCTTGCTCCTTTCACCTTGGATGTCCTCTCTGGGCTTCTGAAACAAGGATGGCTGCACCTGCAGGGAATTCCAATTCTTGGAACTTACAGAATCCCAGAGTCTTGAACGCCAGCTGCAAATCCCTTCACCTTTCAGGACAACTTGTTGGGCTTTCCATCCTTGGAGCTGTCGGATGCTTCAGGGTGAATCTTAAATTAGGAAAATGGAGACACAAGGTTTGAATTCAACCTCTGGATCCTGAAGGGGGACTTTGGGAGTGCCACACCTGGAAGAACAAGGTGACAGTAAGATGATTGCTGGAGTGGAATTCATGTGTACCCCAAGGCCAACCACAGAACAGTTGTAGGAGCAAACCTGTTGCACACATGAAGAATGAAGCTGCTGCCACTTCACTGCTGGAGCTGCCTGTAGGGAGAGAAAACAGCATCTACAACTGAGTCAACAGCCTCACAGGCATCCCTGAAAGCTACATCCATCAGCCAGGGCTGGGCAGGTGTCCTGCATCATTCCCAAGTGAGGAACAGGTCGGGTTCACAGACACCTAAGGAGTGGCTGAGCTTCACGTAGTGCAGTCACCTGCTCCTGCAGGTGCACACCTTGGTGAAGACCTGTGCATGAGGCATCATCCCTGGGGAAGGGTGGACCACAGGGTCTCTGAGCTCAGTGTTGGGCAACAGTCAGTGCTTTCCTGCAGCCCCAAGAGCCACGGATGGGATGGGATGGACGGGGGCGATGGCAAAGTGATGCCAGGCTGGTCCCGCCTTTGGAGGAGGCTGGCTGGGCTTGGAAACACGGGGGTAGCAAAGCAGGTAATGCTCTCCCCAGCAAGAACTGGGTTTATCTTTGGATACTGGGTGGGAATACACCATCTGCTCTGCCCAAGGTGTCACTGCTGCCTCAGCCAGCTGGGATGGGGCGAGTGCTGGGCTTGCGTGGGGCTGAGCTGGGATGAGTCAGCTGTCCCCTGACCAGCTCCCCAGCGAGCTGCAGCACCAATTTTCTGGTGTAGCAGCTCAAAGCAGAGATCAATAGGAATAACTACTTATGTGTATAATCTCTTCCCATCTGTCTCTTCTGCCTGTCTGTATCAGCTGGATTCAACCTAATCACAGGCCAGAGCTGTCGTGATGGACTGTAAGATTTTCTCTCCTATAACCCCTGAAGTGTCTCTGATTCTTCGTGCCAAGAATGTGGCTGTTGGCTTTGGTGAGGTTGAGATTTGCAGATTTAAGGTTTTAAGTAGCCACTGTCTCTCCAGATCTCTGTGATGCTTTCCCACAAATCCCATTGTCAGGCATGGGGATGAGTTTTTGGGGCTGACACCCTGAGTGATGGAGGTGGTTGATCTCAGAGCAGGGAACCAACTTTGCACCTTTATCCTTAAGACCTGCTGTGACTGTGCATCAGGATTTTGGCATTTAAGTAGTTTTATAAGATCCCATTTGTTGAGGGTTTGCCTTTCTCTCAGGCTTTTCTGTTATTTAGTAGGTGTTTTATCTCTTCTAATGTGCCCAGAGGAGTTTAAGTGCATCTGTGCTCTTGAAGAAGGGTTGACATTAAGGAAAAATTTCTATCTTTTTGATGATGGAAGAAGCAGGAGTAGGGGGTGGGGGGTGTGAAATTTAAGCAGGGTTTTATGTTGGCCTGAAAAAGAAGAATCCGTGCCAGACAAGAGCCAGATGGACGAAAGCCACGACACAAATCTGAGCCCTTGACAACAGCAGCTTACCTGGCTCTGGCAGCCCAAGCAGAGCACGTAACGTGGGCCTGGGGAGCCTCTGCAGCCCATAAACTTCAGAGCAGTTTGCAGAAAACAGCCTCTTGCTTTTTTGCATAACAGCTTTCACATGGAAGGAGTGTGAGCACTGTTGACGTGCAGCAAACGGCAACACTGCGGGAGGGGAGGGCAGGGAGAGCAGTGGGAATCAGCCCCAGGAGCTGGGTTAATGGGATCAACGTCCATATAGGACTCGTTTGGCATGTGTCTTAATTTCCTGGTTTGTAAGAAATGAGTTTTATATTGTAGGTTTTATTTTTGCACTTGGCATAGAGCTGGACCCAGTGATTGCCTAAAAAGCCTCCCTGTGTTACAGACAGCTCTGATTTCCCTCAAATAATGCTGTGCCCCTGCTGCTTTCCCTAAACATCACATAACCAGCTTCAAATTCAGCAGAGAGGGAAAGTGTTGGGATAATTGTCAATAAATAGCAGGGCTTTTACCTTACTGAGTGTGTCATTCAGTCTTCAGCAAAGAGCTGGGCAAGCTCAGGGAGTTGTCTCTCAAGGCCAGTGATGGATCTCCTGTTGCTGGGGCTGTTCTCAAGTAGACTGAGCTAAAACAAACTGTGAGAAACAGCAGTGTGTGGAAAAGTGTGGGATTTAGGGTATATGACATAACGATGGAGAAGGAGATCATTCCCACTGTAGCTGCATAAAGCTCCTTCCCAGGTGCAGGGAAAGTGTGTGCTGGCTTCAAAGGGAGGTCATTAATAGTAATGTTAGTAGCATCTAATAAGTGTTTTTCATCTCTGTGCTGCTCAGACATAACTCATCAGCATGTGACAAGCTTCTGGCGAGGTTCCTCCTGCCACACAGGATTTGGGACAGGTCTCTCCTGTCTGTTCAGAGGTTGCCCCGAGCCAAAGGCAGGATGGTGGTTTGCATGGAGCTCCTGTCCCACGGGAGCACCATCCTGCCACGGAGCCCTGCTCAGCCTTTGGCATCACTGGGAGCTAGAGAGGTGCATGACATGACCTCCATGGGAATAACAGCCTCAGAAGATGGTTGAACTCTGGATTTGTGCTCTAAACTGACCACTTTCTCTTTTCTTTAGTATTCCCTTATTGTATGACCTCAGCCATCCCTTTCCCACTCCTGTGGTGACTTGCCATGTTGCTTCCTTTGCCTTTTTTGTCTTTAACCTTTTTTTTTTCCGGGGCCTCTCCCTCTGCAGAAATGGGAATTGCCCAGCAAAGTCCAGGTCCAAGCAGGATCCTCCCTTGCCACACTCCCAGGGGAGCACACAAGGAGCATCTTTCCCAGGCTGGGGCTGCTTAGTGTCTTCCCCACACCTCACACCCCCTTGAACAATCCAGTCCTGAGACCCACTGACCACACTGGTGGGAGAGCAAGACCTCAGGTGTTTGTGTGATCCTGCAGGTCTGAGGATGCTTTGGGATTTCATGGCTAAATAACACCTATAGCTCCATGGAGCCTGGAGATCCTAGCCCAGCCTGTGACACCATGGCTGGGAGCCCCAGAGTGACCCTGTCCCTTCTCTGTCCACTTCCAGCTGTCCAGGAGGAGAGGCAGCGGGGGAAGGACCGCAACGAGAACGAGGTGGAGTCGACAAGTAGCGCCAACGAGGACATGCCTGTGGAAAAGATCCTGGAAGCTGAACTCGCTGTGGAGCCAAAGACAGAGACGTACATCGAGGCAAACATGGGCCTGACGCCGAGCTCGGTGAGGCACCTCCTGCCCCTGCCCACTTGGGGCACAGGGGGTGGCTGTGGGGCATCAGCAGAGGCTGCCCAGGAGTACAGCAGTGAGCCTAGAGGGGGGTTATCCCGTGGGAGAAGGAAGAGCTCAGAAATGCAACTCCCTGCCTCTGCTGTAGGCTGAACTCCATGTGTGAGCGTAGATGGAAGCACTTGGGAAGCAGACCCAGCAGCCAGCAGCACTGGTGCTGTTCTATCCCACAGCACAGATACCATGAGGCATAATTAGAAGGGCTCGCAGAGAAGATTTTATTTTAATTAACAGCCCTCAGTGCTAAAAGGCAGAAAGACACTCCATGCTCTGAAGAGCTCAGAGTCCATTGGAGCCAATAAACAGACCAGCGTGGCTGAAGTGCAGAGAGATAAGAGCTGTAAACTGAGGGTGTGACTTTTCAGAGGCAGAATTACACAGCTGCTTGGCTCTGAGAAGAGAAAAGCTGCAGAAGTTTGCCTAGAGATTTACTTTCAAGTTCCTTTCCCATTTAGAAACTTGCACTAGAACTGGGCCTGCTTGGAGCATCTGGGCTCTAACAGGACCTTGTGTAAACAAGAGAGAGATGACAGGGAAATGGGACAGGGCTGGGAGCAACCTGGTCTGGTGCAATTTTTAATGCTGGTGCAATTTTTAATGCTCTCTGCTGGGTGTCTGTGAGGCTGAGATGATGAAATGCAGCTATTTCTAGCAAGTGGAAGGACTCTGCAGTATTTATGTTCTGCTACAATAATACTTCATCTCTTCCTTTACATGAGGCTTGGAGGGTTGAGTCACAAATACCTTCATCCTTGCTCATGGCATGGGGGTTGGAATGAGATGATCTTTGAGGTCACTTCCAGCCCAAACCATTCTATGATTCTGCTTGGTGGGGCTGGACAAGAGATTTCAGAGTCAGACTGCTCCTAAGTCTTAACTGGCTCTGTGGGATGCTCTTTTTGGCCAATTCTTCAGTGAAACTGATACAGGGTGTGGTGCTCACCTGCGTTTGAGAGGAGGGTCCCATCACCATGAAGCTGCAAGGGACTTCTTTTTTTTTTTTTGGAGGAAGAGGCAGCTGAGCCTCAGTTAGTGAGGGGCTCAGAGAGGCTCTGACTGCTCTCAGGATTAAAAACACTTCAGGGGAGTCAGAGCCAGCGTTGTGCTGACTTGAAAACAAACCCCAGAGAGCGAGCTGAAATAAATGGCTTCGTCTGGCACTGCGTCTCCTCAGCCTCTTGTAGCAAATTGAAAGCTGGTTCCTGCATAATTCAACACGCATTACTGTGAACAAGGATGTGTGTTGCATCTAAATAGAAGCAGGAGGCTTGTTGAAATGCCCTATTATTGTCAGGCAGCTTCTGCCGATGAGGTGACATTTGTAGCAGGTTTAGCAGATGTATGAGATCAGCAGCTCCCAGGGACGAGGCCACCCGGATGAGGCAAGAGAAAACGGAGGAGGTGCTGTCCTGCCAGCCCTCCCCTGGGAGCCAAGGTGATGGAAAGGCAGACAAATGGAGTCCCTGATAGACATGGGGTAAAACACAAGCTGTTTGCTTGTTTGCGTGGTGTGTTGGGTCCTGTGATTTGTGCCTCTGCACCTTAGTCCATCTGCACTGAGTGCTTCTGGTGACCTGCAAGGACACTTCCACCTGGCTGTGCCAGGCTGGGATGGAGGTGGCAGGGTGATGTAGGAGTTAACACTCTCCTCTCCCACATGGAATCGTAGAGTAGTTTGGGTTGGAAAGATCAAGGTCAACCCTGCCATGGGCAGGGACACCTTCCAAACCCCATCCAACCTGGCCTTGAACACTTCCAGGTCATCCTCTTCCCTGGGCAACCTGTGCCAGGGCCTCACCACCCTCACAGGAAAGAATTTTTTCCTAATACCTCATCTAAACCTACTCTCTTCCAGTTTGAATCCATCCCTCCTTGTCCTGTCACTACATGTTCTCATGCCTGTGACTGTCACTTTGTGCTGTGGTCCCCTGGCTGCTCTTGGAGCAGGTACCTGTCCCTGGACAGTGAGGATGGGTTTTCCTCTTCCCTATGTTCTCTGGCTGCTGGGAATCTGTGCTCCTGTGGTGTAAGCACCACCTTGGATGGGCTTCTGGCCACTGAAAGGCAAAGCCTGTAACTGAGAGATGTTATCCCCATTAGCTCTTAATTGGCCTTTGATGTCTGGTTTCAAGTCACCAGTTTCTGGAAGATGCCTCCAAGCTCCAGTTTTCCAAGAGGATCAGGTGCCCTTTCATTCTATCACACTCCAGCACCCTGTCATTGCTGTTTACTGCAGGAGGGGATTTGCTTTCCATGCACAGGGAGAGTTTCCAGCCCCTCTGTGCCCAGGCAGGGCCCTCTGGATCTGCAGGGAGGATACTTTTAGCTGCCTCTCGCTCCAGGTGATTGAGTTCTGCCAGGAAGCGCCGTGGTGGTTCCAGGAATTGCCATCTGAGGTGTAATTAAAGGCTGGGCCCCTCTCTGAGGCTTTGGACAGGGCACCAGAGGTTGGGTACAGCTTGTGCTGCCCACAGCCTGGACTGGGGCACCTGCAGCCCAGCTTGTGAGTCCTAGAGACAGTGACAACCTGCCCAGAAGCCACCCCTGATAAAAGCATCAGCAAAAACATCTTACTTGCCTAAAATATCCCTTTTGTGGGGCTGTGCAGGCACTTGCTGGGTCAGGTTGTGCTGGAGCATGGAATTTCCCATAAGTCATATCCCCTCTGGGGCACACAGGGCTCCATCCCTCTCCCATCCCACCGGAGCCAGGATTCCAGGCTTCTCCACCTGGCTGCTCCATCTGACCAAACTGAGATGGCTTGAGGTTGGAGACATTCCTGGAGGCTGCACCACAGGTGTTCCTTCTCACCCTTCCTGAAAACGCCTCTAAATACCAACATTCCCTGTGTTTCCAGTGAAACAACCCTGCAGAGCTCCTCCTCACACCTCCTCCTCACACCCAGTTTAGTGTTTTCCTGTCGTCCAGAGGAAATCCCATCTTTTCTCCCTCTGCCAGGTAAAAGCCTGATCCCTGCTCACATCTCCCTCCCCAGGGGAGAGCCTCAGCTCCCTGGGAGTGAGATCCCCCTGCCCTTGCACCCTTCAGGGAGCTGCTGGAGAGGGGCAGAGCAGGGGGGCCCATCCCCAGAGCGGTGCCAGCCCGTGCCCATCCATCTCTGCACGCAACAGGTGAAAATACTTCCAAGGCGGGTGCCCTGAGCTTGCCAGATCCTGGTTATTTTAAGCCTGGAGAACGGGAGATGGTGGCCATGAGGCACAGAGTTTGGGTTTGCTGCCAGGGGACAGCAGAGAGGACTGGGACAGAGTCTGGGGCACGGCTCTGTGGGGCAGGAGGGTGACTGAGCAGCGTGACCCTGGCTTGTCCAAGCTGGGAGAGGGGTTTGCTGTAGCACAAAGTGGTGAGGAATGGCCTTGAAGGGGGAGAGGTTACACTGGTGTTCGTGTCTGCTCTGCCTCTGAATTCACACCCCTTCCCCGTGCAGTCCAGGGGTGAAGTAAACACTGCTCCTTCTGGTTTGGAAACTGCTCTTTTAAGGACGTGGAAGAAAAATAGTTGTACAGTCCAGGCTGCTAGATATCAGCAGGGATTACAGTGGGAGATGTGGAAGGGCTCATACATCCCTGTCCAGGGAGGTAAACCCTACACACACACACTTGTGCCAGTGAGCTCTGCCTCAGTCAGGGTTAGACAGGCTCTTCCAGTTCCTAATCACAAGCCCACTTGAGCTGTTAGCAGTTCCTTTAAACAGGGATTTGGTGTGTTTAGGCTGACTGTCCTCCTTGAGAGCAGATGGTTTTTGTTACTGGATAATATTTCAAAGGGAAGGGGTTTTCTCTTTTTTTTCTGTAATGCCCCCTCTGGTGCTGGTTTATGGAGCCAGGAGATGCTGGCATGGGGAGCCTGCCCTTCCCTGGGCTGGAGGTCCTTGGAATCATCAGTCAGTGTGACGGATATTGGTTCTCAGCACTCCCAGTTCCCGTTTTGGAGCTTGCTAAAAACTATTAAAACCCGTGTGGTGGAGAATCCAAATCACCTCCCCTCCCCTGTGACTGATAACATGCACCTCAGGGGTGGCAGGGAGGCAGAGAGCCCCTTCAGCTGCTCCTCCAGCCTCTCCTCTCCTTGCTCTGCCTTCTCCAAGCCTTTCCATCTCTTTTTCTTGGCAGCCCAATGACCCAGTGACGAACATATGCCAGGCAGCAGACAAACAGCTCTTCACCCTGGTGGAGTGGGCCAAGAGGATCCCCCACTTCTCCGAGCTGCCCCTGGATGACCAGGTCATCTTGCTCCGAGCAGGTGAGTGGGATGGGAGTGCTGCATCTCACTGGGACAGGTATTGCCCTTAGATTTAGGTCCTGGCAGCTTGAAAGCCTTTAACTGATTCTGAGGAACAACCTCTGACCATTCGATTTCTGAATAGGATTTAAAAAGCTCCAAGGGACACCGTGTTGCTGAATGGGATCCAGAATGTTGCACCAGCTGCTGATCAGCTGAAAAATGGCCTGGCTTGGTCTCTCATGAGTGAGGGGCTCAGAGATGGGTGCTGGGTGATTTAAACCAAGAGACCTACACCCTGCCTTCCTCCCAGACTGAGACTTGAGAGACCAAGGGGGCTTGGGCCTCCGTGAAATTTCATCCAAACTAAAATGTTTGATCATAATTAAAACCAGAAAGGGGGGGGAAACTATGTTGCCCTCCTTCTCCCACCCACCAAGATGAAAATAAAATTCTCTGGGCTTATTTTAAATTTCCTTGTGCAGCGGGGGGGCTGCAGGAGCAGGATTTGGGATTTGGGAGGTGGAAAGCAGTTTGCTGTAAAAAGGGTCTTCCCCCATCGAGTGAATTCAAGCCCCTGCTGCTGTACAAAGATCGTGGAGGGCAAGAAATCAAGAGCACAGCTCAGTGAGGATGTGTTTTAGGCATGAAGCTCTTTGTAAGCTGTGGACTTTGAAGTCCCTGCTAGTTTTAAAAGTTCCTCTTGTTTCCCCAGAATTCACTTTTGTAGGGAGCTTGTTTATTAAGGCTAACTGTAGCCCAAGTACATGAATCTTTACACTTTCTGCAGTTTTTTATTGACTGTCAACCAGTACCTTGGCCCTACACACAGATACCCCATTCCCCTCACAATCTCTCTGACATCCTTGACCTCAAGAGTGACTGGTTGTTCCAGTCACACTGTTTACTGGTGTGTGTTTTCCACTGATTTTACTGAAAGGAGATTTTTACAGTCACAGTTCATCTAGTGGCTACAGCAGGGGTCTGGGAATGGAAATTTTGGGGGGGGTGTTATTCTTGCTGCAGACTTGGCCAGGTCCTGCACCCAGGATAACTCCTGCAACCCCTTGGGGAAGGTGCTCCTCTGTCTTTTCCGTAGGTGTGAGTTTTCCCAGAGCTGGCTCCAGGCCCTCTGTGGAACGTACAAAAGTGTGTTTTCTAAGAGGGTCTCTAGAGCCTCTCATGAGAGTGGATGAGCAGGGAAGCATCTCTGCAGGAATCTTTGAGGGCTTCCTGCAAATATCTCAGGGAAGAGCTGGATTCAGACCAGATTCCCTTTGTGAAGTGGGACCAAAACCCGCAACTACAGTTCCAGGTTTTCCTTTCTCTTTAGAAGGCAGCAAATGGAAGCTGAAGGTTCCCGACTTGATGTTCTCCCCCTTGTGCTGGTACTTGAGGGGCCACTCCATGGGCAGAAGCAGAGTGGCTGCAGACCCCATCACATCCCAAATTTCCTGGTGGCTCTAACCCCATGGGAATGAGGTTGCTGAGCCCCTGCAGCAGCTCCAGTGGGCTCCCTGCTCCAAGTGTCTCTGCCAGGGCCTCAGATAACCTCCCCCAAGTCTTTTAACCAGTGGCTCTATGTATTATTGAGTGTGGAGAGCGGCCTGCTGAGAACAGCTGCCCATGAAATATTAAGGTATTAAAATTCAGCTAAGAGCGTCAGTCAGGTTCAGTCATGCATCCTGGGAGGCAAAATAAGTGGAGCACACATCTTTGGAGGAGCAGTGCTGGATGGGCTGGCAGCAGTTTTCCTCAAATCCTGAATCATTTAAAAATATTCCCTCTCTGAGCTTTTTGGAGGGGAAGGAAACCTGACTTTTTTAAACCTGTTTTCCTGGTGTTTTCTCGTTTCCAAGCTTGCTAGGGCTGAGACAGGAATAGCCTGATGTTTTCTCAGCCTGGCAGAGGATGCTGAGAATTACATGTCCACAGCTGCAGTTGGTTTTATGGGGCTGCTGGGGAAACTTGGCAGTGAGATGGATTGTCACGATGGTCACTGCGCTGCCAGGGTGCCTTCCCTATCCCAGAGGAGCCAGAGCACCCCTGGAGGCTGCACAACCACCTGGTTTGGTGAGAAAGGAGTCACACAAATTGAAGAAATCTGCTCAGCTTCTCCAGAGTTTGGGCTCAAATGCAAAGACCTTGGACTAGACTTGTTTGGTCTCTTAACTCAAAGTTTCTGCCTGTGGTTGCACCTCATATTTCCTGCTTGTCTCTATTTTGTGAGCTCTTTGGGGATGTTCCACTGAAAGGACTATGTAGGAACAGCTTCCCCGTTTCATCTGGAACATCCCAGCTCTACATAGGAATAATTCAGCTGAAGGATGTTGATTAATTCAGTGCTCCTTCACTGGAATGAGCCCAGCTTGGAGTGGATGTTGTGAGCCAGCTCTGGTTTCTGTTGGTTGGAGCTGCATGTGGAGCTGCCGTGGGTCTGTGTGTGATGGCTGGTGGGAGGCACCCCTGGCACCTTCCCGTGGGTCTGGCTCTGGGAGTTCCTCTTCATCCAGGGAACACAGTTTCTGCAGGCTCCTGGTGCAGTCCCACATCTTCTCCTCCGTTCTCCTTGGGTTTCACTGTGTTGCAATCCCTGTGAAAGTGCCAGGCCTCACCCAGTAAATAGCCAAATAAATGTTCCCGTGATTGGGGTGGAAACATCCTGTGGCCACTTAGGAAAGAGTGAACTTTATTCCTTGTCAACATTTCTAATGGCACAACCCATGGCTGCAACAGTAGGTAAATACAGCACACATGGACCTTGTGTTTGTTCCAGTCAGTGAGACACGACGTGTTCCTGTGGCAGGAGGGGTGAAGGATTGTTGTGTTGCTTTTCCAGACTGGGAAAAAAAAACACTGAAGCCAAATATCCTGATGTTTCTGGACCCTGCCAGGCAGCCCTGTGCTCTGAACTCCAGGACATGGTCTGGCTGGGTAAATCAGCCACGTGATGGGTGTTGCAGAAGAACCATCTTCTCTTACCAAAAATGCTGCTCCTTGGTTGAAAGTCACCAAAATTTCCACCTTCCAGACTTTGCAGCATTTCCTGTGGTTGTGGCTTTATTTCAGGCATTCTTGAACTCAGCCTGTGATAGATTTAGGAATTTAAAGAGGTGTTGGATTGGGAAGGAGAGCTGGAAGGTGGGGAGGTCCCAATCTCCCTCCCCTTCCCTGTAACTAGGTCTGGGCTCAGAGGATGTGTTTCTTATATCCCAGAGTAACATGTCCAGTAGGTAATAAGACTGAAATCTGATTTCCAAGCAGCTATGAAAGCAGTTAGTGGAGCAGTCATGGATGTGGGACACCCCAGTTCAGAGAGCAGACGTGATCCCTGCCAATATCTACATATGGCAGAAGCAGCAAACCCACAAGGCAGAGTTTTCCTGGTCCCTTTTACAGAGCTGAATGATGCTGAATGAACTTCTGTGCCCTGTTATGGCCTGAAAATGAGCCCAATTAAGTGATAGAAAGCGTTGATAGGTGTGAAAGTGCTGGGAGGCAGCAGATGAGGGCAGAGGGGAGCCCAGGGCTCCACACCCACGCAGAGGTTCACAGCGAGAGGAGCAGGCAGAGCTGTTTGCTGCAGTGTCTGCACGGTTTATAGAGGAAACTGCTTCCCTTATTAGCGTTATATTTTTAGTGCATTTGTTTCTTAATGGTTTTTCCCTTCCCTGACATCCAAGAAAAGGCTGGCTCCCCTCTCCCTTCCCACATCCAGCCCTGTTCCTCTAGCAAAGGCAGTTTCCTCCTCTTTTTAGCACCGGGGAGGTGATGTTGATCCCAAAACCCACTGAGGTGGCTCTAACCTGCAGCCTTGGTTGTTCTCTCCTCCCCAGGGTGGAATGAGCTCCTAATTGCCTCCTTCTCCCACCGCTCCATAGCTGTGAAAGACGGGATCCTCTTAGCCACCGGGCTCCACGTGCACCGGAACAGCGCCCACAGCGCTGGCGTCGGGGCCATCTTCGACAGGTGGGCAGAGGGAGGGAGGATGGATGGATGGATGGATGGATGGATGCATGGATGGGTTGCATCTCAAAACACCCTGCCTGGACATTCCCCATCTCTGTCTCTGCACCAAACACCCTCTGTTCCCCATGTTGCAGCCTCGGAGGAGCCCAGGGTGAGGGTGTTCGTCCCACGGCGTGCATGGAAATGTTGTGGTCGCTGCTGCAGGCAACAACATTAAATTCTCCCCTTAAACCTGCAAAACCCAACAGCCCAGAACAGGGAGAAGGCTGCCCAGTGCAAATCAAAGCCTCTCTTCATGGGGTCCAGATGCCTTCTAATGTTACGAGGAGGCCACTCCTTTGTTTCTTTTCATCTTTAATTGGACCAAGACGTGATTTTATTTCCGCAATGAAAAGGCACCAAAAATACTCAGCAGGTTACACATGCGTGTCCCGAGGGCTCTTTAATCTCGTGCTTTGGGAGAGTGTTTTAAAGCCAGACTTCCAGGGTGTTTGACCCACAGTGTGGCTCCAGACACCTCTGAAATGCCGATTTCTCTGTCTGACACTCGTCTTGAGGCGACTGAGTTGAAAGCAAATCACCTTTGGTGCTGTGCCTTGCAAGGAAATTGTTCTTCAGACCTGGGTGACATCATTTGTTCCTGTGAGGTCATAAGTGCAGGATCATGACTTCCCTGCAGGATCTAACATGAAAAACTGGTCAATCAGTGGAAAATATTTCAAGACCGGCACCTGCAGTAGGAGCGAGGGGAGCAATAAAAATTACCGGCGGAGGAAATTACTTTTAGGTACCTGTTGGGGTGGGTTTTTATTATTATTTTTTATTTTTAGGCAGCTTTCTCAGGTGCCAAAGCCTCTCTGTGAATGGATGAAGGCAGTTTTTATGGCCCCTGTTGCACCTCACAGGAACTGTTGGTGTTCCTAATGAGCTATTTTTGATAGAGGAGGAAGATGAGGCCACATCCTCAGCTGGTACAAGCGAGCACCATCCCCTGGCTTTGTTAACAGTGGCCAGAGGATCTGGCTCTGGCTCTGACACCTGGGTGTTCTCGTTTCTCTTTAACGCTGACGCCTGTGATTTCTGTGTCCTTTGCAGAGTATTGACAGAACTCGTGTCCAAAATGCGAGACATGCTGATGGACAAGACAGAGCTGGGCTGCCTGCGAGCCATTGTCCTCTTCAACCCTGGTACATGACTGTATCTTCTCTCCTGTTCCCCTCTTGGCTGATGCTCTGTCCTTTTGGCACCTTTTCTTCCCTGTAAATCTCTGTTGCAAGTAGCTGAGGGTTGGAATCACCTTAAAGTTCATCCTTTCACACCCCGTGCCACGGGCAGGGACACCTTCCACTAGCCCAGATTGCTCCAAGCCCCATCCAACCTGGCCTTGGACACTTCCAGGGGCAGCCACAGCTTTTCTGGGTAACCTGTTCCAGTGTCTCACCACCCTCACATGGAAGAATTTCTTCCTAAAATCCAATCTGAGCCTACTGTATTTCTGTTTACAGCCATTCCCCCTCATCCTCTCAGCTTGCCCCCCTTTTAGAGTGACTCTGTGAGAAGAAAGTTCTAGTGCATGATGGAATTTTCCCTGAACTGAAGCAAAATGGAATCTAGACATCTTTTAAGAGAAAAGCACAGATTGGAGCAGTGCTAGAGCATGGACATTATTGTCTCTGTTTCCTGATCTCATCATCCAGGGCGTTTTATTACCCACGTTTCTGGAAAAGCCCTTTGCAGACCTGAAGAGGGTGAAAGACATGAAATGTGCTCATAAAACACACAAGAACTTGAACATTTGTCAGCAGTTTGCTTAGTTCCATGGACTCCAGCAAGGTTCATGCTACTCACTTTTCCCCCCTGGCCCTGGCTGCCCAAAGGGAAGAAGAAGGTTCAGTGCCAGGGCTTGTCTCCAGCATTTTGGGGAGCAAATCCCTGTGCAGCAGGAGCCAGCTGGCAGCCTGCACATACCTGCACAGCTCTGCTGAGAGGCTGTCTCTGTATTTTGGAGCAGGTCAGTCCAGAGCAAAAAATCTGATGGAAGCCAAGGACAGGCCTCCACATCCACAACCACCCCTCCCCTCCCTTCCCTGCCCTCTCAGCAGCACAGTTTGTGCCCAAGCACGGCTCCTTCCCTGGATTTTCCCATCAGACTCAGGCCAGGCTGTTTCAGCAGGCTTTATTGCTGTTTCTTGAGTTTGTTTTTCTTCTTGACTTTTTTTTTTTTTTTTAATTCCCCCCCTCTCCTTGTAATCACCAGTAATTTATTGTCTGTAATTTGGGATTAGCCATATATGGTAAAAGAAGGGGAATCTGGAGAGGTTCCCGTGGCACATGTGCTCGGGGATATCGATTTCTTGACTGTCCCTTTCACCCTACTAAAAACAGATCCTCACTGTGTCACGGGGGACCTGCCAGAGCCGGGGCTTCTCCTTTAGCCCCACCACAGGGCTTGTGCTGGAGGGAGAAATCCCACAAGCCCAGGACTTGAGTGGGGCTTAAACCCTTTCAAAGAGGGAGCACTGGAAGGAACCAGAACAGTTGGGGTGGGGGTATGAGGTGGAATAAACCAGAACTGTAGCCCAGGGCAAACCTTTGAGGGCTTGAACGCTCCCCAGGAGTTGTTTGGTACTGCCCCAAATAAATACCCAGGGCTCAGACCCTGCATCCATAGTCTGCCCTAGTCTGGTGCTGCTGGGCAGGATGGAGGAAGCTGGGGAGCACATGGGGGGATGCCTTGCCTGCCTGGAAAACCTGGAGATTTTTTGGCTGATGGTCTTTTTGTTGCCTTTCAGACTCGAAAGGTCTGTCGAACCCGGCCGAAGTGGAGGCGTTGCGGGAGAAGGTGTACGCGTCGCTAGAGGCTTATTGCAAACACAAATACCCCGACCAGCCCGGGAGGTGAGTCCCCTGGGCCCCTGCAGCCTCACACCCCAGGGAAACCCCTCCCTGCAAAGGGTGCTGCACCCTGGGGCAGGTCTGAGGGATGTCCTCGGGGTCACACCAGCACACAGCTGCTGCGTCCCTTCCTTCAGGGTTTCTCTGTTCCCAGCTCTGCTGGGAGCGAACATTCTCTGGCGGATAAACCCCTCATTTCTACCTGGGAACACCCTCAGGAAATCCCCCTGTGCAGTGCAGAGAGGTCTTTGTTCCCATGGCAGTAAATCCATCCCAGCCAGGACAAGGTGGGCAGACCTGAGGAGCCGCGGCTCCCGCGGCCGCAGCAGCGGGATGAGCACATGTGGGAAGGGGGTATCATTTCCCTTCTGGAAACCACGGAGAGCAAACCACAGCGAAAATAAGACTCACATGGAGTTAATTTTCGGTGGCAGATGAGCATCATTGCTGGGAAGTGAAAGCCTCAATTGATGCTCTTTTCTCCCCTCCCCGCCTCCCCCAATCCAGCTGGGAATGGGAGGGGGAATTAGGAATGCTTTCCTGGACGGCTCCGGAGCTGAGTGGGCGCATTTTCCCAGTTACAGCCTGAAGCTGGCAACTGCCAGTTAAGTTACTGACAGTTTTTTGAGCAAGCAAGTAAAGCATTGGAAACTGCTACTGGTGCGTGGATATTGGGAAAAACAGCCCAAGCAACTGGGATTTGCATCTCACCTGCAGTCCTGGTCTTGTGTGACTGGATAAAAAGAAGGAAGTTCTCACAGCAGTGAATGCAGTGGGCAGATCATGCCTTCAGAATGTTAGACCTCTTTTCCCCCACCTTTGGGTACCAATCTGCTGGCAGATGAAGAAAGATGGGTTGTTTAAGGGGCTTTGGGGGTGCTCTTGGTTGGCTTGTGGCCGGGAGAGTGAGGGTGAAGGTGCCAATGGGTGTGTTTGACTTGTGGTGAGGAGGGGAAGTGAGGGATGAGCACAGTGCATGGAGCAGGGGTGGTTATCTCTCCTCCTCCAGGTGGTTTGTGTGGACCCCAGGCCGACTCTCAAGCCAACTCTTCTTCCAAAAAGCGTTATTAAATTGCATTTCTGAAGCAAATCCAGAGCCAGAGCCTGCACTTTGGCTGTCGTGGTGTTGCAGAAGAGCTGTGCTCACACCTGGAACAGGGAGAGCTGCCTTGGGAGTCATGGCCAGCAGCTCCCCTGGATTGTTCCCTGGTATCCACAGCCAGGTTGTGCTGCCCTTGCACATGCTGCTGCACAGGGGATGGGCTGGGGGTGGGCAGGGGACTGTCACAGGTACAGCCCTGCTCTTCATCACCCAAACCACCACCAAGCTGCCATGCATGACTGAGCACAGTCCCTGAGCCACCAGTCCAGCCCAGTTCCCCAAGGCTCTGCCTCCATGCTCAGTGGTGTGTTAGGGAGTGTTTTAGCTCTGGAAGCTGCACCAGAGGCTCTGGAGTTTAATCTCTCACTGGTTTTGATGGACCTTGGGCTGGGGACCTCTTTGTGTGATCCCCACACCTTTCCTTGGTGACCTTAAAGGATTTGCCTGCTGAGGGATGTCCTGAGAGCTGTGCTTGGGCACTGCTGACCTCACCTTGTGTCCCATGGTGCAGGGCAATCCTGGGATAATCCCAGGTGGCTCGGGAGGGTTAACTCATGGGCTGGGAGTCCAGAGTTGCACAAGAGCTCAACAAAGTTCTCAGGAACTCTCTCCATCCTCGTGGTCTCATGGCACAATGTGATCACCATCTGAGGCTGGAAACAAGTTCTTCCTGTGGTTGAGCAAACTCCTGCTCGAGCCTTCCCCTGCTCCACGCTGTGGGATCACTGGGCTTCCCACCACTTCAGGTGCCTTCCAGTGTGGGGCTTCAGCTGAGTCCCCGGCCAGCAAGAGCTTGGGAGCACCCTGTAAACACCAAAAGGGAACTCCTCTGCAGCAGCAGGGCAGAGAGAGGCATTCCCAGGAAAAACCCATCCATGCTCCCCCCCCTGCAGCCCCTGCTGCTCCACAGGGTGCCTACGTGACACCCAGCAGCCTCAGGGAGTCAGGAATCAGGGCTATTCTCTCCCCTCCCAGCCCCAGCCCTGGCACACTGTGCTCTGGGCTGGTTATCTCACAGTTAAACATATCCGAGGGCTGGAGCCATCATCTGGTTTGGTTTAAAGTGAAACTTCCTGAATGGGATGGTAGGACTGATTTGTTTTTCCTGGCTCTGCTCCCACCGTTCTCGCCAGCTCAGCAAAAAAAAA
>VYXB01003569.1:106901-171069 GCA_013397135.1 Pachyramphus minor | reverse complement strand
CAGTTCTGGGCCCCTCAGTTCAGGAAGGACATTGAGGTGCTGCAGCAGGTCCAGAGAAGAGTGACCAGGCTGGTGAAGGGACTTGAGCACAAGTCCTGTGAGGAGAGGCTGAGGCAGTTGGGGTTGTTCAGTCTGAAGTAAAGGAGGCTCAGGGGTGACCTCATCACTGTCTACAACTACCTGAGAGGAGGTTGTAGCCAGGTGGGGGTTGGTCTCTTCTCCCAGGCAATCAGCAGTAAGACAAGAGGGCACAGGCTTAAGCTCTGCCAGGGGAGGTTTAGGTTAGACATTAGAAAGAAGTTCTTTACAGAGAGAGTGATCAGGCATTGCAATGGCCTGCCCAGAGAGGTGGTGGATTCACCGTCCCTGGAGGATTTTAAGATGAGGCTGGATGTGGCACTGAGTGCCATGATCTAGGAACCACAGTGGTAGTGGATCAAGGGTTGGACCTGATGATCTCAGAGGTCTCTTCCAACCCAGTTAATTCTATGATTCTATGACTCTATGACTGTAGCATAAGAAAGGAAAATAAAATGACAAATTTTTGAGGTTGTACGAAAATGGCTGGTTTACAGAATATTTTTTTCTGCTGGGAGTAGAGAGGTAGCTTCTTCCACCACTAAACTCTTTCTGTCTTTAAATAGCTAAAAATAAAGCCTAATAACACATAGGTGATACCCACAGGTGTCAAATTCAAACAGTGAGTGCACAAATTAAGAAACCAGGTAGGTATTTGCTTGTGAAATTTTCGTGTTATAAATATTTGTGTCTCTCTCCTCACCTTGTGTGTGCATACTGTAAAATGCAAGACCCTTCAATTTCTAGAATACGAAATGAAAAAAAAGGACCAAGTCAATGTTTAAAAAATACTGAGGAAAAGAATGCAATGAGAGATACTGGACACCTACACTTCATTTGCATTATTCATGAGTTGCTATCACACCATCTCTGTCATAACAGTACTCCATGCACAGCTAATAAAATAAACTCCAATTACTTATATAGTATAAATTTTTACAGTTTTCCTAAAGGTAGGATAGCAAGGATGATGCTGTAAATTCTTCTATTCTCCTCTTTTTCTATCTTCTTACAACTTCAATGTCTTTCATTTGTGTTTGCATCGCTTTTGTCTGGTAGGCATGTTAGTACATCTGTTCTGTCATCAGATAACATGCTAATGCCATTGTACTGTCTACTCAAAATGTGAAACCAAGGCAAGACTGGTGAAGAAGACCCTATTTCTAGGGGGAAAAGTACACCAAAAGCTTACTCTCTAAAATAAGGCCTAATGATGAGAAAAAACAGCAGTCACACAAATAGATTAGTTTACAATAGAGGAAAAATTTGTTCCCTTCCCACAGTGCTGCAGGTATCTCATACAATGTAGAATGGCAAAAACATATACAGATGTCCAAGGCACGCTTACCGGATGATTTTTGTTTATTGAATGGCATTTTTACTTCTCTATAAGCAGCAGTTTCTGTACTCTACAGGTTGTGCTTTAAAGTACAGAAGGTGAGTAAAGTTTCTTTTCCCAAGGGAATCAACAATCAGTTCAGGTACCATCCAGCCTTGTCTGATAGGGATGAGCTACAGAAGCAGAGGCCACAGTAAGGACCTCTTCCCACAGGGATATCAGCTTTGCATCAGGAAAGGTTCACAGCACACTCATTGCTCTCCAGCCACAGCACAGGTGGCAGGTCCCTCCTTTCTCCCATCCTGCAGGTGATGTATTCTTGCTTCTCAAACAGGTTTTCCAAGACGTATTGAACTAACCTCCAGCTATCCAGCTGGGATCACTTGAATGCATCTTGTTTTTTCCCGCAAAAATCTGAGTGCAGACTCACTATTCTATGCCTTGTATTTTCATCAATTCTTGTACATTTTTGACCAGCATGTCTGAAATCCCATTTCTGAACACTTGCTTTGCTTGTTACAAGGCGTGATAGGCCTTCTGCTCTAGGTAGGCTAAGCTGATTTTTAATTTGGTGGAGTGCCTGATAATCTCCAGTCTGAGAAAGAGACAACAGCTTTGCATGCTTTAATCCTCAAATCAAGACAAATTTAATTTCATTTCTAAACACAAGACAAAGTAACTTACACAGAAACTGAGCTGGTTTTGTGCTAAATTTTATGTTTTAATCAGAAAAATGAACAAGCAAGGCTTCAAAAAAAGGCTAGACAATTATATATCCAGAAAGTTTGTCAGGCAAGAGCTGCATACTGCTATGTTTCAGAAAATCAATACCTATACTTTATATAGTTCTAAAAGTATCCTGTTTACTTCTACAGTGATAACATAATTTTGTCTGGAACATAAACCTGATAGCTATCATTAAAGTTTAATAGATAAAAAAATACAGATTTTTCCCTTGCTTTGTCCTTTGCTGTTCTTCAAGTAGTTAAAAGGCATCACACTGTACGGCTTAAAATGCACTCATTTATTTTTATCTGACAAAGATGGTAAAGTATTTCATCTGAGAGCTAAATCTAAAAGCTGCAGTGAATGTATTTAGGATAGAACAGAACAGAAGGGGTGTATATGAAATAGATTGGGTGAAACCCTGAATCCTGCGGCAAAATCACCATTGATTTCATAGAGTCAAGAACTTGCCTTTCAATCACAGCACAAAGACAGCTGACACTGCACAATTTTCACAGGGGGACAAAAGATTAAAAACTCAATATTCAGGATACAGTCAAGTTTAGATTCAGTTGAACTCCAAGTTGACATTCAGAACATGGTTTACTCAGGAGAGGAAAATTACAGATGTGACAGAATTTAAGAGTGGTGTGAAGAATGGTCAAATGTAGTCTCCCTTAAAATCGAAATGCCAGTCTTTCTCTTTAATTTGAAGTACAAAAAAACTTCTGTATAATTTTCACAGGCTATAATAATTTAAGGATGATCTTCCAGTCGGGTCAGTTGCAATTTTCTGAAATACTTATCATGCCATAAGGATAACAACAATTGGGAATGAGAGAGAACCAAGGGAAAAATATAGAGCAATAACAGTGTGCACCAGAGTTCATTTTGGACAATCTGAGTGCATCCTAATGTGTTTGTTTCCACAGTGCTACACTGCTTAACGTTAAAAATTTGAATATGCAAGAAATAACAGAAAAATACGTGTCTTATATGCCTTCTAAAGCAACAGACTGAAGAAGAAATAGTAAATTCTTTTGATGGAAAGTGCCCTGGACATACGATGGAGCTTAAAGCATAGGAAAGGATGTAAATCCTTCAGAGTAGCAAATACATTGAAGTTCCAGCTGACATAAATTACAAAGGTCTATTGACTTCTATGGTGGTCTGTGATCTTGAATAAGTATTTCATTGTCTTCTGGAGGGGATCTGATGACGTCTGGAATAGCAGCCCCTCACTTTGTGCTCTGCAGAACACTGGCTTTTTTGAGCATCCTGCCAATGAAATGGAGAAAGCTGTCTGAATATTGATAATAGTTATGCAGAAAATTACTTTCTTAAATTAAAAATGGCCTCACAATGAAAATAAGTTTTTTGCAAAAACAAGGTTATGGTTAAGGTAGCTTTTTACTTATACCCTTAATGTTATGGCACAATTACTAGCACTTACACACTTCCAGATGAATCATGAGACACTTAAAAAAATATTATATGGGAGAAGTTGATAGATTTTTTATCAGAAGTAGGGAAAGTTAATTTATTTGGAACTGAGTAGAATAGAAATAATCCTGCAGTTTCAAAATGATTTTCAGCTCCCAGTAAGTGTAACATTACATACCAGTGAGGGCATGTTCATTGAGGACTGATCCTCGTGACTTAATAATGCACCTATTAACTATAAGCACATAAATTTCACTGCAATTGCAGTTAAAATCAAACCCATGCCTCGCTGCTTGGTGGAACAAGGGCCTAGGGCTAACTGGATCATCATCATGGTATTTGCAATATTCTTAGAGGAGCCGTCAGAGCCAGCAGCTGGTGAAGAGCAGAGAGCAGCAGCTCAGCTTACAACCAACATGCCTGAATGTCAGACAAGGTCTTTGAGAAGCAAGGAAGATGCTGGCTGGGAAAAAGGAAAGCCATCTCCACAGCATTTATCTGAGAGCAAGGGACTGGGGGAGGAGTGGGAATTAGATGCACTTGTACATAATGCAGGAAGAAGAAAAAGTACAGAGATTTCTTCAGAGTATTGGAATTAACCTTC
Source organism: Pachyramphus minor (assembly GCA_013397135.1). Lineage (NCBI taxonomy): Eukaryota > Metazoa > Chordata > Aves > Passeriformes > Tyrannidae > Pachyramphus > Pachyramphus minor. The sequence goes on along the minus strand of VYXB01003569.1, from coordinate 166,879 downwards.
AGGTCTAATGTTCACGTAGCTTTGAAATCACACTGAGCTTGGCATGTTTGAGGAAACAGTTGCCATAAAAAAATATAAAGTTTTGCCATAACAAATAATATTTTCCTTGTATTTTCTGTAAAATCGACAGCACTATTTTAAAATACCAGTAAGCACAGTGAAAACCTGTTTTACCTGGGGAGTTAAGTGTTAGTTTTATGCTACAGAGATAGTTCGTCATCCTTCAGGATTTAGAAAAGTGAAACAATTTTGTACAGATTATTGACACCATTTTCATTTATTTGCATATGTAAATATAGTCACATGTACAAATGCTTGTGGTGTTGGGCACTTAAAAGATAACTACCCATAAAAATAGGTTGAGAGGTGGGTTCAAATCTAATTCTACAAGGGTGGTGAACATTTCATTGCATATTTCGAAGACTGATTTTTGAAGCAATTTCCAGCAGTCAACCCTTTTGCTCCTTTATATTTTTCTTAAATGAAATGGGCTGTTCTTCTCTTTCAGCACTGTAATTATCATTAGCCTCAGAAATTACTTTGCAATTCATAAAAGTCTGAATTCTTCAGGTCTATTGAGCTAAACCTTAATATAAACAAACACTTATTGCAAACTCATTCCATGGTAATTAATAGCCTATTTATTTCTGTTTAATATCTGACATATGTCTGTAATGGGCAAGTTTCTGTTCTCATTGTTGTCTTCCTACTGCTCAAACTTGCACACTGGAAAGTTAACAGTCAGCATTGATTTATTGCAAAATAAAAGCAATCTGCAGTAACTATTTTACAGCCTTTAGTCTGAATCTCCCAAAAGCAACAGACATGGTCTTTCTTTAGATTTTGGACAGATAGAAATCTCACTACGTTTCTCAGGCCATTTAAATTTCTGAAGCTCAAAAGGTTAAAGCAGAAGAGAAGTGTGTTTCCTGCCAGAACACAGCTCAGAGAGGTTGCTTGCAGCTGCAGCAAAATATTCAGTAGGTGTTTTCATGAATGGTCATGAAAAGGGAGGGACAATTATTCTACAGTTTCCCCAGAGTAACTGAATAATCCTCCAGGGAAGCAATGCCTCAGTAATCCTGCAGTGTATGAGTCAGCATCAGAGCGTGGGAGAATTGTTTTCTTTTCCACAGCTCACCACAGAAATTGGAAAATTTGGAAAATTTGCAACATTATCAGATTTACAAATGCAAACTTCTGTAGGATTTTTTTTTTTTTGTTTAAATTTTCCATCTCTAGGTATGGACCCTTTTGCAGTAAGTTAGTCTTAAAAGGATATACGTACTGAACCTGCCATTATAACTTTTACTGTGCATTAGGAATGGAAAAGGGAAATATAATTTATTTCATCTGCTCTGTACTGAGAGGGCAATAAAAATGAGTTTGAAGAAGACTGTAATGCAGTCTACTTAGTTTCAAGAACTTTTCTCAAATATATGGTATAAACACTGTCCCTGAAAGCATTCTTAGGTTAAGGAAAGAAGCAGCGTGGATGTAACAGACCACCAACACTTAAGTCTTTTCTCTGGTGCTCTGAGCATGCACAGTCATGAACCACCGTGCCTAAGTGACTCAACAGGATTTTTACCCACAGCAGGTACTGTCCTAGGTTTGCATCTGAAGAAAATGGAACATAAAATAGTTACCTGAATTGTCCTACATATATCAGCTAGTCAGTGGCAGATCTGGACGTTAAACTTTGACCTTCTGAATCCTAACCCTTTGCTTATCAATCAAGACAGTTTCCATCCAACCTGTCCTTTGGCACATAGTATCTGCTAACTGCTCAGAACTTTCCCAGAAGAGTTACAGGAAATGCTGCAGGAACTGTGACAGAGCAACATATTTGCTTCTTAGTATGTGCTGTCTGATTATTTATATTGATGACTAATTTCAATTCTAGTAGGATATGTATCTTGAACTCCTTATGTCTGCACCATATTACATTGGTATGTAACAGCATTGCTGCATTAAGGCATTCTATCCATCACTAAATTATGCATGCAGGCAGTAGCTTTTCTGATTAGCTATACACAGATACAGGTTGAATTACAAAGGAAAGCTTCCTCCATATATATAGTTAGGGATGACTTTATTAGTGCTATGTACACTGGAAAAGAAAGGAATTTCAGAAGGAAACATCTTTTTTTTTCTGGAAAATGGCATTATATGAAATCAGAACTAGTGTTGTGAACAACCATGAGGAATTATTTAGAAAGTTATTCCACTTTCTGTTTATCAATTCACCAGGTCTGTCTTTTATAGGACTTCATCATGTGAACCACCTGAGACTTACAAATAGTGTATCCTCACACTATGAAGATTAGTTCTCACTCTCTTCACATTTCTTTAAAAATTCATTTTAATATATCTTGCAAAACTTTCTTCTCCATAAAAGCAGGCTTTTGGATTTTGAAGACATGTCCATCCATGTGTATGTGTCAGATCAAGGATTCTATGAAGCAATAGCTGGCAAAGCTCAAGGTTTCATTAGCGCTAGAGCCAAATAAGAATTTTCCAAGTGTTTTTCTTACTAGCCATATACAACCTTTCCTGCATTCTGTGCTGTTTGCCTCTATCATGATTTGAAATATACCACAGGAATACAGCATACACAGGCCAAATATTAAATGAAAACCATACACTATACCAGTATCACTGAGAATGACAACTTGAAAAGAAACTGTTTAGGTATCAGCAATGGAAGTGCATTTCCTTGATGGTTAAAGCTCTTGACTAAAAACAATTTGGAAAATTGCATTCTGGTGAGAACAAGAAATTTCCCATAGGAATAATGTTCTTAACAACAATAGTAAGGTTTCTATAGGAATTTCTAAAACTTTGGTCTTTAAACCTTCCCCCTATCTTTTTCAGCTTTGTTTTTCAAAGCAGCAATGGAATTCTAAAATTATATATTGAAAATGAGTAAAAGGTACATTTCTTACCGAAACTTGAATGCGGTAAATATTACTGTATTTCAAAGTTTCCGCATGAGGAAAACAGGACTGAAAGAAATGCAGCCTATCCAAAACATCCCAGAGACACAAACTGGGACTTTTATAAGGCGTAGGCTCTCTTAGGCCCACAGAGTTGTCTGATTGAGGCTAGACATGAGTCAATTGCTCAGCATATCAGCAGCATATCAGCTGCTGACTGAGGACAGATCATTAAGTACTGATCCCAGGAGTTTCACTGAAGATACTGTTGTTTACTAGAACTGCTTAAAGCTCAGTGTTCCGTGTGTTGAATACGATGTTTAATGATATTCAGGATCTGTAACATTTTTACTTGCATGGGTAAGCCTTTTTCTTTTCTTTAGCAGTTGAGGAGTCAGGAAGTTACTTAAAGATAAAACAATATTGTAAAATAAATAATAACATATAATGTGCTTCCATAAATAATTTTGTCTATCAAGATATTGCACGTGGTTGCTGTCACGTAATCTAGAGCTTTGACAATATATTTCACTGGGTTTACTTCTCATTCCAGAACAGTAAACGATTCCTGTTTTGAGCCTAAGATCAAAATTTGATACATTTCATATTTTGGGATTACTTCTGCCATCCATGCTTGTGTTTCTACCTTCATGTTTGCCCTTGTATCATAAGTATTGTCATCTGGATAGAGGTATAAATGGTCACCTGGATATGGACAAATGTCTGTTTGGCACAACCGTTGAATTCAAACTTGTGAACTAGATTCAATAGTTCTTTCTCCCTCCTGCTATTTGGACTCGTTTGGATCAGAAGCATTAAAGAGCAGTGCCAGTTGGTGGGGGAACAACATGCAAAGAATCAAATCCTAATGAACTTGCAGTTAATAAACCTTTTGATATTTTCTTTAAATTATCTTTTCATTTTTATCCTAGATCATGTTTATTGCAAGGCTGGTTTTGTTTTTTGTTTTTTAATTAATTTTATCTGAGAAAGTAAAGAGTCATACAGATACTGTTCAGCTCCATGTGCTATATTGGGATGCCACAGAGGATGGCCTATTTTTCACATAACAGCAACGTGTTTTTTGGGCCTTCCTAGGCTTTATTTTCAATTCTGTTGTTTCCCCTCTGTAACAGCAAAGACTATATTGTTGTGTGGAACGCCACAGGGGTATAACAAGAAGATTTTTATTAAATCATAGTGATGTATATACAGAAAACAAAATTCTGCCAGACGGTAAATCTCATTCTTAAAGTCTACAGTACATTATTAGACTTGTAGAACACATGAGCTAGGCAAGATCTATTGAACCATGTTAAATTATCTTACAAAACAACTGATTACAAAATATTCCTTCCACTTTCAGGGAAAAATATTCATAGTTGATTTTTAACTGAATAGTGGGTTTGATTTTAAAATATATCACATTCATTGGCTAGCAGTAAGGTGGCCTCATGAACCCTAGAGCATATTTAACAATAAGTTAAAAAAATAACAATAGGATTTCTGTGTACTGTGTTTTTCATTGACTAAGGTTCCTCCTATTTCTAGATAGCCATTACTTATTGACTGAGAGCAAAACGATTAAGCAGGCATGAAAACACACTTAAGCCTTTTTATTTTCAGTAAGTTTTCAACTTCTCTTTGCCTCCCGCCAGAAAATACAGGTAATTCAGGTAGTTTTCACACTATGCACTTGCATTATTCCTCTTGGTTGCATTGCTTTTCTAGAATAACATAGAGACTTTTTGAATTTTTTTCTTTTAACTTAAAAAAACCCAAGACATTTTTGCATAAGAACAGAATCTTATCGTTCTAATTCTGGAATTAATTTTCTCTCTTCTCCTGTGTTTTTACAATACCACCCTGAGAGAGAGAAAAATGGGAGACCAAAGAAAACATAACGAATTCTAAAAAATATTGATTAAAATATTGAAGGTACAGGTTCCCTCCAATTAAAATCACAATGTATATATGTTCATGGTAAACAATTCTGTATCACTGCAGATTCTGGAAACAGAAATGGATTCTTCCTGAAATCTCTGAGGTAGTGAAGGTCTGAAATATTTTTTGTCCTTAAAAAAGTTTCTATTTGTGAAGATGACTAATGATCTCTCATGGGACTATATATTGGAACAATTTTCTTTAGGTTACCCCAAGCAGGAGGACAGAAGATGATGCCTCTGGTATCAATGTATCAATTTTCTTTATGAATAAATAAGTTGAAAGTATCCTGGTATTCAACCAGCCTTAATAAAAGTTTTGCAACAATAAAATTTATCCCCTGATTTTTATAATACTTCATGCTGAGTAATTTCTAGCACAGTGGGAAGCTACATTCTTACAAGAGAAGAGCAAGTCTGTTCTAGAAAGAAAAATTAAGCACATGGACATGCCCTGCATATTTACACTGGTTTCTATTTTTCCTTAGACTACAAAGTTAAATGATTAACACTTTCACTTAAAGGCTAATCAATGAAATGACTCAATGAGTATGAAAGACATTTTTTAAGAGAAAGGCAAGAAACCCTTACACACTGTAGCCAAGCAAGCAAATCGTACTCTAGATAGTATTCACAGGATCTGACAATGATGTGGGAGTTAATTATGCCTTCTACTTGATCCCAGTAACATGAAAAATGTTTTTCTCCCTTCCGTTGCTATAAAATGTTACTGTAAAGAAGATGATTATAAGTAATTCTTCAGGGCCAGTGAGATAGGAACAAACATAAATTACCTTAAATTAAACCAAAGGTTTATCTTTGGCCATTAAAGCACTGAAACTGTTCTATGGAAGTAGTGAGGTCTCCTTCCCCAGAGGTTTTTTAGGATGGGTGAGACAAACATCTGTCAGAATTATGTTAGTGTAGACCATTAACCAGCTTCATCTTAGGAATGGAGCAGATGGTCTTCCAAGGTTCTGTATTTCTGCTCTTCTGAGAATCTTACCAACTTTACCTCCAGCTGGATCTCTTCCTGTTACGCTTCTCCTAGCATGATTTTTTTTCTTGATGTACAAACTTCACGTTTATAATACCGTGAGTGTATAGGGATTCAACAGGCTTCCTGCTATTTGAGTATTCTTCTTACTGCTGCATTTCTGGAGACAAATTTTCAGTGCCTTTCTCTAAATGCATGCAACAAGTCTGAGCAGAGAAGCAGAGATAAAGCCAAAGTAAGCAGCAACTTAGAACCCTGCTGTCCAGTACAAGTACTGACTCCTCTGTCCTGGCTGTGCTCCTACTGACAAAACCAGTGGCTTTCTCCTGCCAGATATCCCATCCCTTTCTTTGGCAGCAGGATCAAAAAAAAGATGTGCTATTTTCAGAGTTTCTCCTGTAATACAATCATGACAGAATGTGAAACTGCTAGTTAAACTCCTCAAGGCGTTTCGGGAAAGGTTCTTGGAAACGTTAGTGTTTCTTAGACGTTACATGCTACAGTGGCTCCTCCTAGTACAGTTTGGTACAGTCTGAGGGGTGCCTGCAGGAACTACTATCAGGCTGCCTCACACAGGTTAGTAGGGACAGGCCTACATGTCTGCCCTATCTCATAACACCTGCCTTACAATGAAGGTGCAGGCAATGACAGCTCAAGGCAATCTGTAATACTTTCATGGAGAGATGACACCAGGGATGCTTGTTTGCCATCTGCACACAATTCCTGGCATGTCATTGCAATTCTGAGCATAAGAAAGCTTAAAGATTTAGAACTCACAGTCTGAAAAGTACAGAAGAAATTAATTGGGACTTCGGCTTTAGAAGTCTTTGCTACTTTAGTATTCGAAATGTAACATTTTGCTTTGTCTTATTTTAGAGTTGTCCAAGTCTGGNAGAAGTCTTTGCTACTTTAGTATTGCTTTGTCTTATTTTAGAGGTGTCCAAGTCTGCAGTCACTTATGTGCTCATTAGCAAAGTCTCTAAAGTTTTACTTATGACTATGCTGGAAATGCCTCATTTTTAAAGACATCCAATATTCAGGAGCCAGCTGATACATAGCTCCCTCAGTCTTTGCAGATGAGGTTCTCTCCATCTCCCTTGTTCAACTGAGAGGCATTCTAGACCACATCTATCAGAAAAGGCCCTGCACAAAATAGAGGCTGCTGGTAGTTGCAGTACTTCAAATCTCTAATGACCTTTGACAGTACAAGCCTTCACAGAAGGTGGAACAAGCCCCAGAATACATTTTCTGAGAGAGTATCTGACAGTAGGCTGGAGTGGAATTATCTTAACTTCCATTTTCCAGGAAATAATCAAATATTCATTGGGTCAGAGAAAGAAAAGAAAAACAATATGAGACTGAACACACAGGGACTAGGCCTTAGGGTTCTTTTGGAATAGAATATTTGTTTTCAAATATTAAATTTTTAATTGGAAGAGATAGCAGAAAGTGAAATTCTTCTCTTCTCCCAGATGAGAATTATAAGAAAACACTGAGCTATGGTGACATGTTCACTCATGGATTTTTTTTCTAGGTCACAATGAATATTTAACATGTCTGTGAGGATGCATATACCTTCCACTAGAGTGACCCAGAAGAATCTTCTCTTTTCCACCTCAGAGCTCAGTAATTTGAGGGTGGAAAAAGCAGGTTCAACCTCCTTATAGCGCAGGAATAACTAATTCCAATTGTAGTTTTTTGCACAGATACTCAGATAAGTCCATCTATGGAAAAGACCCACCGCTAAGGCCATACTTGGTGAGAAGGACTGGCAAAAGGGACTCACACCAAGGTAAAGTCTGGTGGTTTGAAACCAATATGGGAGTAGGGGACTCCACATAGGCTGTGTGATGTGATCTAAATCTTACCAGTTTCTGTTGGCTAACATGTGCCACCCGCTTCTGTTGACTTGCTGAATTTGGGGGAACCACATGCTTAGAGCCTCTATTTTTGCTTGCATTGCACGTGAAGCAATACATGGCATTAGCTACATAACTCAGGGCTGAGGTATCCTGACAGTTGGCTTCTTTAATAGCGAGTTAAAACTTTCTTGTGAGCCAAGATCTGGATTTCACATTTTCAGTCTCCACTGCAGATGACTGTATTTCAGGAAGGAAAGACAGAAAAATAGTTGCTATTTTATACTGTTACTAAGAAGTCAAATTTTCTGGACATCCTCCAGAGGTGAGTGTTAGCTCAGTGGGTCAGTTGCCAAGAAAACTCTGCTTCTTGTACATACAAGTACGTATTACCCTCATGATTCATGATTCATTCTATTTAAATGGATGTAGCTGTCACAAGAGATTATGGCCAGACTTGAGCTGCCTTTCAGGTAACACGAATTCACGGACCTGCAATGGGAGCTGGGAGCTGGTATTTACAATCTAGTCAAATAAGACTTAGACAGCAATTAAGTTTCAGGTGAGTCCTCTAAGGGAATGTTATATGCAACTGAAGTAATTCTGAAGTCATTCAAGGTGGTAATTTCAGGGTTATGTGTAGAAGAATTTTCTCAACAGTCACAAAATTGTGTGTCCATAAATGGACCACAAGTTCACATTGGAAGTGACTGTGTGCAGTTATGAACATGAAAGGAACTCTTTCCTAGCTATGAGTCTTTGAGTATTTAGACTCAGAGCTAGACAATTGCACTGTTTATTAGCTTTTCAGAAGATGAAACAAACATGTTATTGTAAAAAAAAAAAAAATATTGAAAGAAAACTTTTGTTTAAGCAAACTCATTCAGAAAATGAGCTTGAACAAAGCATTTCAGCTGTTCACAACTGAAAGTGATTCAGTACCATATGAAAATATTGTATGAAAGAGAAGAATATTGTCTTTAACTGGTCCTCCATCATGCCATTTCTGACTCCTCTCCTGAGTTTGAGAAATAGTCGGCATCAGCAGTGAATCATCCGTGCTGCACACAGCCCTTTTTGGCAAACTGCAAACAGCCATCTCCTGGGACTCTGCTCCAGTTTGCACGTTTATCCCTACTGGAGGCCCTAGCTAAAATAAGGAACACTACATCTGCAATGTGCATTTATTCTGCTTCTTCACAAAATAAATGTAGATGGATATAAAATAATCTTTGAGGGGAGGAAAGCAGGATGTTTGGAGAATATCTGAAGAATCTTTAAAACTTTCTGAAGGCTGGTGAAGAGCATGAGGCAAAAGTGTGGTCAGCAGAGGAGTTTATATGGAAACTTGCTGGACTCCTTGAAGGAAACACAAAAGGATTTATGTAGTCAAAGGTTATATTAAGGGTAAACCCAGCCTAGTAGTGTTTATTCCTCACTTCTAATTTGGGTGGTTTACTCAGTTGTCATGTATGTCAAATAAGAAAGTTTATCCATACTTCATTTTCTATTATTCAGTTGTTTGCGAAGTCACTAACTTTTCATTGTTTATTTCTTAAAGATATTGAATTCATCCTGGGACTAGAAGCTGACATTCTAGGAATTTTCTAGTATAAAATATGCCAGCTACTAAGTGAAGTAATTGTATTGGAAAAAAAAGTCAAATTTTCTAAGAGACTGTGGAGCAGTGTGCAGCTAAATCCGGCCAAGAACTGAATGCTTGCATTTTCCATTGATGTCAGCTCTCAGGACATCATCTTATAAATGCGAAGCTGTCTGAAGAAGTATTGCAGTCTGACAATGAGTGGGTAGATCTAAAATAGCTTAAAAAATTAATGACATAAGAAAACACATAGCCTGAAAGGATGATGTGTTTTTATGTGTCTTGATACTTTGCTGTGTATTCAGAGCCACTCTAAGTGTATTGGCTGTTTTTGCAATGTTTATAACAAAACAAAGTTCTGCTTCATTAATCCTATAACCCAGAATTATTTTAATTGTACTGTTAGGCAGGTAATTTTGAGGTTCTTTGTCCTTTTAAAAGTCCTAATAAATGGATAGTCAGTGCAAGCCCATCTCTAATCCCTCTTCTGTGTCTGAGATTATAGCCCTTCCAGTATCTAAAGGGGACCTACAAGAGAGCTGGAGAGGAATTGTATACAAGTGCATGTAGTGACAGGACAAGAGGGAATGGCTTCAAAATTAGAGAGTAGGTTTAGATTAGATATTAGGAAGAAATTCTTTACTGTGAGAGTGGTGAGACACTGGCACAGGTTGCTCAGAAAAACTGTGAATGTCCTATCCCTGAAAATGTTCAAGGCCAGGTTGGAGGGGACCCTGAGCAACCTGGTCTAGTGTAAAGTGTCCCCACACATGGCAGAGGGCTGGAACTTGATAATCTTCAAGGTTCTTTAGAACCCTAACTGCTCTATGATTCTCTGACCTAGAGGGATGGAATGACATTAATTCTGTCTGTTCCCTTCTTGACAGGCTGTTTCTATCTCTCCTACAACAGAAGACACTGGACTTTGAACTGCCAACTCTATCTAAAACCTAAATATGAAATCTTTGCTGTTACCTGGAATCAGTTCATTCACTAAGCGAAAGTCACCTTGAATGTCTTTCATTCCCTCAAAAATGCATTTGATTTCCTAATTCAGTGATTATTGCTTGTAATAACATCAAGGGAAACACACAAGAAGACGACAAGTGTTAATGATGGCCCACAAGAGGAGGTTTCCAGCAGCACTTTGATCAAAAGAATCCAAGTCAGCTCTCATTTAAGATGAGGAATAAATTGTGGCACTCTTTTTAGCAATTGCAGCTTGTGACTCACTTGCGCAAAGCAGTGCTTCCTCTGAGATATCTTTCTGTTTAACCCAGCAATAGAACTAGCTCAGGAAGTAAAGAGCAGCAGGATGCAGGGAATTAACAGCTATGAAAAATTTCACACTTTATGAAACTTTTTAAAATAATAAACTAAAGCACTAAAAAGACATAGGTTTCACTTTGGTCAATTTTATTTTTTTTTAAGAGGCTTCTGGTTTTCCTTAATTTCTTCTCCAAATGAAATTCACAATACAGACATTTTTTCAGTTTGTTGTAGGTTGACAAAAATGTGCTGACTTACTAGCTAGTTTGCCCTAGTGATCATTTTTTTTCATTCTGTGGAGGGTTCAAACCTTTTGTTCCCTAAAGGAAGGACTGCGGATCAGCTGAGATGAGATGTTCTCATGGAAACATTCAAATATGCAATTATTATCTGATATGTCCTTACATATTCTTAGAGCTCAGTAAGTCATATGTTACTCTGTTCTCCTGTGGAAAGCCTATAATTTTCCCTTTCCCTATTTCGTGGGGGGACTCTAAGAAGTCAGTTGAAATATGTGCAAAAGGTGTGGCCAATTTAGGACAAAAAGAGGGATGAGATAAGATGCTTTGTAATTTATACATTGCTGAGTGGATGTAAATTACACTGGATGGCTACATCCTCTGAGTTTCTGGTAGCCAACCTTCCAAACAAAATCCAGCTACTTCATAATTGTCTAGAGAAAAGCAGCTACAGCCTCCCTGGCCTCTTTCATCTGTTGAGGGGTTAGGCCCTTGAAATTGAAACCTTTCAGAATCCCTGAAACCTTTTGTATTTATGTGAAAGAAGGAGGGGGAAGAGGAAGCCAGATATGCAACCAAGCTTTGCCAATTATGTATCTTATTCTTTGCACCATTTTACTGCTTTAAAAAGTGGTAACTGTGTCTATATTTTTTTGTGAAATACATAATTTGAAGTCAAGAACATATAAACTGAAGATATAATAAGATTTAGGTGGCCTAATCTAAACATTTCTTCAAGAAATACTCCATACCTTGAATATAATTTGAGTCTTCTGGTTTGTACAATAGATATTACAAAAGGCAACTGATCACACTGATCATCACTAGACTCTAAAACTCTAGAGGATCTTTGCCATAAGACTGACAACCAAAAAATTTCAACAAGAAAACTTTTCAAAGATAATATTTTACAGATATCTCATGAAGGACTATCAAACCAGAAGAATATCCCCATGTTGGCAATAAACTTTGAGCTATAAATTATTATCCAGACTGCAAACAGGACAATTTTACTAGGGAAACTAATTTTGGTGGGTTTGCACCGTTAGTGCCTGACAGTTGCATGATAACAGGACTCTTTATAAATCCTCTTATTAACTGCTTCATGAAGTTAGTGATAGTACTTCGCAATATATTTACCTTATTTCACATCACCTATCTTCTAAGAACTTTTTTTTCTGGACAGGAAAAACCCTACAACAACTTATAGAAGTGTGTTTGAAAAGTAGCTCCTAATCTTGCTTTTTAAGTGCACTTCCAAGTTCCACTGAATACAGACGGATACGATCAGAGTATCTTTTTGTTTTTTTGTAAAATGTCTATGGAGATATGCACAGTGAATGCAACATGACAGTGAGACCACAGTGGTTTATTCTGCTGAGAGAATCAACTTGGTGTTCTAAGTAGCTATTGGGGAAAAATCTGATTAAAAACGATTGCAAAAATATTTTTTACAATGGAAATATTTTTTCAATTTCCACTGCAGAAGAAATATCTCCAATAATATTTGTTGAAAAGTTGTTACCATGAAACTATACAGGCTTTGAAGCAAAAAACCCCAAAACTCTGTGGCTTGGCTTACAGAGCTATGCAAGGAAAAAGAATGTACAAGGCACACTTACCCTCTGTTCTGTCTGTGCCTCTGAGAGGTGACAGCCCACATGTGAAAGAGGCTTCTTAGAAAAGTTAACTTCCAGTCCTGTTCAAAAGGAGCAAGAAGGTTGTTGACCCTTGACTGCAATCATCCCCATTGCCCCATGGCTAGGCTGAAGTGGATATTGTATGCCAGCAGGAGCTGGCCTGGGAAAAAACTCTCCTCAGACAGCTCAGCAATACCAGGATTTGGTAAACTCTTGTCTGTGACCATGTCCATAATCTACATGCTGCTCCCAGAGGTGGGTGCAGTAGGTTCAGGAGTAACAGATTTGGAAGGGGCTGTTCAGGTGATAGAGAAGGGGACCGGTAGTGGGGCAGCGGCTCAATAGGAAAGAATAAAGACTGATCCGTACACAGAGGCTGAAGAGTGAATGTCCAGCTCCCAGAAGAGGGATATTCTTAGTCTACACCTGGTGCCCTTCCTGTTGGGTTAAGGATTACCTACAGATTGGTTTACTACTCTGCTTTGAAGGTGAACTTTCCAGCCACTAAAAACACGGTTTTAGTGTGAGGCCATATAGAGTGGGAGAGTTCATCTGTTTTAGACAGTATGCCTTGAGGTTGTTCACATGGTGGAGAGGTCCTCATGTGAATTTACCTTTTCCATTACTTCTCAGTGAACTGCCTCTACATTAGAGGCCTTCCTCAGTGAAACTGACAATGAAAATGGATTTCTTGAAAAAAAATTTGTTTATTTGGTCTTTTTCTCAAACACAGACCTTTGCTTTTGTCTTGGAAATCTCTATTAATTGCTTGTCTTAAACATATGCGCACTCTCAGAGATACTGCTCCCCTTCCCCCTTATCAGACTGTAAACTTTCTTTAACCCAGCCCTTCTCATTCACTAAAGTGTCTCTTTGACCTGAGCTGTAAAGCAGCTGACCTTTCCACTTCCCTCATTCATATTCACTTCTTTCAAGATATCTACATGACACAGGCCATTTTTATGGGTGAATAAAAAAAGCAATCAGACTTAACTATGTAACATTAACACCTATTAAAAGCCCTTAACATCTGCAAAGTGTTATAGCTTATGTAATATATGACACCAGAGAGCACCTCTGACAGCCTAAGCATCTAGGCTTACAGGGAACTGGGACAGCAGCCATCCTCACCTCTGGCTAGGTAAAAACTAAGGGGTGGAAACATGCAGAATTGTGACAAGTATTCCTCCTAAAGAAACAAACTTAAAAAAAAAAAGTAAGCAAAGCATCCCACCCTCTCTGTACTTGTGTACTGTAAACTTTGTCCCTTGGTACAATAAAGAAACCCAGGGGAACATAATTACATTTAGTTTCCTTACAGTCCCCCCAGATGGATACCTGTGGATAGAGTGCAATCCTATCTTCCGAGCAGGAAACATATCTTGAAGTTTTATATCACGTCAAGCTTAATGGACCTCTAATACTGCCTGCTGCTTTGGGAAGAGTTTTGGAAAGGGCTTTATTCCTTCACTGCCATATAACCCTTAGACAAACACTTACTACTTCTAAAAAAAGCATTGAAAATGTCTGTTTTGTGACTGAAATACACTTGTTTTGCACACACACACATATATATAGTAGTAAATACAGAAGAAAAGAGAAGAAGCTATTCAAATACCTTTCATTTTGAGCAATATCAAATTTGCTGCTACAAGCCGCTATACAACACGCAGTTTCCTACATTTCCCACAGAAAAAACCATAGCATGATATAGGCATTAGTTCTTCTTTTGGCATTTGATACTTGGTGCCACCATATGTTGATCCTGCCTGCTCAGACTTGTATCCTTCATCTAATATTACCTTTTTTCCCTGGTGTTGCTTTGGTAGAAGATGAAAGATCTTAGTGCAGTGTCTTCTTGCATTTGTGCTGCCAGGCTCTGTTTGCTGCAAGAGCATCATTATACATCTCATTAAACAGTCAAGGTCAAACCAGCAACTAAGATCTCCTGTATGTGGTTCCCTGTGGGTGGTTAAGTAAATGAAGAACTCAATAAATATTTGATGTCTTCTGAGAGATGAGAAGTAGCTTTTTTTGTTCTTACAGAAGGTCCTTGGCAAGTACCAATATTTAATGGAACAGTCAGCCTGCAATATATGTTGAAAGACAATTGTCTTGCATGATGAAGCTACAATATTGGCAGACCTTCATTTTTGTTCATGTGATTTATGGTTCCTGATTTGTGAATTCAGCTCTCATGGCTGAGCATCACCTGCTGTTAGCACTTGTATCACTAATGAGTAATACCTGCAAAGAGCTGCAGACCTTTCTGCAAAGACGTGTCCATGGTTATGACATTCCCCTTCTATCCTCAAGGGACTCAACAGGACCAATTAGTTACTTGTGAAATCCCTTGAGGGAATTCTCAGGTAGCAGAGACCTGGCAAAATCATCTCATTGCTACCAAGTGACATCATTTTCTCTGAGTAGAAGCCACTGTGCCCATGCCCAAGGAGTGACTGTGCCTGGAGTCTTGCCATATATTAATGTCTCTTGGTGTTATATTTCCCAAAAGGATTAATTGTCTGGTGAAAAAAACCTGGAACCATTTGGGACTCTCTGTTTAATCAACCATGTGTTAACGAAGTGAAATGGCAGTATACAGTCATCTGGATTTTTCTAGGGGGGTGTTCCCACATTCTCCCACAAAATGCTTTGCGCAGTCTCACAGATTGGATCTCATAGATCAGTGCGTTTTGACCATATCAAAACAAATCCTAGTCCAGGATCCGGGCTAGAGATTAGTTTATATTGTGTAATAGTTGGTCAACAGAGCTGTGCCACATCTGCTTTTGTTCTGCCTAATGGAAGGTGGCAAGGTATGGCTCATACTACGTGCACAAAAAGCTTAGGTAGAATCAGTCTCAAGAAAGGAAATGACTTCCCTTTCACCCTTCCCAACTCCCAAAGAAAATGGGTGTAGAGGGTCTGTTGACTGGCAGATTACCTCAGGATAGCTGTCTTTAGAATGTAAATGTTCTGCACTTCAAAACAGGACAAAAGAAGCTAATTTGATTGTGAGGCTGAATTTTGTAGAGACCGCCTAAAGGAGATAATAGGCTTCCCGAGGTCAATCAAAAGAATAATTAAAACTCCGGACTGGGACCCAAAAGTGTAACTCATGGTCTAACACATATGAGAAAATTTTAAAATATTTGAAGAATATTTATATGAATGTGTAATACATTGGGAATTTTAAAAATAAACCATGAGCAAAACTAGAAAAACTTACACTTATTTAATGCTCTTTCTGTTTGTTCCAGATGAAATCTGTAGTGCTGTTAATTTCTTTCCATGATTATTCCACTCCAAGAAGTAGACATTTTTGTGCTGATTTACATAAGACTTACAATTATATGGTAAGCAACTGCAGGATAGGCATATATATCTTCTTTTATGTGCTCAGTCAAAGAAGAAAAGTTTCATTGACAGTATCACGAAACGTAGATATGCAGTAATTGTCAGTTTTAGTAAATGAATATAACACTATGAATGCTATTCTGTTGAAAATTGCAATAGCAGCTCTATTTAATTCTGAAGCTGAATACAATCCCTGTCATTAAAACACAGCACTTTTCTCTCACTCCTGTGACTCGCAGAAGTTTCCTATTCTGATAAGCCATGGAGACAATGTCTCAGCCCCCACTCTGGCATATCCCACATTAGCTTCAGAAATTATTGCATGTCTGTACCTCCATCTAGCAAAACCAGAATGAAGTATTAGCACAATCAAACATATATGTACTTACAGAATGTTATCATGGATAACTGTGTCCCACTAAATTCACAGTAATCCATTGAGTGATACTTTTGTTATAACCAGACCAAAATGGCTCCGAATATTTTATATTCATTAATTTTGCTCATAATCAGAAAATCTTTGTTAGAAGCATCCGGAGAACATATCTTTTTCCTTGTTCTTAAAAGAAGAAAGCACAGTTGATTGCCTGGACTGATAAAATGCTCCATACATTCAGCCATTATGTAATGGCTTCTGCTTTGGAATTTTACTTGCAAAAATATTGACAGAAAAAACCTTATAAAGTAAGGTTCATTTTTTAGAATACTTTGCTACTGTGAGTAAAGTTGTTGTACCTTGAGATGCTGTTAGGCAGGTCTTATCCTGATGATTGTGGTTGCTACAGCTACTAGTTATAACAATCATTCTCATCACTGCCACATGTGAAAGATAAACAAAGAGAATACAGGCAAAATCAGACTGGTTGACTTTTTACTATTTGGTTGGGGATTGGTTTTGTCTTGGTGTGGGTTTTTGATTTTCTGCAGCAAAATAAAGCAAGTCCTTGGCAATATACCTGAGATTGTAATGATTTCTGCAGTAGTACCTTTCTGAAAATTGCCACTCGACTTCAGGTCTCAGAGACTGAGTGAACTGAAGTTGTTTCACCGCCTCTCTAGTGTGTAGGTTGGAAAAAAACCTGTCTGCAAAAAGGAGGCTGAATCACAAGCAATACCAGGCAGCCTGCAACAGACCTTTAAAAACGAGACGTCTTGTACCATTTGCCAAACAGTGGGGAAAGTGTGAAGATGACTAAGATGATTCAAAGCCCTTTTAAAAGCCCTCACATGCCTCATCATGTTCAATTTTACAGAGAGTAATTTACTCCCACCACAACGTTTTGCTACATTCAAATGAAAACCTCGAAACTGGTGTTAAGTTAGTGTAGTACTAGTGGAAAGTACGAAACCTCATGTTGGAAAGCTTCCCTCTCCATGAAGTATGAATGGGATTCTGGGGGGAAAGGGTAATGTAAGAAATTGATTTTATGTTCATTGCAAGAAAGCAGGAGCAAAACCTCTCTCCATGTTCATGCAGGATGAGGATACAAATCTACTTACTCTAATGAATTCTTGATTAGCATCTCAAGCCCCATCCCACCTCAGGAATTGCCACCATAGATCTGAATTAATGTTGAATGCTATTACAGATATTGGTCTACAGCGATAAAGAAGAACAGTAAGATGAGGAAAAACGGTTTTTATTGTCCATTTGGGCAACAGATAATATTTCTTTTCTTATCTTACTGTATTTCTACTCTTTTATTGGACTTAAGTTAGTAACTTTCAGCACAGGATACAAGATTCCACTGCTCTTGATCAAACTCCAGTGCAGCAGTTACTCCAGCTCATGCATTTTCTAAAAGAGAAGGACAAGAAGCATGCCAAAAAAAGAAACTACTTTCAATGCTGAGTTACCTATTTTGGTTTCAGCCCAACACACTGGGCAATGTAATGCTATTTGCTTTAAGAACAGATTTCCTACTTGAATCAGTGGCTATCTCTTAAAAAATGATAGCATATTAACTTCCTTTATACTTTTATTTTTGATTTCTGAGATTATCACCCTCAAGTACTGAGAAACAGTTGAAAGTTAGTGTCCTGATAATGTTTTATCTTTATGGCCAAAAAGAATAATCTCAATGTAGAAAATTTCCTTTGAGTTACTTAGAGAAAGTAATGACATTACTGCCATCTCTTTTTCTCTAGTTTGTTCCTCTGTGCTTTGTGTGCTGTTTTCAAGAGCTTTCATTTCATAACTGACATATATAGAAATTTGGACTTGTACCTCTAGTGTATGTTGCTCTTTTATTTCTTTTTGTGTGATGATGAAACCATGGCCTAGCTTATAATAATTCTAGGTGTGGAACGTTAAACTGAAAAAAATGATATAAAATACATAATGTCCCTTTAAAGTCTATAAACTCCAAACTTTCTTCAGCACATACTTGTAGATTAATATTTAAAAATTTTAGCATAAGAAAGTAATAGGAGTGACACTGTAATACAGTCCCAATTAGAACAAGCCTTTCAGTTTGAATGGCTAAAATACGAATGACTGAGTTTTTATTGGATGTTACAAATCTTTGGGAAAAAAACTTGAGTTTTATCCAAAAAAAGGGATAAGGAACATGACTTGTGGTGTTTCATCTCTATGAAATGAAACAAACAGCACAAAAACAGTGACAGAAGATTTGCTGGTGCATGGTTTCAGCTGCTGGTCTCCATAGTGCAGCACTTATCAGAGGTCAGGGTTGCTTCAGTTCCAGGGTCTATCTTTACATGCTATAAATAATCACAAAGTCAACCCTCATTTTTTTCCACAGCATCTGATTATGTGCCATACAACAGATCAAGTGCTTCTTATGATTACACCATCTGGGTGACATTTTTCTCATGGTTATTTTGCCATCAGTGAACTTCCCACAGATTTTCTATAGCCAGAAAAGCTAAGAACAAAATCTATTTTTGCCTGCCATCCACTTGGGAAACAGGTTTGAACTACCTGCAGAGTACCTTTTTTTCTCCCTTCTTTTTCTTGGGCCTGTGCTTATAGGAGGAGATTTAACTGGGTGGTCTGGATGTAGGGCTCACAAATGACCAGTAAGGGCAGGTGGAAAAAAAGCACAGAAAAAAACCATTGCCAGACATTGTTGACAGCACAGCTTCCTTCCACCAGAAGGATTTGGAGCAGACACAGAGCCACAGTCATAAAATAGATTTGAAGGTGCATGAATTTCCTGGACCACATTTTAAAGCCCAAACTCACTGAGAGCCACAAATGGCTCTCTGTAAAGAAACTCTGTGGCACTGCCTTAGTTTATGGTCATGAGAAAAAGCTTAGCTTTTGTGTGCAAAAAACCCCTGCAGAACTGGGGGAAGGGCTAAATAAAGGACCTTTGATTGAGACATGGGAACAGAGGTAGACAGGCTCTAATTTGGTCATAGCATTTTTATCTGGTGAAATTCCATTGCTACAAAATCTCATGGTATGCCAGTTTTTGCTGTTAAATCTATTTTTATTACAGGGAAAATTAAATAATCTCAAGACCCTAACCTGCCCAGTGTTTCACATACACGTGCAGTATTTCCAGTTTTGCTGAAAGAAAAATAGTGTGTGCTTGTCTGGAATATTTTCTTGCCTAACTCCATCCTGCAGTGATTAATTACAGTTGCATTTTAGTCCCTTGGAACAGAGGATTTATAATAGAAATACTGCAGACTGTGCCACTTTTTTTCAGTTCTGCATATCCCGACTGGGCTTGTTGCAGCAGGTTTTGCTTACATCTTAAAATGCCTTACCAGAGCTGAAGCTGTTGAGGATATTTTCAACCTTATAAAGTCTGCAGAGATCTTGAGTCATAGTCTTCACAAGATTGGTGGTACATACAGAAGCAAGGAGGAGAAAAGCTCTGTGGTGCAAAGCTGACTGTTTAAGAAGAGGTTGCATGAGCATTGTTGCTACTGTCTGGGTCTAACCCAGATTCCCTTGACTGCTTCAAAGGGCCAACAGCCCTCATTCTCTCAAGTACATCTCTATTGCTCTTGCAATCAGTAGCTCATTTCTTAATGCTGGGAAACAAAAATAGTCTCGTTAGTTAAGCCTTGAGCTTTTTTCTAATTGTAGAGAGTATGACTTTGGAGATCACTTTTATTTCTGCATTTGCTTTTATTTCCTCCATTGTAAAATGCAAGGAATGGTTCCAAATGCTTTGATTTTAGCCACACTGCTGTCCAGAGCACTAAAGAAACTCAGACATGAAAACAAAAAAACACAGAGAAACAGACAGAATCCCAGAATCCTAATCTGCTAAGCATGACAAAGGAGCAAGTTGTCATCCCTCAACTGCTCAGTAGGTTGCCACAATATTATTTTGGCAGTGGCCTTTTTTCTTGTTACACAGAGCGTGACTCCTGTTTCACAGTGCCCTGGTTATCCCAGGATCTGTATTCTCACAACATAGAACATGAGATGGGAATCTACACTGAGAGGTGGTAGGTGGCTGCTGAATGAATTCTGCACATACATTTCAGTGATAGAAACACCATGGCATTGAAACACAAGGCCTGAAAAGTCTGGGTGACAATTATCTGTCTCTTGAACACATCACTTCCCTACTGGAAACTTGGCATATAGTCACCTTTAGATATTCCTCAGGAAGTTTTCCTTCTTAGATCAAAGGGAATATGCTGGTTTTCAGACTTCAAGAAGAACAGGTAGCTTGATGGTTTTACTGCAGGCTGTGTATGTCAGTAGAGTTTTTCCTTTGTGACATTTTGCAGTGCTGCAAACATTCACAAATTATTTCTAAATGAAAAATTATGTATTTAAGAACCACCTATTTAAAGCAAACTGTCATTCTTCTCTATCTGAAATAAAATATTATTAGAATTAAAAAGAATGAAGATGTCCTAATCTTCTTTTCATAGTTGAATAGTTTTATTTCTTTGCATTCACATGCATGTTTTCAGCCTACCTACACAGCACTGCAGAAATAACAGGTTTAGTCAGTTTTCCTTTTTCTTTCATTGTTTTCCAGCTTCTGCTTTCATGGTAGCATAAGTTTCAACAAAATGCTAGATCTTAGCTGGCAGAACAAGCAGACAACAAATTTTGAAACTGGATTGAAGAAGTGTAGTAACTTTTTCAGAAACCCGTAGTTAGCTAGGTCACAAGATATGCGTAGAGCATGTACCTCTTTCTGTCAACACCCCGCTACCATGAAGTTAGGCTTTTAAAGTTATTCCTGAATCATTCATTAAATGCAGATTAGACTTGCTGTCTTACCTAATCAAGCTTGCAGGAACTGAATTTCCTAAGAGTCTGGTGTCATTAGCTCTTCAGTCACCAGGAATGCAATGACTAGGAGCGATGGCTGCCTATGACAGGCCTACTTTTTACTTGCCTCCCTTATCCCTCTTGGGCAATTAGTTTCATTTGAGTCTTTGAAACATCTTTTAATAAAGCTTTTTTTCAGCCCTGGGGGGAATCTCTAGTTCCTGTAAGCAACTATAAGCAAATCTGTGGTGTCTGAAATGCACAGTATTTTTTACTGGAGCCGACACATGACCCAATTTTTCCCTGTTCTGAGTAGTGAACACTTCAGAAGGTACAATTTTATCAAAGTGAAAAGTCTTGAAGACAAAGTAATACAAAATATTTTGATTGGCTTGATGTGGATTATTTGTTTTGAGTGATAATTAGTATATTGGTTTTCTATTTCATATCCACTCTAAGACAAATGGTCTCTGAATGACAAAAATAAACACTTTTTCAAAGCTTTATATTACTGAAAGCATAAAACACTGAAGAAAGGCAGACTTTTCCTTCTCATGAATTGGGGTTGGCATTTATCATGCAGCCAGATACATCACAGTAGTTAGATATGAGGCCCAGGGTCTAACAAAACATTATTCATATATTTTGTTATGATCATGTAATTTTGTTAAACACATTATGATTATTGCATGGCAAAGTAGGTCATTATTGCACTGACATAATTATTCCTCAAAATTAAAATAACCTATTTTTCTTTTTGTTTGCTGTTTTTCTTCAAAGCAGGCAAAGATATTTTCCCAGTCCCCTTTCTTCCTTTAACCTAGATAGCTGCTCAGTTCTTGCAATATCCTCTGAGGAATAATAATGGATTTTCACATGGGAATGATCTGACATTTCCATGTACCTGGAGACTTTACAAGGATTAGATAATTAGATGGAAATAGAATTTTACTCAAAAGAAATTAAGAGCTAGATCCTGCAGGTCACTTAAGAGCATGGACTTAAGAGCATTGGACTTAAGTTAGTAACTTTTAAGAGCATGCTCAGCTTTCTTCACGTGAACTGTCCCACCAGCCACACTTACTCCTGTTCAGACAGAAGCCACCTCCAGACTGACAAATGGAGAAAGCGATTTCACCCAGGCTACATTTACCCCATTATCTGGTAGACAGTGAGCATGTGAAATATTTGTAAAGTGAAGGTCCAGGTAGGGAGGTTGAGGCCATGCAGAAACCATCAGTTATGCAGTGCTTCATGGGTGACCTCTCTACTGACTATACAGGGCACTCTGGCAGCCTTGAGAAGCAGGAGCTTGCACCACTCATGGCCTTCTTGTCCTTTAGCTACTACAGTGGTTGCCAACTTAAAAGTGGCACCTGGAGTACAAGGCCTGAAAATAGCCCTCCATGCAAGTGATATGCTAATGGGACCGGTACAGCCCTTGGATCACATTCACTTCTTTGGGAAACCTCTGTGTAGCTGGGGGAAAAATGAAGAACATCTAGCCACCTTTACTACAGGTAATTCCTCTATCCTATCCCCTTTCCACTATTCCTCAGGATAAATCCCTATACTGAAATTGAAGGGAACAGGACACCTGATCTTTCAGGTATTCAGCCTCCAAACTCCATTCTTCATGGAAGAAGAATGACCTTTCTTGTGCAAAGAGTGGGAAACCAATTAGATTTCAATTGATGGATGGGATTACTCATGTTAGTGATTAGTCACATCAGAGTTTTCATGATCAGGCCTTAATTTCTTGTATTGCTTCCCCCATACCCTTGATGATGTGGTGAGTTCTTCTCCAGCAAGAGAGAACATTTGGAAATGCAGAGCAGAAGGTGACATTTAAAAAGTCACAGCAGGGGCATTTTTTTCATTCTGGGATTACTGTATTTTGAATCTGTAGGCATTATCATTAATTGATGCTTGTTTATGACTAAAAATAATTTAAAATTTTCAGTTTCAAAATGCAGTCTAGGTATGATTTCCATTACTAGTCAGGAAATATTTAAGTCTGATGCACTTCTACAGAGAGTAGGAGGAAATTATGTTTACCACACTCTTGTAAGCTGATCTGCAAAATGCTGTCCTTTTAAATGTCTCCCAAGAACAGATTCTGAGTAAGGATGGTATTTTTTCAATCCTTGTTCTTCTCCCTTTTTTCCTGCAAAATGCTGCTCTTATTATCTTTATTATTTATACCTTCCTTCTTGAAGCATGATTATTAATCACTAACACAACCAAAACACATGCGCAGTACAAGCATCTACAGGCATTTAGGTATTGATTTTAACTCAAGGAATATATTATTTAAGACTGTCATTTGAGAATAATCCAATTAGAATATTTATAATGACTTTTGAAAGAAATACAGCTAATAAAGTGGTGAAGATATGTACCATTCAAATTACAATATCCTGCATCACCTGATGTAACATCCAATTAAATAGGCTCATGTTCCTCTTAAATCAAGTTCAAGTCAGCTGGTTGAAGAGGAATTTAAGCAAAGGAAAAAAGAAGTTCCTCCCTCCTATTTGAGTAACTCCAAGAAAGTATTCTGCTACTACACAGTTTTGGAAAACCAGGATCATTGGCTATTCTTTCTAATTTGCTTTGGAAAGGGCAGTCTGCTCCTACAGTGATTCCCTGCTTTGGTGCACCGGACTCCTTCTGAAGGCCCAGCTGTGGAGCAAGGAGTCATTACACCAACCTGCTTTTTCCTCTGGAGGTGGAGTGGCACTGGATGAGCAAAGAGGATCCTTCGCTGGTCTGGGGCTCCAGTTCTTACACTGATGAACCCTGCAGGTGGAGTCCCCCCCACTTCACTGAAGTGAGGGTCCTTGCTCTAGTTACTTGTTTATTGCATATGGTGTCAATGCATTTCTTTGCTGTTCCAGGGTATGAGTTTGAAAGAGCAGTGACTGGCTCATACCACACCGCTTTATGAAGACAAGGCTTACACACTGCCTTGTTCCAAATGTCCTGAGGATATCTTTTTACTGCTTACAGAGCCCATTGACATTCTCACTGGACAAAATGGACTATTCTGGGATTAGGAGCAACACAGCTCCACCCTGTTAGCACTGAACCCTGCTGAGCATCTTGGTCCATCAGCTCAGGCAATATAGCTGTGCTGCTTTGAGTTCTGAACAAAGTGAGCATCCTGAAGAGCTCCATGTTGGATGAACATGAGAACTTGTGGAATCACTACACTATATTCCACACTGGGCTGGGGACACACCCAAAACAGCTTTGATTTCTGGTTTGGATAAAAAACAAAAGCAAAACTTGTGGTCTAAAATTAGTCAGGGATCCCTGAAAAGTTTTGTGCTTGTGCCTTTAGGAAGTTGGTGGCTGGGAAGCCTCATGGCCTGAGTGAGCCATTGATGGCATCAAGGCAACACATCCCTTTACAGTCACACAGAAAGAGGAAGGGATAGCAGTGAAGCATCCAGTTCCCAAACAGACTTAAAATATACCAAACTCTCAGTGTAAGCAACTGTCACCAGGTGCTACATGACTGTGTGGGATGCTGTGGTTTGGAAGAGGAAGCCGCTGATGTTAGAAGGTCCATGGGAATTTTTTCAGTAAAGCTCCTGCTTGTACTTTCATCACTATTTGTTTCTATGATAGTAGATTTGACACAGCTGTTGCTCGCATGGCTTTTCTTTGAAGAGTCAGAAAATCCTAAAGCTGTCATTTAGTGAGTGGTACTCTTCTATAAACTATCTAGACTTCTATAAATATTGCTGGCTCCATGCAGGCCATTATTATCTTATCTTCCATCTCTAATCACATATCTACCCGCCCATGTCAATCTAGGACACATCCAAGCCTTAGAAATAGTAGTGGAAAAATCAGAAAATGTTCTAACACATGGAGTTGGCAGACAAGTGCCAGACAAGATCACAAACTGCACAAAATGAACAGTTTGCAAGTGAATGTGCTTCTCTTTCCCCCATCAAAGAGCTGCCTGAGTATCTTATAACTTCAAATTAACACATTAGCCTTCTTTTTTCTTTTTCTACATGAATTTCCTTTCAATCAGAGCTGCCTACTTGACAATAACACAATGATAGGTAGCAGAACATTGGTTCCATGACCAAAGTGGTTTCTTGTTTTTCACTATGAATTCATAAACATTTTTCCAGTTGAAACAGGTCTGAGTGCGATGTTAGAAGGGGTATAGTTTTAAATCTGTTGTGGAACAATTGCAAGGCCCGATTATAAGCTCTTCATTTGAGCAAGTAGTGAAGAATAATAAAGGTCAGAAAGAAGAACTGGATTCACCATTATCTTAATTGAACTTACTATTCAGGAAATGAATCATGAATGCCAGGGAAATTGTCTTATTTCTGGGTTGGACTTAATATATATATATATATCCCTTGAAAAGGCTATCCATTTCATTAGAGTCTAACTGAAAAATGTGAATTTGTAAGCCCATGTATATTTTGCACTGGAGAGGCAGTTCTATAAGTTGGTTCACTTAAAGTAAAAAAAAAAAAAAAAGAAAAAGAAAAGAAAAGAAAAGAATGAAGAACAGTGCTCCCTGGCAGACACACAGGTAAGACATACCACAGGCTCTTCCTGTACACCATGTATGTGACATAGGCAAGAGAGCTTGCATTGTTTGGCTGAAATACAGAAGTAGTTCATACACAGCAGAGGGAAACATATGGCACTGGCAACATTCCAGGTAAACAGTCTCATGGAAATAAGATGATAAATATATGGCTGATGTTGGTTGCCTTTGCTGTTAACTACTTTATAGAGCAACCTTGAATTGGGCTGAAGCATGAGATATGAAGTTTCTTTATTGCAGCAGTGGCTAGAATTTCAGAGGAATTTCCAGATTTTTACCCCAGGCATTAGTTCACATTCTCTGGCATCTACAAGCCTTGATACTATTTACACTGTACAGGAACTAATGAGATTACTATTTCTCAGAAAGTCTTATTACCTAGTAGTCAGGGTATCATAGTCAAGTTATGGCTTTAAAATTTTAATATCTCAGTCTCTGATATTTTATTAATTTCAAGAGTAATTTTTTTAATCAACCTTGGAGATGCTCAAATGACATTTGGGCTTGGTCCTGGGCAACATGCTCTAGATGGCACTACTTGAGCTAAAGCATTGAGCCAGATGATCCCCAAGGATCCCATTCAACCTCAGCCATCCTGTGATTCTGTAAGGTATTTACTTCCTCTTAGCTTGCTTCAGCAGCTTTAAGCCACAATGTATTGGATCTATAATTCCCATTTTAGAGGTGTAATTATTTAGGGAGAATACATAGCACTTAGGCCTGCAGGTGATGCTTAGAGTCAGAAAGTATTCAAAATCATGCAACATGAAGAACTTCAAGTAGCCAGTACAGTTGTTGGAGCAAGAGACCGTTCTAAATAAATAAAAAAAAAACAAACAAACCAACAATCAAACAACCAAAAAAACCAAAAACAAACAAAACACACAAACCACAAAACACCAAAACAACAACAAAACTTAGAACAAACAAAATGGTGGATTTTTAAATGTGAAAGCTTTTCAAAGAGTAAGGTTTGACAGTTTGCTAAAGATATTTCTATGCATTCTGAGAAGTCTTCATTCCCATCTCACATATTTCAAGATCCAAGTGCTTCAGAACATAGCCTGCCCAATTGACATCTTACAAATAACAAAGTGATTCCTGATGGGGTAGAAAACTCATCATAAATTGCTTTAAAAACTAGGACCAGAATCTAATGAGACCGTTCTTCAGTATGATTTTGTTCCAAAGCCTTGCGAGAGGATCTTTCATTATACAGCCAACTTTGATGATAATTTGTAGTGATTGCTCAAAATTAACACTTCCTTCTGCTATCAGAGAGAAGATATTTACTTAGAGAAAATTTCCTACTATACCCATATAGTTTTGCATTCATCTTCAATGTCACTGAAACCAATTCCCAACTACTGTATGTTTAGTAATTATGTTTAACATGCAACAATGTGAACTGATTAGTGGTTCCTTTCTGGAATTAAAATAACAGCATGGAAGCAAAAATAGAAGTATAGATTTATTAGAGAATTTATCTAAAATACAACATTATTTTCCTTTTAAATTAGAACATATATTATTCCAATGAAAAGATATTTTGTATTATTTCTATGGTAATAACAACTTTTAAAAGATAATACTTAATTTAGGACACTTTTAATTAAAAAATCCAACACTACTATTAAGATACAACCAAGGTTGTTGATAACATGGGTAAAAATGCAAAAGTCTCAAAAATATTTACATGTCAGTTTCTTAAAATCTAAGAAGTCTAATCCTAAATATTCATTTTGCTTTACTTTCTCAAAATACTTTTTTTTCCTAAGTCATAGATAGATTCTGTATTCCTGTGCTTCTCACAAAGCTTCAAGTTATTGTTAGTTACGTGTACTATCACACCAGTGGATGAGGTTTCTTAAAATGGCTTATTTTGCTATCATATCCTCTCTCAAGTAGCCAACATACTGTTATACCGAAGTGTCAGTCACAGTAATAGTCACCAAAATGCACACAGCACCCACCCCCTGCCTCCCCCAACCCCACACCTTAAGAACCCTCTCCCATTTGGCCAAGAGCCTTTCACATTTCATAAGCTGGCATTTCAGACGCAGAGCAAAAGAAAAAGTGAATCTTGGAGACAAGATGTTGCCAGGGCACGCATGGCAAAGGTCTGATTTGGGCTTAGCAAAAGGGCATCCTCACAAACACAGCAACTTTTAACACTCTCAGCACTGAGGTTACTGGAAGGAAGCTCTGACTTCCCTGCTCTTCAAAGGCTGACATGGACGCCAGTTGTCCACCATATGGCACACAGGCTCGTTCTCAGCATTGAAGCAAAGGCCACGGAGTTTGCACATCTGTGGAAAAACACACAAACATCCTAAATGCATCCTTCACTTCATCAGGACTATTTGAAATTATACACCTTGGGCCTGAACCAGAGCTCCAACTCAGTTTTGCCAGCACTAATAGTCTAGAGATGGTGTCAGCACCTATGTGTCTGCATTGATCCACACCATTTCCTATTCCTGACACAGGCTCTCCTGCCCACAGAATATCCAAGCAAGAACAACTGAAAGCACAGGAAACAAGAACACAGGCACACATTTCCTGAACTCTATGAACAAGAAGTTGTTTGTCCTTGATCAGAACTACACTGAATCCTTTCAGAATCATCTGCAAGCTGTACAGTTTTGTCTCTTTCTGTAATTTTTTTAAATCCAGTTGAAATAATAATAATTAGAAGATAGCTTACTGTTGGGTCAAAATAAAGCTGCTGAATTTATTCAAGTTATCCTAATTTCCAAATACTGTGAGAGGGATGAGCATTCCACATCAATAGGAACATACTGTAAATTTGTAGTGCTTGTTCCTAAAGTACAATTGGTGTTTCCACAGTCTGATGTAATAAAAGCACCTTTGAGTGTAAATGGGCACCCCCAAAACTCTTAAAAGGACTGTGCCAAAATAATAACCCACCCCAAATGTGATCTCACACAGACAGGTGGAACTACGGACAAAAAAAAAAAAAAAGTAGGTGGCAAGTGGGACGCAGGATTTCCTACAAGTCAGGCTGCAGACCAGGCTTTCCCTCATTCAAGGAGTAAGGCCCTCAGCAGTGACCAGCCTCCTCTGGGCTTTACTTTTA
This sequence comes from Pachyramphus minor, assembly GCA_013397135.1. Classification (NCBI taxonomy): domain Eukaryota; kingdom Metazoa; phylum Chordata; class Aves; order Passeriformes; family Tyrannidae; genus Pachyramphus; species Pachyramphus minor. Next base: position 138,124 of record VYXB01003569.1, on the reverse strand, counting down.
ACAAAGTTCAGAGTTCAACCTCTGCCAGCAACTGCCATGTCACTACAACAAGTGATAACAGGCTTGCTACACCCTGCTGTTGTACCTAGCTGTTTATCTATCTTTGTCAAACCTACTCAAGTTAAACCCTGCCTCCATACTTTGATATACGGTTTCGTGTTTGATCAGTTTTGGAATGAAAAGGCAAGCTACCACACACAGTGTTTTGATCTCAAACCCATCATTGAAATGTTGATAGTAATAAGAAGGGGTGTGTGTGGGAGAAACAAGTGATGTCTTTTACACCACTTGTAGGTGGTTAAACTAGGTGTAATAAGAAAATAGGAAAAATAACTATTTTAGTGAATGTGCTTCTGCCCTCTAATAAAACCATATTTGCAAATATTGGATTATCAATAGCAGCAGTTTAGAAAAAATAAACAGTGTACACTTTAATGCTCCCTTGCAGTTTATTAATGGCACTCATTGCTATAGTTATTACTTCCAATAGTTCTTCCTCACCATGTATTCTATCTTCTATCTTAAGTCCCACAACAGCTCAGTTGCACTTTTTTTCCACATCAGCTGAAAAAGCTTCCTAGAATTATGTGTAGATTGTTAACATGTCTGCCATTGATGAGAGACATATAAGAGTTTGAAGGTTGAACTAAAGCCCTTCAGGGCTAGCTTATATTTATAGGCTCTAAATTCTATTTATATCTCCAAAGCACAGAGATCTGAACCCAAGAAACTACGTATAGCCAAGATTCCATTCATTAACTGATGGTGCAGAAAGCTAGGGACAAGAGTGATTTAATCCACACAAGCTTCTTCCTCCTAGAAAGACTATCCTTCTCAAACTGATCAACAGAAGAAAGGATTTTCTAAGGCAGCAGACTTCTGGAATCTGCAAGTTTTGCCTCTTCCAAACAACCGAGTTTTGTTAGGATTGTCACAATTCTGCGTAGGATTTCATGGTCTGTTCTGTGCCAAACAGAACTTGTAAAAAGAGCTCTGTGTCCTGAAAATGCTGAAAAAAAAAAAAAATCAACAGACCAACTACAGATTTACAGCATGAGACTGTGGAGGCAGAATACATGCTCTCCAGGTGCAAATCTATTTTCAGAGCAAGTATACCCAGGTAGTTGGTATGTACATGTAACCTCTGATGATCACAATTCATGCTAGACTAACTCTGCAAATGGTCCTTTCATGCATGCCTTAATTTTCCAGATTTTCACCACATGACAGCTCTAACCATGTAGTTGGAAAGCCTGATGAAATTTTTAAAACACCCCTCATTTTCCCTGGATTGTGTCCAAATAGAGGACAGCCTTACATTTTACAGCAAACTCTACTTCCACACACAGAACCAGAGTCCTGTCAAAAGAGGATAATAACTTCAGACAAATATTTTTGACATGGGATGCTACCTAATACCCTGCACAGCTCTGCAGTAACACTGCCACCTCAAAGACCATCTGGTGGGCTGAGCTGATGCAATCAATGTAATTACAGAACATATATACTGGCACCACCCATTGGACACCTACCTGCTCAGGGCTGACAGTGATGGGCTCCTTCAGCACGTGCCAGATCACACATTCAAGCAGTGGTGGAGTGGTCAGTGAGCCAGGGTATGTCCAGTAGTCTCTGCATGCAGGAAGGAGTCCAGTGGGGTCAAAATTTGTGAAGGAAGCTTGCTTTCCCTACAATAAAGTAAGCAGATGGGCTGATGCCAGGGGAGAGATCACATACACACACTGAGCTTGCAGTAGTGAAGTTTCCTCTGGAAGTTCCATGTTTGGCAAAAGACAGAAACATAGTTTGGCATGAAGCAGTGAGTACCAAATACAGTACATTTGGGACTAAATAATCTCGGTAATATATTTTTGTTTTCAAGATATTGTTTCTTATTTCAAATGTTGCATTTACGTTCCTTGCTCCTAGAGGTAACATTTGACCTTGTTCGAAGAACAGCGAGATTTGAGATGCCATTTATACTGATTGCACTGGAAATACAGAAGCTGAGAAAGCTGTTGGAGAGTCCATCGTGATAAAGAGCAACATCCAATTACCTCAAAGTGAGCCTGATGACACAGATGACAGTAGTCTCATTTTTTACCTTTCTGTCCACATTTCTCATTGGCACAGGCCTTTACCCATTACTCACTTTATTAAGGTATCACACACACACTGCACATGATATTTAAATACAGGAAGGCTTTTTTTCTCTAGCAGTTATATATCCTGAACAAACTGTTTATTTGGATTCTCTAGAAGTAGCCATGAGAAGCATGCCCTCTTGGAGGAAGGAAGTTTATCCCACAGATGCAGAGAGAAGGGGAAGTACCTTTTCCATCTGTCACCACTGACCAGAAAAGGCACCTAGAAGAGCAGATTAGATTAGGAAGATAAATCCTACCCTACAGCTTTAGATGCAGTTAAAAAACAGAAATGTAGTCACAGTAATGTTTCTAGTAATCCCTGCTCTCTACCACAACTTCATTCAAATCTGTTTTGCATTTAGGATTACAGCAGCACCAGTGCTGATGGCAGGAAGGTTTGTTTTACTTTTGCACATGCAGCAGTTTGGGAGGAAAAAAAAAAATCTATTTTCTGAAGAAAAAAAACACAGCCCAGTTGTGACTGATGCTAGTCAGAGACAGCAGACATTACCTTGGTTTGAATGGAGTTCAAAGCATCCACAACTTTCTGTATTTCAGGCTTGGCATTTCCCACCTGTAACACAAACCATACAAAAGGAAAAATCACCATGCACTCTCATGATACCTTTAGCTTTCTGTTACAGTTCAAGAAAACATTTTCCCAGCACCATTTCATTACAGAACAGGAGTATTACAGTATAAGTGACTGGAACTGTCTCTGTAAAATCATGTCAGTTGACAGTCAGCACAAATGAGTCAGCCAAGGACACTGGACAGAATAAAGCTATTTTCACTTACAGTATGAGGATTTATTTTTAGACTTAAGCTGTTCTTTTTTCAAATAAATCACCCTCCTAAAAAAAACAGTCACCCTCAGTTAGGCCAGGACTGAGTACTACATACCCCTGGGGCACAGACACCTTCTCCAACTAGCTGTGAAGACAATTCAACTGAGAAGAAACACTCATTTTAACAATAACAAGAAAAGGAAAACAGATCTTATTTAGGCTATCCTACTGCAGATTCATACACATAACTTTGTCAGTTATGCACATTGCCTTTCACTGGTAAGAGTTATGGCAGTGTGACTGTCCTGTTAAAGCCAAGTATGCTGCTACAGGGCTGCCACAGTGAGGGAAGGCAGTCATACTCCATAGGTAGTGTACAATTGTTATAGGAAGATAAAGGAATATAAAGGAAGATGATAATTTGGAGTACCACCTACTTTGCTATGGATTTAAGCATTACAGTACAATGCTGCCTTATTCTATATTTTAGGCTCTTTGGTCCCCTCTGCAACACCACGAACACACTGGACAAATGATACAAAAGTTTAACTAACCTTCATAAAGATGCCCACCACAGCCAAACCATCAGGATGCTTCACAGCTTCAGCAAATTTGCCATATTTTACATTCCAGTGTACAATATGGAGCTAGGAGAAAGAAAACAAGAAGTGTATTGAAGATGATATTCCATCCAGAATACTTCACAAATTAGGATGCCAGGAAGTAATTTATTAAGAGCAGATGAGAGTTTTACTGCTGAGATTTTAAAACTTTTGTGTACAGTTAAGAATTTGTTGAATCGTTCATCTACTTTAAAGTTTCACTTATCAAAGAGATTTCTGTAATTAATTTTACTTTGCTTCTCACTCTTATTCCCAGATGAGTTCCAAATGCAAGATGTGGCTGTATCATTCTGCTTTCTAGTGAAACTCCTGTTATCTTCAGCATGAGTTTTTCCCCACACACAGCCTGCACCCTTTAATCCTAAGATTCATCTGCCGGGGCCAAGCGAGCTTGGACAGTGGCAGCGAGGTCCTCAGGACGTAGGTGGATTGCCTTACAGGGCTAACGGGCTCCACCTGCCCAGGGAGTTTCCCCGACCGGGAATCGAACCCGGGCCTCGGCAGTTACAGTGCCGTATCCTTAACCACTAGACCACCAGGGGCTCCCTGTGGTGGAATACTTAAAAAATAAATACTCATTATACACAAATGACTGGAGAAGGTAAAGCATGTCCTACCTCTGCATCATATTTCACACCATCCACAGTGTGCTCAGACCCCTGGCCCTCACAGGATCCCCAGTGAATGTGAAACTGTACCAGCCTGTAGACTCCATCCAGCGCTCCTCCCTGCAGCACTGCAAAGCAAAGAGCCTCTATTAGCGACTCCCATAACCTTTGTTATTGAGTGTCACTTCAGAGAGTGAGAACAGCCATCTCAAGTCTTCCATGTGATTTACAGTTCATTGCATGCTGCCATGCTACTCCAGATCATCTTCAATGGTACATTACTACAATACACCAAAATCAGTTTTAAATGCATAAAAACATAAGTGACTTTACAGTGAGCATCTCATCAGCAATTTAACAAGCATGCTAATATTACAAGTGATGAGGGAAGATGTAACTTTTCTGTCACCAAGCAGATAAAAAAAGGCCTTTGTAAGAGGCTCATACAGAGTTATTCTATCAAAGTACACTTGAAGACCAAATAATCTTTCATGTACTATTGTACTCTGACCTCTCATTTTAGACACTTCATCCATTTAGGCCTTAATCCTGCAAATCCTGTGGCAGATGGGATTGAGTAAAATGCTTTTGGTTCCAAATTAAACCTAAACACCTGTTAGCCATGGGCTACAGCAAGGCATAGGCATAGGGCAAAGCATTGCACAGACGTGAACTCAAATCTCTTGTCCCTCCCATTGTGGTGAAAATAGCACTGCATGTACAAGAAGATTTTTTAAATTATGGATTGGAAATGAGTTGTTTATTTATGGTATCCATTATCTGGCATTACTTGTGCTGTGGGACTGCTCTAAGTGGAGTGCCCAGCCACACTTTCAATTATACAGGAGTGAGCTCCCCTGAGCTCCCTTATTCAGCTTGTTAGTTTTACCCTTCCACTTAAACTGTGACCAATCACCATTATGATATGCAGGATCAAGCCCTACTACAGCAAAATGCTCAAGGCACAGACAATGTCTCCTTCAGTGCAGCATAAAGCACAGAACAATAACAAATAGTTCTATTAAATAGAGCTATTTATCTAAGTCACCAGAGCAAGGTTTCACACTGGTTTATGGTTTGGTTGGGGGTTTTTTTCCCTTTTTTCCTAAGCATCTCAAATTGAAATTCACAATTAATCTTTAATATATTAATATTTAAAAATAAAAAATATTTTTAAATGCAATTTGAACTGTTAGATATTTTAAGAGACCAATTTATCTCTATATATACATAAATATATATGTAACAAAGTGACAGAAGAGTGTTGACATCAGATATTACATGTAAGTATGCTCCGTGTATGTGCCACAAAATGGTTCTGTGGAGTAAAGATGCTTTCCCTCTCAGTCTGCAGTTAGTCTAGACACTACCACAACACGTGCATTTGCGAAAACATACATCAAATGCTAATTGGAAGAGGTCAGTGTGTGTTCAGGTTTGAATAATTCTGATTATAGGCAAGCATGGACAACAACAGCCATGGATATATGGCAATGAGGTCAGAAGGACTTCACTAGTAAACCAGAATACATGAAAATGAAATACAAGATTTTTAAAAAATACAATAGTTTCCAACCGTGTGCCCTAAACATACAAAATTTGGGTTCAGTGAACAAATTTAGCATTTGCCTGATGTTCCTTTGGTGAATATATTTAGAAGTCTCTCCACATGTACTTCTATTTGAAAAATGCGAATACATGTTCTACTGCAGCCTTTTTAATTTCCAATACTGTAGCCAACACTGAACAGCCAACAGACTGGGACTTGCCCTACCCCTTGCCAAGCTATGTGATCCAAAGAAGAAGGGTTAATTAAAATTATTAAATAGAAACATACCTTATACCTTATTCTACTTTTACATTTCTGCATCTGCTAGTTGCCAAGAAGCATAACTGTTTTAAGCACAGGACTACAAATCAGAGTATTTTTTTCAGAACAGTGACTGCAAATGTGCATTAATTCCTTTTGGAAATGAAAAAATTGGTTGCTATATCTTTACAGATGCAAAATCAGTTAAATCCATATGATATCTTGCTTCATTTAAAAGTGATGCCATGGAGTTGCAATGTTTTGGTTTCAGGTTCTTCAGCTCATGGTCTTGCTCCTAGTTGAAGGTACAAATGGACCGAGGTTCCACCACTCCTCAACCTCAGAAAGCACTAACACAGCACAGGTTGATCTGCCAGTATTAATCAATGGAAAGCATGCTAAAAAGCAGAACCATGCAATATTCTTGAATTCATTTGCAGTGTTATTTGTCTACACAAAGTCTGCTATAGTCTCATAAAACTCAAAAGATGCAAAAAAGAAAATCTCTTTGTAGTTTTTGCTTACTTTTCTCATTCTGTGGTTCTCAAATCCAGCACTAGCTTATTTTGACTCACAGCAGAGCATTCAAAGAAAGTAATAATTAGATTAGTGTAAATGAATACAAATTCAGCAGGCTTAATTACAGAACTGCCCTTCTTATTCTAGCCTACATTAGGCAGTTATTTTATTTTTAATACTTCTCAGTTTTTCCAAAGAACTAGAATTTAAAACTAAACTTGAAAGACAAAGCAGAAATGTTAGAGCTTTCTTTTCCAGCACAAGCTTTTAAATCATGAATAAATGTTACCAGCTTTTGCAAAATAAAACTTCATCAAGAATCACAACAACATTCACACCAGGAACCTCCCTGTCTTTGTCTAATGTGACAAGAGTATCAACTCAGGCCACATTGAGAAAATAAATCCAACCTTTCCATCTCCTCTTTAAAAAGGATGAGCAAGTTCTGATCCATATCTGAACACTTCATCATTAGCTCCCTTCCTTTTGAAATTAATACTAATGAAAACCATTCTGAAAATACACCTGTGCTCCTTTTTGTTCTATAGCAGAGCTTCAGATGCAATGATGTCTGAAGACAGCACACGTTGAACTGAAAAACACATTCCTTTCTCATAGATTCAATCTATTCACAGTTTGTCACAACCTGGTCTCCAAAGATGTGCAACAGGCTAAGAGGTAACAGGTTTAAAGTACCTTCTTTTTTTACTATTTGACAGTTATTTTAAATGTCACAGTGCAACACATTTGGAACTACTTCGCTTCAATTAAAAAATGGCAACTTTTCTATTACCCTTCTACCCTTTACTGGAAAAGTTACACTAGTAACATCTAGTAATAACATTGCCCTGTTAGTAAATGATCTCATAACATGGTCTAAATATGTATTAGCAGCACTAATTTGGAAAGTCAAGTAACCACACGAACTGTTCCATTGATGGGACTTATTTTGACTGTGGGATTTCTTGGATACAGAAAGTGAAGTTGATTTGATTCCATTATGCTTTCTTGGGATATATAAAAACACACAGAAATCATAGGCCATTTTGGTGCACCTGATACAGCTGTTTATGGAAGCCACACAATTTTACTGTTCTACTTAAAGGCAAGTCAGTGGGTAGCTACCCTTCCCATGTAAAACAGAACAGACTTGAAAAAGATCCTGTGGACCACTTCATACCTTTTTTCAGAAAATGCTAGCATCAACATCTGTGAATTTTTGCAGATATACTGGGGAATTACTGTTATTTAGTTAACTCCCATGGGATGTTCCCTCTACACAGAGCAGAAGACTAATAGGTCTCATCAAGGCAATACTCATGCCAATGAAATAATCAAAATGGCTGAACTACAAGGTTGTTTCATGAGCTACAATGAATTCCTTCCTGTCATACAAATTAGTGTGGCAAGAAAAAAATACTACTATAAAGTTCATTACTCTGAGAAAATGTAGAATAAGAAAGTGTTCTTTAAATGAAGAAATCACTAACAGCAAAGCTCCTTCCAGTAGCTGAAATAATGGGTGCAACTAGAGCACAGTAGCTGACCAAAGCCCCAAACTCAGGAAATTAATTCTAATTGAGATGCCACAAACAAAAACTTAACAGCAAGACATTTCAAGCATTTACCTCTGAGGACAACCCTCTTACACACACATTGCTTTAGCACAAAGAAAATCAATAATTTCTATCAGCCTACAGTAGATGTGCACATATATATGACACTGTAGGCATATGTGTATGTAAACATACAGGTAGTATATACATTAATGGTAAAATTTTGTAAGCTTTTGTGTATACACAGAAATCTGTATGTTAGCAAATAGCACTTGAAGAGGCAAAGCAGACAAAGCATTACTTGAGCATCATGCACTATTAATGACATAAAAAAGGCTCTTATGAGGATGCTCAGGGATTAGCCTTGTGTTCTTATGCAAGGATGGGCTTCCTCATCTGACAGACTGAAGAGTTCAGTTAGGGTGAGCTGTCACTTCTGTGAAATGGGGAGTACACAGTCACACTTTGAGATGTTTCCTTCTTTATGTTATCTCTTTCAGACATTCCTCCTAGGATGTTCTATCATGACAAGCAAGAAGAGCAATTCAAGAATCTGACTGTGGGGTTTATACTTGCAGAAAACATCTCTAGTGGGTTTCACCACAAGAAAAAAAAAAAAAAATCGGTTTCACCATTAGCAAAAAAAACCAAAACAAACCTACTTTGACCTTGCTAGAAGTTCAGCCTGATAAGGCAACAAGGATGTTCCACAGAGATAGACCAGAATCAAACAATTGCCAAAACGCAGCAGGTCTGAATATGTGTTTATCTGCAGCAGGTCAGTGGTTCCAATTCACCTCAGCTGAACTATTTTATCCAGACTGGGCTGCAGCCAGAAAGACTCTGACCTGCTTAAAGACAAAGTCATTTAGGTTCTTAACATTCCTTCAACTCCTTGGGACCAATGGAGCTTATTTCTCATGTAGTGTCTTAAAGGGAGAGTCTCTGGAATTATATGATGCTGTACTGAGCCTCTGACCAGACCTCATATTTCACACCATATAGGCTGACAACAACTTTAAGGACCAAATTGGAAGCATGGGAATTGTCTTAAAGTAACAGCTGGATTAATCTCTAGTAGCTAAATACTAATCTCAGTGACTGCTTACTGTACTGAAAATTGTGTATTGGACTAATGTCCATAAAATGTTGATATCTAATGAAGGACAAACAAACTTAAGGTGTGAGCATTGCCTTTAAGTATGCAGCAAGTCCTCATGCCTACAAGTAAATAAACAAATTATCAGCTGGGAAAAGTGGCAATCGTGACATTTGGCACACAGCTTCATTACATCTTAAAAATAAGTTTTTTCCAAGTGGCCCCAGCTGATAACAGCTGCCTAGTTTCTCCTGGTTTTGCACTAAAAGCGCCTCTAGAGGAGGACTTTGGAAAAACAGAAGGAAGTTGCCATGATTCTTAAATGCACAATCTATGCCAAGTTTCTGCTCAGAAATCGTATATTAACAAAAAAAACCCTAGACCAAACCAAAACAAAAATCCAATGTAAGTGAAGGGCACTTTTGGGCTCTGTAAAGAAATAAAGACTTGAAACACGCAGGACTGATCTCAAGCCCTCTCATCTTGCCTTCCAGTTCCTGGAAGCACTAGAGCTATTCAAGTCACTTGTTTACATAGGCTCTGCAGCTTCTGGTAATCCCAGTTCACAGGAAAAATGACTTAATGATTTCACACCTTTGAGACCTCTGACTTTCTAGTCAAGCTGTGCACAACATTACTTGTGACATAAGCAGGTGCATCCGAATCCAGTCTCCTAAAGTTATAAGCAATCAGTTCTCTGTTTTCTGATTCCAAAGGATCAACACATTGCTTAGCCTATAGTGCACTGTGGACCTTCAATCCATGACCCTATACTGATGACATGCAATATTATTCTGGCATATCTAATATATCTTTGGATCTGGGAAGCCTAAAAATAGACCAGTAGCAGTGACTTGGATGAAGAGTGGTGCCTTAAAGACAGCAGACTTGTGTTTCTTCCTCCATTTACCAGCTGATGTGGAAGCATATGAAAGGAGCAACAGCGGCACAACTTTCAAACTCAACACCAACCAAGCAGTTTGGTTTTTGAATGACCACTGTAACAAAATAGATTTGTTTGTTTACAGTGAGGCATAATTTAAGACAGTTGAAGCATACTCATATTTACAATTATAGAAATAAACAGGTAATATATTGGATTACAACTACTGAAAGACTCCCAAGGAGTGCTAGTATCAAGGTGAAAACTATTTCCATTTCCTCAAGTCTTCTCATAATTTAAGTTCTACTATGATTTTATGTTTGCAAAAATTCCGATTTACTTGGGACTGGCTCAAATTCCAATATTCTCTCTAGCTCAGCAGCAAGGAAGGAGAAGGAAACAATTAAGAGACTTGTCCACAAGCATAAATTACCAGTACGTTTAGCTAAACACCATAGTTGCAATTCACTTCTGTCAGGTTCTACAGCTAAAATATGATATTTTAACATTCTTGATATAGAATAAATTAAGGACTGATCAACTTCTTCCTTTTGCAAACTCAAACAGATGATCAGAAAATACAGAATACATAGCCTGCTTCTGTGAACATTTTTTCATTTGAATTTCAGGTTTTTAGATAAGTTCCAAAAGGTTTCCTGTGAAAACTTACACAAAGAACACATTTTATGTACATTACAAAATCTTTCAGGCTCTTGAGGCTTTTTTGAGCAAAGTCACATCCTGTGGTTTTACAACTCTAAGAAGTTGCTGTTTACTTCTGTCTTTTAAAGTCACTGAAACAATACACAAGTCCTTACAGTAGACTATAATATGAAGTGTCTAATATGATAAAAGAAGTACCCTTAATGAGACACTCCTTTGCTATAAAGTTCCTAAATTATAATAATGCACCTTATTTTAACAGTTATAAGCACCATTTGCTTCACTCATACATGGAAGGTCTGGTCCCAGGACACAAGACTGGATGAACCCAAATTTAAAGGGACACTTTTATCATAATACACTTTTGATTTCAAAGTTATAGAAATTTTAAAGAGGAATGCCTACTAATACTTGAACTTTTACTACTATTAAAAGACAGTGAACATGAGAACTAAGAAAGCAACTGAAAGAACTGAAGAAGAGTGACTAAGCAACAACTGGAAGAGGAAGTTCACTGTTCACTTTCCACATACAAACCCAAGAAAGCATTCCAAAAGACTGCAAAGAAAGAAGACAGAACACATCCTTTTATCTAAGAGAAAATCATGGAATTTCTCAAACAAAAAAATGTTCATAAACACAGCAATGTTGGCCTATGAACTTCCTTTCCATATGCAATTTCTACCAACCAGCAACTGTGAAATATGAAAGTGATTCACTCTGGGAATTGACTGAGCCTTTAGAAGTATATTCTGGAATGTAACAGTTGTCACATAACCCAAGAAATCAAAAGGCAAGAAACCCAAGAAATCCTCCAAATTTGAAGATTTGGAGGCAATTACTTGGGAAGAGGGTTTTTCTAAGCATGATTAGTAACATCTAACCATATCTAAAAAAATAACAAGAAAGTAAAACACAGGTTCTAAAGCTATCAAAAAAGATTAACATAATTTCTCTGTTAAAGCTTCACCGTAAGAGAAAATTGTATAGTCATAGACATAAGTACAACCTGAATCAAGAGTCATGTCTATAAGTCTCCACCTACTAAAAAGAGATCTTCTAAGCACAGAGCAGAAAATATTTTTGTCTATAAAGATATATTAGGTGCATAAATTGCACATAAATTATTTTTGTTTAAAAAGTTAAACTTTTACTTCCTTACTCAAAGTAATATAGATGACATATTTTAAGAAACCCTAATTTTTCTTTTTGATTTTTGTTTTTCACAGATACGGGCAGAAGCTTTATATGACATATTCCTGATGCATACGTGTAACGTAACAAATATATATTCTGAATGGGAAATATCAAAATTCTGATATCTACTCGTTCTTACTTACGATCAACATCAAAGAAATAAGTAACAACTATTTTCAGAGTTTTATTCAAACATGCATTTTGAGTTACTTATTTTTACTATACTATTAGTAAAGAACTCATTTTGTGTACTCTGAAAAGCAGGAGTGATCAGGCATTAAGACCTAAAACTGCTCTTCAGTTTGCTTCAGTGTCATTAATCATGAGCCTGAAGATTCTTAATGAAATGGATCTACTTCGCATGCAGTTAGTCATTATTCACAAGCAATTATCTTATTATTTCATTTTGCTCCTACCACAATAATTAATTCATTACCACATACGGGACAGCTCATAGAAGCAAGTAATACAGCCTGTGGGAAGTATCTACAGGATTTTATTCCATTGTCTTCTGTAAAACATACCAGCACTCACATAATCTCACTTAGTTTCTCCCTGTGACTGTTGTGTGATGTCTAACCAAGAACTGGGTACACATATTAGAGTCTCAAATTCAGAATCAAGCAGATACAAGTCAAAGACAGCTCTATTTTGTGTAAGGAAAGTAGGTTACCTAGTTAGCCGCATACAAATGAAGCCAATTAAGTGTGCTGCCAGGTAGGTTCTATGCACTGTAATTTTCAATAGTAAGTGTGATACTGAATGATCCATCCCTACCTGGCTTCTTAGAGATCTGTTTAGTTGGTTTTTGTTTCTAAAGAATACTCATTTTCTGATTCACTAATAGAGCTACTGAGAATATTTCTACTTGCATCTCCTATCCTCCCACTCTGAAAGCCATGTCACTGCATATCTGTCAGAGGATCTGTCACAGATGTTCTGGTTCTGCACCGACTTTTCTCATGAAAAGCATTCTTCCTGCAGACATTTCTTCCTCACAACCTAATTTTCACAGTTCTTTCCAAACTTTGGCACATGCAAAGTGAACATGTAATAGTTTTTTATACTGTGGAGACCTGAACCTGTTTCTTTTGGGCTCAGTGAGAGCAGGATGGCAGTGAGAGGAGACTCGCATATGTCTGGTAAAAACAGAATCCCCTTTTTTCTCTGGATCCTTTACCTTATTCCTCATAATACTATTAAAAAGAACATGAATTCAGTTCCTTTAGCTCTTCAGTGCTTCAGAAAAACAGATACTAAGAGATCAGAATACCACCTTTTCTAACCATGCAAATATTAATGTTGATGCTCTGTGTAAGTCATATATGGACCTATGTTGCAATTCACTTGTATCTGACCACTTAATATAGTTAAGCATAAAGACTGTAAATGAAATACCAAGTCAAACTTTTAGTGCAGTGTCAAATGTCTGATATATTACCTTCAAAAATCTCACATATTTAGTAGGCACAGATCATTTGGTTTCAGTACCATTCCCTAGATGACATTGCCAACGAAACACTTAGGAAAAATAGGACACTTGCTTAAGCAAGTTAAATCAGGCAGTGTCTAGAGAAGTCAGTGACTTACAATGGGATTTTTTTTTTTAATCTAAATTAAAAATAGAGGGACATTCATTGTGGAGAGTGATGATTTCTGCAAATTCAGCCAGATGAAAAACTACAATTAAAGACAACGTACAAAACCCTTTTTGCAACGGCATCTTGGATTCTGCCTGTCCATCAGTAAGGACATTCCTTTCAGTAAGGATTACTAAAGGTTTGCAGGATTCAGTGCTTAATAGCACCATACAGCACAGTGAACAGCAAGACCCTGTGAAACAACAGCCTGCTAGCAAACTTTGTAAGAATGTATTGAATACATTATCTTTACCTGTAAAGCCACCAAGAAATGTCAGGGGTAAATATTTTTTAAATTACAAAAGAACAAAGAGGTATTTTCTAATCATTCTTCTGTTTCTGTATTAACCTGGGAGCATTCTGGCTGCAGAAATATGAAATAATATTTTGATAACCAAAGAACTATTTCTAAGCTATTTCCACTTCAAGTTGTTAACTGTAAGCCTTTGCTATTCTAAGGCAAATTTCTTCCTATGATGTATTTTGCCTCCTCTGTTAACCATTACCATGTTAACCATAGCTTATGATGAGCTTTGCCTAAAATTGCTCGTCAAATACTTTTTAGGGTTTTTAGTCTCTCCACAGCTGAGCCCTTATCCAAATCCTTCTGATTTATAAAAAAATAAAGCAATGACTTTTCCCGAGTAGGGCAGCTCAAATTTGCCCGTATAGGCTTAATTTTCTTCTAAAAGGAGCTCAGTTTCCTCCTTGCCTAAAGGAGTGTGAGATGCTGCTAAATCCACACCTTACAGAAGCCAACTTTGGTATCTTTTCCTCTTTAAAAAAAGCCCTATAGCCTCAGTAGGGTAGTGGCAATTTCTGCCATGCTCCCTCCTGCACCCGAAGGTGAAGTCTCACCTGACTTGTCAGAAGAATCATCATACTCAACGTTGAAGGAGTGCCCGTTGTTGACGATGTTTCTTGCCGTGCTGCCATCATAACTGAAGCTGAGAGGCTTCAGAGAGGAGTCGTACTTGGCGGACTTGCTGTTGATGGCAATAGGGGACTGGCGCTCTCCATTGGCGATGGGGAAGTGCTCATGCCAGTGAGCAGGTCCTACAAGACAGCGGAAAGTAGCTCAGTGGGAAAAGACACAAAACTCAGGCGGTATAAGCAATAACCCTCACTCTAGAAACAGGATGTTAGAACACCAGCATCAGCCTCCAACAGCGTATCAACTGTGTGGGCTTGGCGGTGCCAGCAACACAGGAGAGGGGAGATCCCACTCCGGGACCGAGGCAGCCCCTCAGCCTTGCCGGCTGAGGTGGGGGTTTGTACCGGGGAGTCCCGGGGACCACTCCATCCTGTGGAGCAGCGCCCACCCTTCCCTTTCCTAAGAAAAGGAATGACAGCGGGGACGCAGAAGATGCGCCGGTACACGGCGCTGCCGGGCGGGCTGTTCGGGCGCAGGTGCATTTCAAGGTTACGAGAAAAAACGCGCCACCGAGCTCATTCCCGCTCCGGGCAAGGGCTCAGCCGAGCGACAACGGGCACGTCCCGGGCGCGACTCCCGGGGTCCTGCCAGCAGGTGTCCCTTGACAAGTGACAGGTGTCCCGCACCGCTGGGTACTCACCGTCGTGGCTGCCGTATCCCCAGTGGTGGGACATGGTGCTCAGCTCTCCCTCTGGACGTTATCGCAGCTCTGTGGCCCCAGTGCTCTCTCAGGGGCTTTTATAGGCTCCCGCCAACTCCATGCCCTTCTCCGCGGCTGGAGGAGGGGTGGGGAGCGAGGGTGGGGGCGGAGGGAGACTCCGCTAGGGGCGGAGAGAGCGGTCCCTTATAATCCGCGATCGGCCGCGGAGCCGCTGCGGGCTGGGCGAACAGCGCCGCCGGCAGCCAGCATTGTGGGCTTGGTTTGCCTTCCATCTCCGTGTTCCTTCCCACGCACCGCTCACCTGCGGGCGCTGCGAGGCGCGCTGTGGGCGTCGTGACCTTGGGGAGGTGCCGGGGGCCGAGCCGGTGCGGGCGGCTGGAGCCGGTGCGGGGCGGGCGGGTGTGCGGGTGTGTGCGCGCGCGTACGTGCGTGCGGCGGGGCACGGCGCGGCTCTGCGGGCTGGGCGGGGGCTGCTCCCTGCCGGGAGCCCAGGGAAGGCAGTTCGGCAGGGCAGTTCGGCCGTGCGGGAGGGCGCCCGCAGCCGGCCGCACCGCCAGGGTTTGTCATAGGTGCCAGGTTTTGGAGGGAATTAGCGGGGGTGTGGGGGTGGGGATTAGCGGAGTTGGCGAAGGGGAGCTGTGGTTGGGCTTCGGGAGAACTAGGACGTTTGCTCAGTACTGCGTTTTTCCTGATCGCCTCTGGAGAAGCTGCAGGTCGAGCCGGGCTTACGCTTATTTCTTACCATTGAGGAAATACCTACTTACTCTGAGAGCGGCTCAGCTACCGCTCCCGAGGATGGATCTGTGAGGATAAAATTGAGCAATGCATATTTTAGATGTTTTTATATTGCGCAACGCTCCGGTGTTTTACCGCAGGACAGGAGGGACCGGACCTTGGCAGCCCTCTCACGGCGGCTCAGTTCCGTGCCGTGCCGGCCTCCCTCGGCCCCGCTGCGGTGGGGCCGGGCTGGCCCTGAGGGCAGCGCCGACACGGGGGTGGGGGACTGCAGATGGTCCCCTCTGAAGGCTTTTCTTTGCCCTCTTGCTCCGAGCAGTTTTCGGTATGAGAATGACGTAACTTTATCCCATTTTCTCATTAAGACGGTTTATTCAAATCCGGTTTTAATTTTGTTCTGTTGGGGTTCAAGTGCAGGGGTCTAAATTGTGTTTTCAGTGAGGTCATTGTAAAGCTAGAATAACAACACCAGAATGACTCCATCATTTACATTCAGCATTGTAAAATGTGTGTCATTTGTTTGTTAAACGAAGAGAAAAGTCTATTTGTACAATGCGGGTACTGTTGCTAATAGCAAAAGGAACCAGCTGGGAAATTGCTTACAAAAATTAAAGGCATTTCTCAGACCCCTTTGAGTGTACGCAGAAAATATTTAAAGCTTATTACTGATTACCACAGTGTATGTCCTTCTACTCAAGATGGTTTTCCAACCACAAAATGGAAAGGTGGTGGCAAAACTGAATACGCAAGTTATTTAGAGGTGGCTGCGGTGTATGTGATGTAGAAGAGCAAATGGAAACACACGTTATACATTTATTAGGAATTCCTTGTTTGCTCATTATAGGTACTTTCCATCAGTCACTTCTAAATTTGGCAGTTGTGTTGTCCCATATGTCTGACAGTCTTGTAAATGCACACATATACAAATCCATATAGATAAGAATCCTTGAAGAGCAAAGCAGAAAGCCTCCATTTATGTTATAGAAAGGAATAAGACTTCAGTACATTTCAGAGGGTGTTCTTCCATTCAATTTTACCATTAAAAAGAATCCATTCAGCCTGATTCCTCTGCATTCTTACATGTCAAGTTGCCACTGATGTCAGAGGGAGCACCACATATGGGAAAAGTACAGGATTAAACACAACATCGTGTCTGGCATGGTGGACTTTCTAAAAGATCTACATAGGGTTCTTAGCAAGGAAATTAAATCAGTCACCAGCAGCACTGAGGGACTGAGATTTTAATCACAGGAATCTTCATTTTATTACATTATTTCTGTCAATAGGTATGTCCTATATGCTAAGCACACACAGACATACATCCACATTAGAAGGTCCATTGTTTTTAAAATCAAATACCTATTTTTCTTGATTATTCAGCAGTACATGCAGGCTTGAGCCTATGCCAAGGGAGTGCTATTGAGAGCCTGGCATTGACTTGGGCTTGCTGATTCCAGCCTCCTTTTTTTCTGTCTCTTGCCTGCATCGGATTCATAGTCTGCAGCCATGGTTTTATGGCAGAATGGAATGCCTCAAAGCCGTAAGCTAACCCTGAGAGGAAGTTGGGTACTAGAAACAGTACAGTGAATAATACTGCACACTGGTGAAGCTGCAAAGCATGTTAGCAACAGCAAAAGATATAATACACATCAGCTTGGTACCTGCAGTAGCTCAGGCATCTCACATAAATCCAAACTATGTTCCCTGAACCTGTTCCTCTCTGCTGTGGTTCTGCTGAAGTTGGTGGAATGACGCATACCAGTAAGGCTTACTTGCACATACAGAATGTGTAGGAGCAGTTCCTAAAGCAAATGTTCACGAACCTTGTGGTGACAGAAGCATTATAAATACACTTCAAGCAATACAAACACAGGGAACAGATTAGATAATTACCGTAGCCATTTGATTACTCGTGACTGACATTGTGGGTAGAAAAGATGCCAGTGTAATCTTGTCTCCTTTTCCTGTCAACTACCACATAGTGTGAAGGTTTTTAGAAACTAATAACTAATATTCGAAACTAATAAAACCAGATACCATTCTTCATCTCTCTTCAATTTCTTAACATTATGTCACATCTGAATGTAGTAAACAGATTGGTGTTTCTAGATTTGATGGTAATTTTGAGTCATATTAGTAAATACAAATAGAAGCAATAACAGTAGCCTTCAGTAAGTGCAAACTGTTTACTCACTCTGATACTTTCATGCTGTTTATGAATTGCACATGGGCAAAGGACAGGGCAAAGGACAGTGCAAAGCCTAGATATCACTAGGCCTCATTTGAATCCTGCTTTGAAACCTTGGGTGTCACAGCACATTTGTTCACCCTGTGCACAGGAAGGGCACATCCTGCTTATGTATGTTTTATGAAGTTTCCTGAAATACATTTTTATGATCATTATTATTAGTTGTGAAGGACAGAAAATGGCAGTACAGATGGAAAAATGGCACAGATTATTCCATTTCAGTCTTTTCCCCCTTAGTAAATTACCAGCTTCTGGTAGTATTTTGGATGCTGGAGTGATGACACATCAAACATGCTTTAACCTGCTAGACAGTTTCAGCAGAAGTGCAATCAGCGGTCATGTTGTAAGCCCACCATTTCATGGTAGGTTTTCAACTCTGAAAATCTGTTTGCAGTCATTTTTTGACATCCTTATCTGTGTTACTGTTCAGTGCTGAGCAAGATCCAGAAGAACCTTGCATTATTCTGATTCATTCTAGCTATTCTGTGAAAGTTAAATGCAAATAGGAAAATAAAAATAATTTTTGGCCTTTCAGTGATGTCAGGATAGAGCCCTTCCGTCTATTACAAAAATGATATCTTATTACTAATTTCTGAGGAGAGACTAATACAAGTATCAGCAAGTTTCATCACATGTCAGTGCAGTGGAAAAAGCCTGCCTGCTTCTCTGCTGACTTCTGGCCATTGCTGATACCAGCTTCTATGACATTCACCTTTTTATGCACTTTGAAATATACCGTATTTAAGTAGTCTCTATTGTAAAACTGAAAAAGTTTGACTACACACATAAACCTAGTTTCCAGACAAAAGCTATTTGTCATGATTCAGTGCAATTACATCCATATGATAAAGCCCTGTGCGGTAGAAAACTAATGTCAACAAGGGTGTTTTAGTTTAGTCCCGTAACTTAAGGGAAATCTTTGCATACATGCCTTCTCATACCAGGCTAATGTATTCATTCACCACATGTATTCCAAGATGTTTTGAGCTGTTTCATAACCTGGCCTTTTACTTGTCTGGTCTTTACAGCTCCAGATGCAGTTTCCCTGTTTATGTGTGCCTTACTCTTCACACATGTCCGTGGTCATCACCCTAACTTTTCTCACCTCTGTACCTTTTTCAGGTACACTCCATTAGTCTTGAAAACTGCCTTCCTGTGACTTCTACAATTGGCATTGCACCATATGGTAAACTTGCAGTCTGTTACCAGACTTACAGTCACACTGGAAGTCTATTCCCAGCATGCACATAAGAGTATTGCAAGGCAATGGCCGCAGCAGCTCACCAGCCTGGCGCAGTACAACACTACATGTGCAAAGCATTTGAAAGTGGTTTATAAGCTAATCAAAGCCATCAGCTTCCAGCTGGTCATGAGGCACATAACTTACTATTCCTCTGACAAGAAGAGCCAGCACCATTTGGAAGATAGATGACATAACCCAACTGGTAACTCTGGAGTTCCTGCCCACCAATCTCCAACAAGTTAGAGATTCCTCCTTTAAAATTTTATCCGCATCCAAAAGGTTCTTGCTTCTGAGATCCTCAGTTCTGGACCAAAATGTTACATTTGGTTAGAACATGAAACATTTTTATTGTATTGGTGCACTAAGTGTTGGTCCTGATGAAAATGAAAGATTTTCCTCTCCTGTAGTAAAAAATCATTGATGTAGCACATACTCATAGATGGAATTAACAAATATTCCCTGTTTAGGAACCCTATTGTGAGTGCAGCATGAGTGAGAAGGGAATTCTCAAAAGACAGAACAGAAAGTTCCCAAGCAAACTTTTGTATCTTTCCAAAACCAAAAGAAAAGGTGGTAAATCACCTTTTGAAACTGAACTGCAAATAAGAGAAATGGAAACAAAAAAAAGAGTACATAAGAATAAATGCTAAGAGATAGCTATGGAAAAAGGATCTAACCTTACCTCTAAGTACAGCTGAAAGAAATAATGGAAAGTAGATTTTATGAGGAAGTGTAGTATTTACTTTGGTGTCAACTATTACCATACAAATGTTCATATATATGAGTAATTGTATATATATGAGTAATTCCATTGGGTTCTCTGATGAGTTTATAATGCCATCTGCTCCACTAAATCTAGATTAGTTAAGTCACCTGCATTTTAAAAACCCACCAAAACCAAACAACAGTCATATTGCTTTCACTTTCATTGCAGGTAGAAATGTAAAATTTAGGAAGAGACGAAGTTTGAACTTCTGTGACAACTTCTTACTTTTATTTCATATTAAACACAAACAAAAATCTACAGCACACTGTGAAGTATTCTATTTTTGTCATACGACACCATGGCATACTCTGCTTTTGTTTGCTAGATGTGTAAAAGTGAAGGCACTGAAAACAGTATTCAGCTAGATACCCCTGAAATGGGCATTCTGAGATTTACCTTACATGAGATCCTATACAAAGTTCTTACTGTAAACACAGGAACGTTGCTTCTCAGGGTGAGAAAGAATGGTGACAAGCTCCTCTTTTATCCTTTGAAAGAGCTTTCTACCCCACTTATTAAGTGTCATAAAGATGCTCATAGGTTGGGAAATACAGTCCTGGGTACTCTGAGGAACTGTGACAGCTGTGTGCAGAGCAGTGACCAAGGAGAATTTCCACAGGAGTACTCAAGTTGCCTGCAGGATGGGAGTTAAGATGAAAAGTCCTAGCTTTCAGAAATGGCTTGTGCTTGCATGGAGATAGATAGTGGCTGAACACCAGTGGCTGCACAGTGCAAAGCTGCCAACTGTCATGTCACAAATACTGATTTTGTTAATTTCTATTGCTAAAGTTTCACATCCAAATGAGTAGCAAATTTCAGAGCAAAACCTATTAATAGCAACAGACTTTCACCTAGATTTGTTGAATAGCCCTTCGTGTGAATCTGTGATTTTTGCCATCAATGAGTGTAAAGGAGAAGGATTGATACAAACCCTCACATTTGATCCAAAGCCTACACTTGAGGCCTCTAGTTCTAATGAAAAATTACAAATTGAACTGGGCAATCTTGGAAGCTGTGTGAATCTGTCACTGATTCTTTTCCACCTGAGTAAAAAATTAACATTATTGTCCTACTCTTGTCAGCATTAGATGCCTTACTCAGTGATAAAGAAACAACCTCCTGACTACAGAAAGAATGCTTTGGAACTTTTCCCATTCTTATATGTATGAACCACTTTGGACTTTAAAAGCTACAGAAGCCAACAGGCAGTGCACACACTGTCATAGGCTGGTTTTGTTTACATGTTCTTTCATCCACTTAATCTTCATTTATTCCAGAGACGTATGAGACATACACAAAAATATATTTTTTCAGACTGTTGCATGATTTCAATGTTAGGCTTTTTTAAACTTTGTTTTAGGGAAGAGAGAGCTGCACTGCATCACAGTGTGATAAACAGTGACTTAGCTCATGAAAAATGAAAATAAACTCACCTGCTTTATTTTTAGGGGTTTTTTTGTAAGATACTTCAGTATCTGCCAATGAAAAATTTGGTATTGAAAAATCTGGCAGTAAAATATTGTTGATTTAAAAATAAATTCTAACCACTGAAATTGAAAAAGGAAAGCTCATTATGGATACTATGTATGGTTAAGGCTTCGTATTTACTCAGCCAAGGTTTAAGCCCAAATCGTTGTGTTTAAATAGCTTAGTACAACAGCTGCTATCCATCTCACAAAGTTTAAATCAGTTTCAACCTTTTCACCGGCATGTGCAATCAAAGCAAACTGTGAAACCAGGCTTGTAGGACTAGCTAAGCTGTTTTCAGCACAGACTGAAAAAGTAAAGAAAAGGTGCTTCCACATCAGTTTTCTGAATGTTGACCCGTGGGGCTGCTGATGGCTTCCTCACCCCTTGACACAAAGTGCCAAGATAACTGTTTCAGATATGGTATCTCAAACAATTTAAGCTGGGGATAATACTTCATCTCCTATCATCTCAGAGCTTGACCCCAGAATGTCCTTTGCAGATTAAGGCCTGAGATGGTGTGAAAAGGAAAAGCAGTTCAGAGCTGGCTGAACCAGTTTTCAGTCATTTCTCTGACAGTGGGCAGGTCATTGAAAAATTCAGCCCCTGTGAGTGGTAACATCACTGGTTAAACCAGCCATTTTTAAGGCTTGGTGTTGGAAGAGATGCTGTCTGCACTTCACTCTATTCCTGTCTGGGAAAATCTTCTACATGCTTTTCCACACTAGAGACCAGTGATGTGCATTTCATGAGATGTCTCTTCTACTTGCTTAGAATGAAAATCACTGTGGAGCTACCTTGCAAACAGCCAGGCTAACTGAAGATATTAGTGTCACCATGCAACACTGCCTACAAACCACACCAGTGACAGAAGTTAGCTTTGCTGGAGCTTTTATTTTGAAAAGATGGTTGTAGGTAAAATGAAGTTGGCTGCCTGCTCCTATTAGAGGAAAATGGTAATTATCTCCAGAAGCAAGGAGTGGGATTGCAATATTTTCAAACAGAATAGGAAAACATAGAAAAAGAATAATTGTTCATGTCTTTTTATGTTTTTAGCATTTTAAGATGTTTACTTCAAGTCTATGAGTTAGTACCCATTAAAAATAATGAAAATATTCTTGTTAGAAGCTCATCAGAGTTTCAGACACTCTACAAGGTCAGGGATTGTGTAAAATGCTTTACAAAGTTCCCTTTGTTTTTCATATCTGTCCAAGCCATACATTTTTATTTTTCAGAAGAAGCAGAAAAATTTATCCCCTGTTAGCCAAAGGAAGACCCTACTTTTAGACGGAGTGCAAGGAACGTGATGATCCTTGTGGGCCCTTTCCAACTCAGAATATTCTGTGATTCCGATTCTACAAAAATGAATACAAAGCAGATGTTCTGAATTTGGATTGATCTAAACTAACAAAAATTGAAAATTCTAAGGTTACCCAAATACTTCTAACTTATCATATTCTGATTTATGACATATCTCACAAAATCAACTGTTCAATTCAGAAAGCAAAGTTCATTAATGTAACTACTATTTTCATATTTTGTCATTTTTCATGGTGTTTCTTGCATCCAGTTCTGAAAATTTCTATTCAGTAAGCATTAGCATTAGTCAACCTTCTTAAGGATTCTGATTGGATTAGTATTCTCCCAGGATTGATATACTAGACAAAACTGTTTGATTATGCAACTCATTGTAAAAAGCCTTTCAAAATGTACAAATAACTGTACATTGTGTACCAAATTGTCTGCTATTACAGATAACAACTGCAAATAATGATCAGCAGCTACCACCTATTTTATATCAAAACATTACAGAAATTATGTTTGCCTTTAAATTTTAAGTGTCTTTCTTTATTGGACTGGCAGCAGGATATAAACTCTTTCCCACCACTTGTTTTGACATGAATATTCTTCAAAGAATGGAACTCAAACTGAATTTAGACTCATTGGAGAGTTCAGAGGAGAAATAGTTGCTTACAAACCCAATTTCTACATTTCATTCCATTACCAAGAACATGACTTTGGTAGTCATAATTTTGTCTGTCAGCAATTCCCTGGGAAACAGAATTGGCTGACCAGTTAAACTATGTGGCTTTGTCAGAATGTGCAGCTGACATTTTTTCAATGTTTAATTTTAACATGCAAATTGTTGGTTAGAAAAATGTGGAAAACCCCTATATAATAAGTTCACAGCAGTGGAGACACTTAGCACAACATTGACCCAGAAGAAGATTCACGATGGTGCTGTATAAGTTGTTACAGCTCTTTCAGTGGTACAGCCAGCCTAGAATACAGGGTGCTGTAAAAAAAAAAAAAAAAAAAAATTAATGAAAAGACAAGAGCACTGTTCTGTGCCTTCACTTGCAACTTTGAATTGGGAATAAGGAGTACCAGCCAAACTTCTGCAATGGGAAAGAATTAAAAATAGTATGTTTCCCTAAAAGACATCACATGCTGTGTGTGCTGAATCCTTTTTAGCTGTGGTTAAAACCAAACATTATGGCAGTCAGTTACAGCTACCATCTGAAATTTCTATGCACAGGGGAGAAAATTATGAAACCTCCTTCCAGAATGCAAAGTAACACTGAAGGGCAACTGGCATAGCTGCTGCACTGAATAAAAATAGCCAGTGAGGTTGACTTGCAAAGTCACACAGGCTATGCTTTATTTGAAGAAATAGCTCAGATGAGGCTTGTCATTTGGCACGGGGATGGTTTGACAGTATGAAGTGGAAACATCCAAGCTGATTTGCCAGCAGTAATACAGCCAGTCAGCTTCTGTTTGAAAAGGAAGGAGGCACTTCTCCGACTGTGTTATCTTGGTCGGACATACCTGCTGGCAGACTGGATTAAAGGCCATTTGTCACTGAATCCAGATCAAGTTGTATGACATGAAAGACCTTAGTGGAAGAGGCAGCAGTGTTACTGTATTCATATGCTGCCAACATTTTAAGAAAGCAAAAAGCCATTTTCAGGCAAACAATGAACAATTTTCAGAGCATTTATCACCATATAAAGACAGGAGAAGGAAGAAGTACAACTTATGACATTTATGTCACTTCCATGAGCTTATTAAAACCTCTGTTTCTGACGTGATCAGAAGCCCAGACTCTGAAGATTCCTGGAAAGTCACTCCTGTCCAAGAACAGCTATTAATTTTGAAATAACTCCAGGATGATATGCAAGGTAGAATAAAGGTCAGTCAAGCCTTCTCAAGCACTTTGTTGTTATAAGGAACGTTAAAAGAAGATGCATCTTGAAGCACATTCTTCTTGTCTTGCTTAGGACGTGAGGCATGACAATCTGTAAACTCCAAAATAAGTTCTCAGACTCAGTTCAATCTGCAAAAGTTTGGGGTTTTTTCATCACTTTGTAGAGGGATTAATAGGAACTGTTGATGCTAATGATTTACTTCCTGAACACCTTTGAAAAAATCACCAAGACTATTTTTCAGAAAGATCTGGAAAAGAGTGTAACTCTTTTTGTATCCATGAAGAGAACTGAATTTTAAGTCAATAATGAGTTTGCTTGATTTTACAAGCACTCTGAATGACAATGTCATTAGGGACACACAGAAAAAGGAAAGAACCATCATTTCTGCCAAACTTTCACAGGGACTATATGGTTAACACAGGATCAAGCTCTCTGCTGGACTAAAGCTGTACAAAGCTATTGTACCTACTTCTCTGTTAGACAAGTACAAAATCTGGATATTTAACAGAAGGTAACTTCTCACAAGCAAGATGGGCTAATTTGTAAGGTGATATAACAAGCTGCTCTATGATGCTATGATGAAGTCTTGCAGCATATTGACTGCACTGTCATAAAGACATTACTGACAGGCGTCATGCCACCATGACAGGCAGAACACATAACACAGTTTGAGGCTTGAAGGACTAAGCAGCTCTTGAAAAGGAAAGTAAGAATGTGAAAAGAAGATTTGTAGCTGATAAGAATGACCTCCAGGAATTGGTGAGCCACAACTCAAAGCTTCATTTGACTGGTCATGAGACATGTACCACGACCTTTGAAAAGCTGAGGGAAGGAAGAACTCTGGGGATAGTTCACATATGACAGCAGCTTTTCACTGTGAGCAGGGCCAGGCTTGCTGCCTGTACACCAAGTGCTGATGTGAGCTTGTACCAGCTCACTTCTTCCCACGTCTGGGGGCTACTCATGAGATCTGTGCTAGCACAGAGTCACTGTCAGGGAAATGGCAGACCCCTTTAGTGCTGGAGCTTGAATTACTAGCAAGTTCCAAGAAACTTACATGTCAAGTTACAGTCATCTCTATGGTGAAAGACACACTAGACGAGGTGCTGTTAATGTCAATTCATATCAATTATTTGCTGTGCAGAATAATGGAGAATAGGATGAGGCAAAGTCCCTCTGAGCTGGAACAGCTTGATTTTGGACTGGAGAGCGCACAAGACAAAGGACTGATCAATAGCATTGGCAGAAAAAACAGGTGCAAATGGAAGAGCTCTGAACACCACTGCAAGTTGTGCAATACAGCGCATTTATTGCATATAGAACAGCACAGTCAGTTGTACACTCCCTGACCTTGTTAACTCACCCTCTCTGCCTCACGATCATTCTCTACAAGTGATGTACAGCAACAAAAGTCTGACAGTTCCCACAATAAGAGTTCTGGGGAAATGGTTACACATGACTCACCATGCAGCAAAACTCTTCCAGACTCAAGAAGCTACAACTAAACTGAAAGACTCTCTGGACAGTAACTATGTGGTGCTTCACTAGCAAATTACTAAATATTTTTTCAATTCTGTGGTTCAATTTGTCTGGTTAAAATAATATTCTAGTGGCAGCCTAAGGTGCACACTAATAGTGAACTGTCTTTGTCATTACTTGTGGAAGAATCTGCAGTTATTCTTACCAAAGAATTGCAATAATGCCAAGTTCAGAATCCATGGATTTTTTTTTAATATGTCTATTACAGGATGAAAACTCACTTTATACTATATTAAGGGCAAAAATATACAATGACATTTCAAAGTTTAAACAGTTTTATATACAAGGTATTTTAGGACTACCTCTGAACTTTCTGCTTGAATATATTTTTATTCATTATCTGTATATCTTTTGCCAATAAACTTCTCTAACTGATAACCAAACTGAATCTACTCTGAAAAAAATCATCCATCTCCTTTCCAGGTGAACAACAACCAATATCACCCTTAAAGCCCTCCCACTTCCCTTGTCTGACTTGATCTTACACAAGAATAAGGTAATGGGTGTGGATAGCTCATAATTATGTATATGGGATAAGCATATCTTGATCTTTGTTAAAATTCTAGGCACTTAATAATGACAGACTTGAAAAGCAGATGTTATTCAATGGCTTGAGTGTAGGCATTTAATATCAATTTGTGTTCTCTTGCTTGGTAGACTTAGGAAAAGTGACCCTAACTTACCTGCTGGCCTTATGTTTGGTCAGAACTGAGACAGAAGTCAGTAAAGTTTTGTATTATCAAAATCTATCAGCTCTATCTGTTCTACAGCTTGCATATTAATATATCCATGCCAGCATCAAACCTACTTAATTTCTTTATTCATTATTACACACAAGGAAGAGTCGATATAATGGCAGCAGCATGTGACCGCAATGACCTAATTAAAAAGGAATTATTTTTCCTTGAGAAGACAGAGAAGAGACAACAGGGTATCTTTTAGTGTTAATAAAATGCTAAATAAACTTAACTGCATGGGATTTGGCCCTGAAACAAATTAAATGTTTTGTTTGATTACAAGGCATATAAGAGCTTGTGGATGTGGTATTGATCTGTGACATCTATTTTATGTTAATATTTATACAGGAGATGAGCAGGGTTTTAGCTTAAGTACTTAAGTATTTTTAACATGAAAGTCAGGATGATTAAGGTAATAGCATAGACACACATTATAATATTATTTACCTTTTCTCCTAACTGGCTCCTACTTTAGTTTCCAGAATTCATGAACTAAATGCTGGTATGTCAAGTTTTCTATGAGTATTGTCCTTCAATCCAAATTTCTTCTATTTATAAATTATGGTTACTCCAGTAAACACTATATTCCCCCAAAATATCCACATTTCTTCTAAAGCATCTCAGTCTCTGTCTTGGCCCACTGTTGATTCAATGTTTTTGAGCTCCTGATGTGTCTTATCTTCATTCTACAATCTCAAAGGCCATTTTTGGAGCTGCCATTTTCCTTTCTCCAAATTCTCCACTATATTCTTATCTATCTCCCTTAAGAATGCTTCTCTTCCCTTTCCCACTTTGACTCTACTTCGGTGGCTAATTCATGGAAATCATTCAGACCTTTTCATAGAATCGTAGAATCAGCCGTGTTGGAAAAGACCTCTAAGATCATCAAGTCCAACCCTTGATCCACTACAACTACAGTTACTAGACTATGGCACTAAGTGCCACATCCAGTCTCATCTTAAAAATCTCTAGGGATGGAGAATCCACCACCTCCCTGGGCAGCCCATTCCAAAGCCTGATTACCCTCTCTGTAAAGAATTTCTTCCTGATATCTAACCTAAACTTCCGCTGGCAGAGCTTGAGACTTTGCCCTCTTGTCTTACCGTTGGTTGCCTGGGAGAAGAGACCAACTCCCACCTGGCTACAACCTCCTCTCAGGTAGTTGTAGACAGTGATGAGGTCTCCCCTGAGCCTCCTCTTCTCCAGACTAAACAACCCCAGCTCCCTCAGCCTCTCCTCTTATGACTTGTGTTCAAGTCCCTTCCCCAGCCTCGTTGCTCTTCTCTGGACCTGCTCCAGCACCTCAATATCCTTCCTGAACTGAGGGGCCCAGAATTGGACACAACACTCAAGGTTTGGCCTCGCCAGCACTGAGTTGCATGGGAAATGCTCAGGAAAAGCGGATGAGTAGAAGCAAGAGTCAATAAAGCAGTTCCAAACTAATAAATCACCATGGCGGAAACGCTTTCTGTGACCCACTCTTATGAGTGGGTCTTATGAAATGTGGGTACTGCAGTCTGCAGCTTTCACTCCTTGCTCGTTTTTGCAAGTTGAAGCACCATTACTTTTCAGCCCTAAAACCACTCCAGACTATACAGAAATTACTGCATATTGCAAAGTGCAGGATTTGGACAACCCTGGGGTTGCTGGGGAACCAGAAATCCCAGGCATTTGGGGAAGGGAGGTACAAACAGTGAAACAATGAGCTCATGTGTTTAAGCCCCTGCTGCGCTGTACAAGGTGTGCTAAATATTTTATCAGGGTAAAAAAAAAGAAGGGCTCTGCAGAAAGGCAACAAATTATTGCTATTATATAACTGCTACTAGGCAGGCTGCCTGCAAGCCTTTGTTGAACCTCAGTTTCATGAACTTAGGGTTAATTATTTCACTATGTCCTGCTGTATTTGTATTATTTTGCTGGCTATTCTTGCTCTATTTATTTGCTTAATATCTTTTGTTTTCTTGTATAGTTTTAAGCTTACAAGGAAATAAATACCGATAGTTAAGAGTTGCATGAAAATTCAAGGAAACATCAGTGCCTTGGAATATGAACGTATGTATCTTTCTGTATCTTTATTACACAAACCTGTAAGAGAATTCAAGACATACTTAGTCACACTTACAGCAACTGCATTTTCTAGGCTTCCTACATAACGTGGGAAAAAAGCAACACACAGATAAAAGAATGCAGCAGATGACCACTGTCAATAAAAACATACATGCATTTGCATTCAGTTACTCACAGACTTCACTTTATGGTGACTTTAAACAAGTATTAATTAGTATAGGCTATCTTGGGTACACTTTCAAAAACTACTGGTGTAAAGAACAGATCAAATCAGATAATCCAAAAATAGCTAGCATACTTTCTATTTTGATAAACAAAGAAAGGAGAAACAGTAATAATAAGCTCACTGAGGTGCACAAAATCACAGATTTAGAGGAGGTAGGGAAGGCATTGGATAGGGTAAAAAAGGGTAAAAAGTCATAGTCACAAGAAATCATATATAAAAATATATATAAAAATTGGCATTAAATGCAAATGAAAGTTCTAGAAAGAGCTCCAGCTCCTAAGTTTTATGGCATGGTAATGTTTGCTCCTGATGATAGCTGAAAGCAGTGACTTGACCAGCCTTAGGTGCAGCCTGTCCCTCTGGTTTCTTCCTGCCCACCCTTGAGAGACCTGGCAATTGAAGGCAGTGTGGAACATTTTTCCTGTGCCTTTGCAAGCATCCCAACTTCTGTAATCACCTGCCACCACTGCTGGGATCTGTCAGAGAGCAACTGGAGGAAAATGCTTCCTACAGCTTTACTAGGGACACTACTCTGTTTAGATAAATTTTAAATCAATCATACAAAGGAGAATTTTTCCTGAATTCTCAGAATTATTCCTGAAATTATAGAAAATATGACTTATCTATTAGAAATAGTTCCTCCATTATTTGAGGGTTCATCTTCATTCCTTTTTCCTTTCTCAGATGAAAGGATTTAAATAAGTGCGACAGATAAGTGTGACAGATAAAACTGTGTCTTGTTTACTCCCTGAAACACAGCAGAACATGCTATACCAGATCTGGAAGCCTGGCCCTGCTGAACCTACAGTGTGAGTTTCAGAACCACTACAAGTCAGTGACTTTTTGGCCCTTCAACCTGTAGCAGAAAAGACTTGCGAGCTCTTCTGCTGATTCAGGCTTTACATTTTAAATCCTGCCATCTGACACCGAGTCTTTCTTCTGCCTCTGACAGGATCTATAAGGTTTATTTCTGGTTCATCATGGAAATTTAACTACTTGGACACGATGTGCTTAGCACACAGCATACCAATTAGGAGAGATCATCTGAAGAGCTACAGGGAAATGGACAATAGGGCTGACCCAAGAAGACTGCACAATCTCAGCCTCATTTGCCTGTGTCTGCCTGCATTTCTACTGTCCTTCAGATGTGCATATAAACATGTTTTATGTTCTGTCTCTACTGCAGTGGATCTTGTGACTGCATGGAGCTGTAACAGTGACGACACCTCTATAGTGATGAGAAATTTCTCTGAAAGGCTAAGGTAAAGGTCTACGTTTGTGCTATTAAATCCAACATGTATAAGCTGGGGAGGAAAGATTATACCAAACATAAACACATTGCCAAAGCCTGTACATGTCCCCTCCAACTCGCTCTGTAGCGAGTTCAAATCCCCATTAATCTGCTTCCTGCTTTCAGCTCACAACCTGATTATATCTCCCCAAGCCCCACATCTCAGTTTATACTCTCGCCTGGGCCACAGGGGATGCTCCGCCCAGTATGATCAGGTCTTCCTAGGCTGCTCCTCACATCTTCAGGCTGGGCCGGTGGGAGCGGGCAGAGCCTCCGCTTCATCAGAGGCCGGGCTTACCCTGGTTCAGTGCCGCAGCTGAGATGGCGCAGCTCGCACAGGGTAACCCGTGAGCCGTAACGGGGGTTGACAGAGCGGGACACCGAGCTGCCACTGCCCGCATTCTCTTCTCCCTGTGGATAAACCACGCTGCCACAGCAGGCGGCGGGTGCTGTTCACAAACAGCCGGGAGCGCAGCCGGGCGGGCTGGTTCCCTGTATCGGGGTTCCCTGGAACTCCTAGGTTAAGGCTGCCCGTGAGCGTGGAGGAAGGTGGCACCGGCCGCAAGA